>CM044446.1:89153334-89163564 GCA_024363595.1 Xenopus borealis | reverse complement strand
AAAAAAAAAAAAAAAAATATATATATATATATATATATATATATATATAATATGCAGAAACTATATTTCAGAGGAGGAACAATGAACAGTTGGTTTTTCAGGTTGGCAATGTTGTTTTAGAGCTTCTCCGGCAGTAATTTCCTGGTAACATATTAAAATGTAACTACTTTGAGTGCTAACATTTTAGTTCATTACCCTGATTAGTAGCCACTAATAATGTCAACCCCTAGAACAGGGGTCTCCAACCTTTTTTTACCCGTGACCCATATTCAAATGTAAAAAGAGTTGGGGAGCAACACAAGGATGAAAGATCCACTTGGGGTGCCAAATAAGGGCTGTGATTGGCTATTTGGTAGCCTCTATGTGGCAGCCTACAGGAGGCTACAGGAGGCTCTACTTAGTTTTTCTGCTAATAAACCTTGCATCCAAACCAGGAATTCAAAAGTAAGCACCTGCTTTGATGACACTGGGAGAAACATCCAAGAGGTTGGAGAGCAACATGCTCACGAACTACTGGTTGGGGATCACTGCCCTAGAATCTACTGTCAAATAGTTCATGGCAGTATGATCTTGAATATGATCAAGGTCAAACCTTTCTGATCTTCCATCTTCTAAAGCACTTAGTCTGCCATCATGTTTTTTGGTGTCTCCTTACTCTCCTTCCTCCTTCCACATAAAGTCTTTACCTGACTTGTCCTGCACTACTGTTCCATAAAAAACCGAGATACTGTATTCTATCATCTCCCACAGCCATCCTTGTTCTTTATAGTTTAACACAAAAATCTATTTTGCATTTTCTCTTTGTCCTTACCAGTCACCATATACAAAGTAGGAATAAAATAAAAATAATATGTGTATCAATTGTCACCCAATTTAAGTTTTTATAGAGCACACCTACCTTTAGCATCTCCCACTTTTCCCGGATGAGTTCTTCCTTGTGGAGTATGCTGTCGGGAAGTGAAGATCCCTCAAGTTTAAGAGCTTCAAGATGACTTAGCAGAGCCTGGACCCTGTCTTCTCTAAGCGACATCTCCACATTGCACCTCTATAGGGAACAAAATTCTAGATAATATACAAGGTAGCATTATGGGATTAAGTTATTTCTGACACATCTGCATCTATGTTTACCAGTTTGGGCAGTCAGGGACAGAAAGAAAGTTATCGCCTACCATGAGTAGGCAATAAATAAATCATCATTGGCTTGGTGTTACATAGGTCTTTCAGCAGCTTCAATTAAGCACAAGGCTTCTTAATCCTAAATCTTCAAATAGGGTCAAGAAAAACAAAGTTAAAAGAGAGTCAAACCACCAACTTTTGACAGAAGTAGAATATTTTTTTCTCGCAGAACTGTATGTGCTTGTTTTGGGCACCAATCTTGTAGATGGTCCAGGGTCCTATTTATTTGATTTTCTTGGTGTTAAAAAGAATGTACATCACCTCACCATGAGGGTGAATTGGCTGCTGACGTACTGGGTTTTTTTTTAATGTATGACTCCTTTAGATCAAAGTGAGTTTTTGGAAAATTAAAGTCATTTATATTTAATTTCCCAGCAGTAATATATGTTGTTGTGGGGATTCAACTGATGGACTGGTGTCTATTTGGCAACATCATTACTCAAAATGGAATAGCTTCTCTAAATTAAAGGATGCCTGGTCAGTGAAAATTGGTGGGTGGCAGGGATAATGAGTGGGCTAAAGAACTGTCATGTACAGTATAACAAATTTAGGGGAGTGCTTGATGGCCCAGACACCATATCAGCCTTATTACCAGCGCTACTAAACAAGTTGGGGCAATAGATGTTAATAATATTATCAAACACAGATGGGCTAAGCATTTCAGTGCTATTGCTATAACATATAAATGCAAAAATAAAAGTAAAGTTTAAATTCAGTTTGTGTGTGTTGAAATGCTTAGGATATCCTAGGAGCAAAGTTTAGCCCCAGAGTCTTATGTAGCTACATCCTCCTTTTATTAATGTATGAGATCTGCCATACTGCTTAACCCCAAGTTCCTGCTGAACTTTAAGAGTGATTAAATAGCTTTACTATTGCTTTTTAACAATGCATCCACTAACCTATCAATTAGCCGTGTCTAATAAGCTCCAGAGACAAAATTCAGAATGCTCTCCCAAAAGGCCAGCCGTGCCTACCTAGAACTAATATTCCCAATTTATCTGGCAGCTGTGGAAATACTGTAGCATTTCCAACTCCCTGCTTAATATAGTACCATTTAGGAAATAACCAAGATGATGTATTTTAATTATTAATGGCAATTTAGAAAATATCTTTTATTAAAGGCCCTTGCAATTAGACACTCATCTAAGATAATGAGCACGAGGCCTTTCCATGTGCTGTTCAGCTTCCCTCCGACAACCTGTTGTAATAGCAAATAAATTCTCTGCAGGACCTTTTTACATTACATGGAAATACAAGTGACATTGCTCTACATTTACAAAAGGTGGATCCAAACAGCAGGAGCTGATCCTTTATAAAGCATAAGCTCTTTAGGGAAGTAACGGCCTCTGCACTTATGTGACTGTACCTACTGGGTGCAACATTTTTTTTTTTAAACTTT
The DNA here is from genome assembly GCA_024363595.1 of Xenopus borealis. NCBI lineage: Eukaryota > Metazoa > Chordata > Amphibia > Anura > Pipidae > Xenopus > Xenopus borealis. The sequence goes on along the minus strand of CM044446.1, from coordinate 89,160,989 downwards.
GTATAGGCTACAGCAGAGTTCCCCAACCTTTTGAATCTGTGAGCAACATTCAGAAGTAAAAGGAGTTGGGGAGCAACACTAGCATAAAAATGTACTTGGGGTGCTGTGATTGGCCATTTAGTAGCCCTATGTGGATTGTCTAACTTCTTAGATATATTCCAAAAACGAAATTCTAAAGTTAAAAAAACATATTTTATTTAGTCAAGCATTAAAAAAGGCATACAGACCATTTTGTTGTTCTGCCTTACGCGTTTCATACCCCCTGGTACTTAATCATAGGCATCAACTACTCCCCACCAGGTGCCCATATTTAAGCCACATGAGGTCTCCACCCCCTATTCCTAGGCCCAATGGTTTTCTGCCACATCACTAATTACATCATGGTCCATATGCAATTAATCAAACCCTTAAGAATCTTATGCCTCCATATCAATCATGATACATACATTACTTATTATTCAGTATACAAAATTCCACTTATACATTATTGAGACAATATTGTCAAGAAGGGAATGTATGTAAAAACCTCAATGTATGACATCCAAAGTGATTTGTAAAATATGTGTCCCGAAAAAGCTTTAGTATCTACGTATAACAAGTTACATCAAATTCATAATTTAAGACGAGTGGCAATCTTGTATGTAAATAGAAAATCCAGAATAGTTCCCTTTTTGCTAAAAGGCCTGTCAAATCCCCTCCTCTTAGACCTAATCTCACTTTCTCAATCCCTTGCACAGAAAAATATGTGGGGTCACTGCCACTGCATTGTGCAAAGTGTCTTGTTATATTACTCTTTTCCACTGCTCTTGGATTTTTTATCTGGCTCAGATGTTCACGTACCCGTTCCTTTAAGGATTGGATTGTCACCTACATTGAGGCAGTACACCTGGTTTTTATAAAACTTGCCTCCAAGCCTAGAATTTTAAAAAAAAGCACCTGCTTTGAGGCCACTGGGAGCAACATCCAAGGGGTTGGAGAGCAACACGTTGCTTACGAGCTACTGGTTGGGGATCACTAGGCTACAGAATCAAGCGACGCTATATCAGATGCTATTCGCCATCGCCCATCACTAATAAACACCACAATAAGAACTGTTTTATATAATGTGGGGACCTTGTGTTTTCTTGATACCTGTCTTTTACCCACCCAGCAGTGCTTCTATTGAACCCCAGCTGCCCAGTTACCAATGAAGGGATACCATGCAGAATAGCATCATGAGCTTTCTACCTGTTTATAACCTTCTTATTTCTACTGTATGACCTAAGACAATATCAAAATGAGTAGTTGTTTCCATTTGGTACAGTTCCTTGAACCATTCTGCTCACTGTGGATTTGCCCTTGGCATAGCTGACTACCGTTCTGGGCCTTAATTCCAAGATATTCCAAGCCATTTCAGCACTGCGAAATATGTTGGTGCTATATAAATGCAGGTTATTAATAATAATCATGGGGTTGTTCACCTTTAATAATTAGCTTTTAGTATGATGAAGAGACTGCTGTTAAAAAAAAAACTTGCAACTGAAAAAAATTGCAATTGGACTTATATATTATTATTATATATAATATTTTATTATATTTGTGTTTTCAGTTATTTTTTCATTATAAAGATTTCTGTCTAGTGGATCTCTGGCTTGGAATTTCAGTAGCTATCTGGTTTCTAGGGTTTAATAAAATAAGCAACCATCCAGTGATTTCAAAGAGAGACTGGAATATGAATAGAGGAGGGCATAAATAGAAAGATAAGAAATAAAATGTAAAATAAAAATTGTAACCTTATAGAATATAGTACTATCTAGTACTAATATTATATTATTATATATCATAATATTGGCATTATGTAATATTATAATATAATTTTTTTGGGATTTCAGTGACTTCCATCTGAAAGCTGGAAAGAGACTGAAGAGGAAGAAAAATAAATCAAGAACTATGAAAAATAAAAGATAATTTACAACGTTACTAAGAATAGGCCATTCTATAACATACAAAACATTAACCTGAAGTTAAACCACCCCTTTGAAGAGGCCATACAATAGCCAAATGGTATATGGTAGTTATTCCCAATCAGTGGCTTGCAAGCAACATGTTGGGGGTGCCAAATTAGGGCTGTGATTGGCTATTTGGTAGTCCCAATGTAGACTGGCAGCTTATAGGTGAAGAGTTAATATGTGTACTTGCTGTTTGTGCTTTCTACAAGGCTTTGTACAAGGACGAAACTTCGAGGGACTAGTAGCTGTTCTTGTTCGTGTCAGCAGGCAATGGACACAAATTTTTCGCTGTTTCTAGAGAAATTTGCGAAAAAATTCGGCTAAGCAATTCGCCCATCACTAACAGCAATGTCAGACACTCAGTAGGAGGCTTTGTTTGGCAGTAAACCTGTTTTTTTTATACAACTTGCCTCCAAGCCAAGAATTTAAAAATAAGCACCTGCTTTGAGGCTATTGGGAGCAACATCAAAGAGGTTGGTGAGCAACATGTTACTCACCAGCCACTGGCTAGGGATTACTGATACAGAGGATACAAAATAACCAATCACAACTCTTATTTGGCACCCCAGGAACATGTTTGTGTTGCTCCCAAACTCTTTTTATATTTGAATGTGGCTTATGGGTAAAAAAGGTTGGGGACCCCTGATGTTCAGTATTGGAATGATCAGCTAGTCCACTGTATGACAAGTTTAAGACTCATTTTGAAACATTCTTAGCATCCATCTTTGACCTGTGACCATTCTGTCTTTTCCCATCATCTCCCTGTGACCTCTGCTTGGTTTGTTCAGATGGCCTCCCTAGCAGAATCATACTGCCACTTTCACAACCAGTTGCAGGTATTGGAAACCTTAGACTTCTTAGTTGGCAAAGGCTAAAGTGAGGTTGTTATAGAAGTCTTTATGGGAGGCTGCACCATGATGTTGCTATGTACGATCTATTGAGAGCTTCACAAGAGGGAATTCAGTAAGGCTACAGTGCATCCGTTCAGGCCATGAATAAACATGAACTTGTTAATTATTCAGTAGCTATTAATCAGAAGACACCACTGCTCTAGAGCAATTCCAGAAATAAAAGCAAATATCTGATTGGCAGCTGTAGGTAACAGAGCAAGGGCTGATACTGCTGTACATGTGCATAATGTTCTCTACTTCAGAAGCGTTTATTGCAGTAAGTGGCAGTCAGAATACTTGTGTGAGCCTAACCGCAACCAGTACTCTGGGCCATAAATAAGTGGTGATTTTGCTGCATTTTGTATTTGTTACATTTCACAAGAATATAAACCCTGAAATCTGTTACAACAATGAGCTCACATCTGCCTGATTTATGTTTCGCTCTCTAGAGACCAACATAGAAGCAGTTGCAGCCGATTAGAAGCATCAAGACAAAGTTGCAGACTCCAGTAATAATATGAACAGCAGACTGTAGAGCAATGATACCCTGCTGTTATTTGTAGCTGAAGTAAAATCACAGTGACCAGTGTGAATGAGCTCCCAAGAGCAAACTGGTGCTTTCAGTGATGCATTGAATGAGGCATTTTCAGTCCAAACTGAAGGTCCATTGAAGGGATGGTTCACCTTTATGTTAACTTTTTTTTAAATTTAGAAGTAATTTTGGGCTTCTTCGACTATCAAATAGGCCAAAATTCGATTCTAATAGAAAAAAATCCTTTGAATTCGACACTTCATCACCTTAAAGCTGTTGAATTGCCATTTTAGCCTATAGGGGACTTCCTAGAACCTGTCCTGAAATTTTTTCTAAGTCCTAGGAATTCAAAGGATTTTGCGCAAAATCCTTCGAATCGATCGATGAGATTTTCATTCAATCGAAAATGGACCTATTCGATCAAAATCACAGTTGCAGTCGAATTTCGATGTTTTTTCACTTCGAAATTCGACCCTTCGTAAAGCTGCCCCTAAGTATTTTATAGAATGCCTAATTCTAAGCAAGTTTTTAATTGGTCTTCATTTTTTCTTTTTTTACCATTTTTGAATTATTCTTCTGATCCTTTCCAACTTTCGTATGGGGTCGCTGACTCCATATTAAAAACAAATGCTCTGTAAGGCTACAAATGTATTGTTGTTGCTACTTTTTACTACTCATCTTCCTATTCAGGCCTCTCCAATTCACATTCCAGTCTCTTATGCAGATCAGTCCATGGTTGCTTGGGTAATTTGGACCCATCAATTGCAAACTGGAAATCTACTGAATAAAAAGCTAAGTAACTCAAAAACCACAAATAATAAAAAAATGAAAACCAATTTCAAATTATCTCAGAATATCAATCTCTACAGCATACGAAATTAATTTAAAGGTGAATAACTTCTTTAAGACAATGCCTTTTTTTTAATCCCTTGATTTTTAAAGTAGTAGAGAAGTATAAAGAACCCAGGTGTGCCCAGGGATCCTGATTGTGGTCACATTCCCTGCTTCCCAGTAGTTACCCAGTGGCTTTTAAGAGCATTTAAAGGCAGAAGCCCACCTAGAATGAGCACAGATAGGTGGATGTTAAATGATAACCACAGTTTTCTCCTTCAAGGTTCTGTACCAATTATCAAACCTTGGGCCTGATTCAATTTGGTTTGGTTTATTGTGTGAAAATTCATGGACCGATTTAATTCAAGGAGAAAAAAACTGTTCTCCAAATTCAGTTCCAGTGGTTTCCCATAGACCTCAATGGAGTATTCACGAGATAAGCAAAGTAAACCCTGGTAAGGGTCAGCATAAGTAAACCCTGAGATAAGTTTTTCTGAATTGAATTGCATCTCAAATTGAATCTCGTCCATGACTTTTCACGTGGCACACCGTTTTCTAACTTAATTGAATCTGGCACCTTGTGTGATAATAAAGTACCCTGGGAATATGATGTGGAGGGTGTGGAGCTTGAAGGAGTTGACAGCCCAGCACATATGTATCTCAGTATCATAATAGGCCTACAAAAAGCCTAAATAATGCATATACTTCCCAGAATATTACATGCATCTATTGTATGCTAAGCACAGATATAAATCTCAAGTTGTTCCTGTGCTACATTTGCTTTTCTCTCTCTGTTCCTAACTTGTTCTTTTACAATGGAGAATGCAGGAATGTACGAGGAGGGGGTAGAATGGAATCCCCCCCCCCTTCCTATCTGAAGAAAAAAAAAATCAGCACAATAACCTCAAAGGAGAATGAAAAAAAAGTTAATTGTTGCTATAGAGACCCAATTTTGGATAATTCAGAAAGGGGTATGGGTGGGAGATGCTGGGGAAGAGAACATAGGATCTTAATGTCCTCTCCAGAAATTATGACGACTACTTAAACCCATTACTACCTACATATGGGGGGGGGGGTAATTGAGAAGTAATAAGAAGATGACATCATTACTAGTATAAACTACATTTCTGAAACCTTGTTCTCATTAATGTGTCGTGTTGTATTTATTTATTCATATAGCAACAGAAATGGTGGAGAAGAAAGAGTTTGCAGCTCTAGGGGGCATATATATGCTAGATATTGGGCCAGCTCTCAATTCTCAATGTACATGCTACATTCCTACTCTAGATCTAGCCTACCATCACAGCTGAGTGCAACCCCCCACTAGCCTCCCCACACCATTACCCCCACCCAGTATGGAAAAGGTAGTGGCCGATACAGACCAGCTAATATGGAAAAACTGAGGAGAGAAAACAGCAGGTCTAATGATAAGCCACGTAGAGCTCCTGTGCATACTGCAACAAAAACATTTTATGGAATTACCCTCACTTATATCCTAGTGATTGCGCCCTCCCAAAGTGAGGTGCCTCTTGCTACTTACCCCTAGCTCTAACACTGCATGCACATAATACCCCCCATTGATGCTGATCACTATATTTGTAGGCAGACATGAATTTCTGAAAACCCCTCTGTGGGTGATAACTAGAAGTCATTGGGTCTCTAATAAAAATTCTTTTTAGGGCTCCAAAAATTTAAGAATAATGACATGATTTGAAACTTATACTAAAACTGCATTATATAGCAATTAATAATCTTTGCCTTCACTTATAAAGTAGTTTTTCTACTGACAGAGAATCCTATGAAATATCTACTGGGGACTGTGCATATTATTATTATAATTATTCTTTATATAGCGCTGGGATGTTCCTCAACACTTTACGTTTATGTTGGTTAGATACAGTCAGGGATCTGCAACCCCTAAAAACCTTTGGATTGGCTTTGGAATTGTGTTTCTACATGAGGTTTTAAATATTTTTTTTTGCCTCCCTCTACATCAACTAGCAATTAGGCAGGTTATATTTATACTTAAAAGGTTGAACTTGATGGATATGTATCTTTTCAACCTAACTTACTATGTTAGCAGATGGAGGTTCATATACTAAATACCCCTTGCTTATTGGCTCCATCAAAGGAGCTGTTTTGTGGAACCCAAGCAATGACTAATCTGATCTTTCTGCTCCTGGCCAATGATCACATCATATAGGAGCCCATTGACATGTTAGGAGAAAACAGAATGCATCCCTCAGCTGATTGGAACTTCCAGCCTTCTGAGAACCAATCAGATATCAGTCGGTATACCTCCACTTTGACCAAGGGCATATTAAGAAGTTACTGGGACCCAGTGCAAATTTATTTTAGAGCTTCAAAATGTCCAGAGGCTGACCTGACTTTTCACAAATATACTGTATATTTAAATTGCTCATTAATTAGGCCCTTGTGTGTGCCCTATAACAGCCAGAAAAATAATCAACATTTCTAACTTAATTGGCTTTTGGCAGAGAGCAAGTCAATTGGAAATTGGCACCACAAGGCTGTTACAAGCAAGAAACCCCTGAATTTTTATTGGTGCAAGTGATGTCACATTTCGGGGTATGTCTTGCCCCTCGAAAACGTGACATCAATAAACATATAGGGTTTATCCCGTTTGTAATAGCATCTTGTGTTGGTTTCCAATTGCCTTGCTATTAATTGGAGGGTGCCGATCCCTCAGAAGACTGAGCACCGGGCGGAAATCATTTCCAAGGGCCAGGGTGTGCTGGTGAGTTTCTTTACCTTTTGGCAGAAAGTTCAGAAATGTGGCAGGTGAACTTAAGATACTTTTGTAACAATTTAAGATAAGCAAGGAAACAATAATAACAATTTATGATAAGCGGGTCTCTTGGGGAAGCTGTGACTTGCAGCTTAAAGGGCAATTTCCCTTCATTAGCAAAACTGTATATCTCCTGGGTACCCAGGAGATACATGAAGCATGAAAACTACAGATATTTGTTAAAACATTCATAATTTTGTAAAATGAACATCGTAATTTCTTGTTCCAAAATGTTGGGAGGTATGGTGTTATGAGCTACAAAAAAAAATACAGTGGCGTAACTACCAGGGGAGCAGGGGGTGCAATTGGGCCAGGGCCTGCACCCCCTGAGGGCCCGCCGGCAGGTCATGTGCTGCTGATTCCGGCCGGATTATTGCGTATTCTGTCCAGAAAATAGCATACAGAGGGGGGTAGGGGGCCTTGCTGCATGTCCCGTACCAGGGCTCACCCCCCACTAGTTACATTACTGCCCAAATACCTATAGTCCATATACTACTACAGATAACTGTAATTCTGGAAGCAATGCTCCCAACATCATGGATTCCCCCAGCAGGGCCGCCATCAGGGGGGGACTGGGGGGACAAGTGTCCCGGGCCCGGGGCTGA
>CM044446.1:89081771-89135649 GCA_024363595.1 Xenopus borealis | reverse complement strand
CTCCAGGTATATGTATGAAACCATTGCATTAAACTACTGCTAAAGTTCAGCTACAGCTGCAGGATAGCAGGTTGGATATCTCCAACTAATTGCAATTAATTCATAGTAAGCTTCTATAGCTGCCCCCCTCTTCATGACTGGAGATGTATTTTCCAGGTTGGCACAATAACACAAGCAGCTCTGCATAGCCTGGCGTGATGGTGATGGCATGGGAGCGGATATGTCTAGCAATGACCCAGCAGCATCCCCTCACTTATAGGCTTAATGCCCTGGGATTGTCTCAGTTTCTTCCCGAGCCTGTGATGGATGGGAGCAGTTTTTAAAGGAAGTTCTCTGCGCGTTGTGGTTGTCATGGAGGCTCTGGGGAGGGTCCCCTCTCTGTACACAGAGTCCCTTTGTGCCCTTGTGTCCCATTGAGAGAGCAGTTACACTGGGAAATGCTCATAGAAGAATTCTAAGCTTCTCCCTCCCTGAACCAAGGGGGGTGCACAGTTACGAAAGTGACATCACTGATTGGCAGCTGCCTTCACCACCACCAGATATATATGATGTCATGTAAATAGTCACATCCATATCATTCATTATTGTTCCCAGGTTATTAATTACATACATCTAAGCGTCTATATTGTCCTCTGGGTGTTCATTTCAGGGATCGGGGAATGCCCGCTAATTAATATTTATATATAAGCAAGTGGAGCAGAAGGGTTAGAAAGAGAAGAGAGCAGTATGGCACAATTGTTGGCTCTTTTGATGGATGTGAAGAAATGGACCTGACTTGGCAAGTGGAGGAAAACAGAATGGGACAAATAAAAGAGAGGGAGGAAGACTAACAAACACTTGTAAAGAAAAGTGCAGAAGGGCATACAAATAGGGCTGGTGGGAATTATGAGTAAAATGAAGAATAGGTTTCAAGTTGTAAAAAAGTCAACAAAATAGATGCTGAAAAGATTGGGTAAAGAAGAATAGTACAGGTAGAGCTGACATCAGAGATATGATTGGAGCAGATGAAATGCTGGGATAGAAGTACCAAACAGGAACAAATTAGAAACAGATATATGTGAAAGATGAAATGAGAAGAGAGAGAAAGGAAAAAGGAGGTTCATGCAAAAATAAGAGAAGAGGGACATAAGTTGGAGTGGAATAAAATGCATAGAGAAGCAACAGTGCATTGGAGCAGAAGGAGGGGTAAGCACAGAAAAGAGGAGGAAGACAATAAGGCAATAGAATAAGGAAAAGAGAGAAAAAAACACTAGCAGATGAGAGTGAAGCAAGATGGTCCAACAATGAAGTCATTTGGAAAGGAAGAACTTGTGTGGAATAGAGAGGGGGGCAATAAAATGAGAGAGGAGGAGGGGTCTAATCAAGAAAGTAACTAAGGGTCCAGTGCTTGGTTGGCTAGGTGTGTCCGCTAAGGTGGGCAATTGTAGAGGTATTGGGGATATGAGTGGGGCAGCAACACACTGGGACCCCTGAGAATGGACTTTGTACATTTAGCTGCCACAACCCTTCACCTTGATATGTAACATGTGCCAAGCATCTCAACAGTCACGCTCTGTTCATTATTCAGAGAATTATAGTTATAATGAACTCATGGCTCTATGGGAAGCATGGGTGCCCTGCAGGTCTTGCATAAATCATACATTGTGTTTTCATATATCATAATTTATTACTAAATATGGTTTTAAAAAATGAATTGAGGCTGTGCTTGCAGGATCTAGTGCACCATAGACCACCATAGCAAATTTAAATGGTACAGAAAAAATCCTTGTCAATTTACTGAACTGAGAGCAGCTAGTTGGATCTTTGTTCTTTCTCCCTCTACGATTTAGATTTAAATAGTGCTGCTCTAGCAGACTTCTGCACTGAAATCCATTTTTCAGAAGAGCACACTGATTTTATTATATTTAGTTTTGAAATCTGACATGGGGCTAGACATATTGTCAGTTTCCTAGGTGCCCCCAGTCATGTTAGAGTCCTGTACTGGTCCATTTTTTGGAACCCGTATTTAACCCATACCCACAACCTGCAATCTGCAACCTGGACCCACAAAACGCATTCTTACCCGCTTTGACCCACTACCCGACCTTAGTACCTTATCCGCAACCCAATCCGCAATCTTCTGACTATCAAGAATCAGAAAGTGCTGTCATTGTAAACCGGAAGTGACATCATCGGAAGTAGGCGTGATCAGAAAATCGCTATAAAGAAGACCCGCAACCCGCAGAACCGCTGACCCACGTCTATACCCACACCTGGAACATCTACCCACAACCCGCAGGGTACCTGACCTGCTGCAGGATTCTAAGTCATGTGACTCTGTTAAACTTCAGTCATGCTTTACTGCTGGTAGATATGAGAACAGCAATCAATACTAAAAATCCATGTCCCACTGAGACACCTTCAGTTACACGGAGTAGGAGAAACAATAGCCTGTCAGAAAGCAGTTCCATACTAAAGTGCTGGCTCTTTCTGAAAGCACATGACCCGGTAAAATGACCTGAGATGTACCTACACATAGGGTTGCCACCTTTTCTAAATTATTATACCGGCCTGCGGGGGGCGGGGCCAAAAATAGGCGGCGCATGACGTCAAAGGGGCGGACCTGTGATGTTTTGTGGGCGTGGCCACAAAGCTGCGCGTTCAACAAGGGGAGGAAAGGTAAGTATACAGGGAATTGGGGGCTGGCTGATGGGTCTTTTTTAAGGGTATTACAAATTTACCGGCAGCTACATTGCCGGTAAATTTGTAATACTGGCCCCGGCCTTGGCGGGTGTTTTACCGGCTAGGCCGGTAAAATACCGGCCGGGTGGCAACCCTACCTACACACCAATATTGCAACTAAGAATAAATGCACTTGTTGGGTTAGAATAAATTTTTACATGGTAGAGGGAATTATTTGCAGTGTAAACAGTGTAATTTAGAAATAAAAATGACTCCGTAAAAATCATGACAGAATTCCTTTCCAACTTTGGATTGAGCGTTCCAGCAGTGAGGGGTTAACGCTGCACAGAGTAAGAGGAATGGCATACAGCTGCTACCTTCTTCCCTTTCCAACGGGCTCGGGATTATGACTGGCTGACCCCATATAACCACTGAGGAGGAGTGAGCCAAAACCACAGAGGTGACAGTGGGAAGAGACTTCCTATGGGCAGAGGGCCAGCATGCGCTGTCTGAGAGCCATGATAATCAGCTCAGCATGAGGGGGACATAAAATCACCAAACCCCCAGCCTTCAGATATCTGCACAGCTCTGAAAGGGCACATTCCTTTAGCACTACTGTGTATAGAACCACGACTTAAAGGAAGAATAACAGCAAAAAATTTAAGTGTTTTAAAGGAATGATTATATTATGTAGTGTTGCCCTGCACTGGTAAAACTGTGTATTTGATTCCTTCAGAAACACTACTATAGTTCATATAAACGAGCTGCTGTGTAGCCATGAGAGCACCATTCAAGCAAAAGCTATACAATAGATAAATACATTCTGAAGAATCCCACTGTATACTACAGAGCTTATCTGTTATCTGCTGTGTATCCTGTGCCTTTCTCCTTTTTTTTCAGCTTCAATGGCTGCCCCCATGGCTACACAGCAGCTCCCATAGCAGGGTTCTTCTAAGTTTTTTAGATCGAATAAAAGAAATTCGATCGAATGGTTAAAATCGTTGGAATCGTTCTATCCAATTATTTCTATTCGATCGTTCGATTTATCGAATTGCACTAAAATTATTCGAATTCGGTATTTGAATTCGAAGGATTGCAATTCGACCAAAATTCGATGGTCAAATTCGAGGGGTTTTTTTTAACCCTTGAATTCGACCCTTGATAAATCTGCCTCTAAAACACTTATTTTTTGGTGTTACAAAAACATAATTAGGAGCAAACAGATCTGCCCAGATCTGTCAAGTGGTCAACAGTATTAAGGCTCAAGGTAGAAAAACAAGCATTAACGTTAAGAAATATTGAATAAAGTACGGACTTTACTGTATTGGAGAAACCAGGAAGGCTGGTCCAGGAGTGAATTTATCCATTGGCTTAAAAAAAAATAATTTGCTATGTCTGGTCTACAGACGTGCTTGGCCAGCACAGAACTTCACCTGGACAAAGCGATAAGCCATCTCTGCCGAAAGTCAATTTTTAACGTGAACGCAAATATAAAAAGTGTGATCACGTCACCTTAACCTTCCAAAAAATGGCAGTGTGAACCCCCCTGAAATAACTAATGGCATGGGGGAGAGGAGAGACGAAGAAAGAAATATGGGTCCAGGGGAATTTGATGGCATTTAATTGTCGGACTTTTTTCCACTGTATTTTTTCGTTCCTAGTTATCAATTTTAGGTTTTATGAGTAGCAATCTGCTCTGTGAAATATACCATATGTTCTCAGCGATTTTAACATGACAGTTTATAGATTTACATCCATAAAAATTACCTAAATGAGCTTGATTTATTGAAGGCTGGTATTTCGAATGAAAAACTCCCCCACATCCAATCTTCTGTGTACCCTTTTTCTTTTTATTCTACGTGGAATTATTTTTAAACTTTCCACTATAAGGAGGCCTTGATTGAATTACTATAAGATGAATTTCCTGGTCAAAAATATGTCTACGCTAGCCCCTTGTGTGGTTAATGTTTGGCTTAATCCCCTACATTTCTAGCACATGCATTCAGTTTCTGTTTACTGACCCAAGGCTTCCCCACATATACGGACATTGCACTCACAGGGGAGAGTTTATGGGGTGGAAACCAGAAATGAAGCAAGAAAAAGCCAAGAATTCTCAGTGCCAGACATGGACCTAGAGCCAAATAGTAAGGCCATGGGTTAAGTCAAGGGGGTCCGTTTACTAAAGTGCGTTAAATTTGACCATGTTTCCGCATGTTATCGCTGAGAATATTTTTCCGCCAGAATATTCGCAGCGACTAAGTTTACTAAACAGCGATGCGCTCAGAAGTCATTGCGATCACTTGCGGTAACTACGTTAGCGAACCAGCTTACATTAGCGGTAATTTTAGTGAGTTGCGAATTTTCTGGCGACAAATGACGTTTGCATATATTTATTCTAGAAAATAGTCTTGTTCTATGCGTTAATAATGGCGTAAATTATGGGAATTTTTACTGTGACATTTATGGCCAGAAATGCATCTTCAAAACTCATAAACTAATATAATGATAAACTGATACTTCATCCATCCACTCACACACCCTTCTACCTATAGAATCACATGAACAAGAAATCATACCAGTTATCTCTTTGTATCATTTAAATACACAGTTTAATGAGAATTAATCTCCCATTGAGAATTTTCTGGCCGCACTTTAGTAAACGGACCCCTAGGTACCAGGTATGAGTCACACACAGGATGGAAATAATGGCATAACTAGAAATTCCTCAGTTCAAAGCAAAATATTATCTGCCCCAAGACTTTGCCAGAGATGGGGAAGACATCTACCAACACAACAGAGCAGATACAAGTAGAGTTAACCCCAGCATGTTTATTGGGTGAATGCAATATTTTGGAGGTATTATTGACAAAGGATTATGTCAGCAAAATGCAATAAACACACAGGGGTTTAACCTGATTGCATCGCCTCTGCTGTGCTGGTAAATTCAGAAGAGGGTGCTGTTGGGTGCTGTTGGTACATTTGACAAACAGAAAGCTTCTCCACACACGTGTATAGAAAACAGGGTCGGCCATGCAGGGCCCAGGGCCGGATTTACCTAGAGGGCGCCCCTAGGCCCGCTGTCATTTGTCGCCCCTGTCCCCTCCCTTTAATTTGCTCAAATCTTCATCATCAGGACGGAGTAATGGGAATTGGCACACAGGAAATTAAAATTTCTGAACCAATGTGGGTGTGGTTGAGCAGCATGCTGCCCCCTAAAATCCTGCCACCCTGGGCCCGGGCCTCTCCATAAATCTGGGCCTGCCAGGGCCCCCCTCCCCACCTCCCCTCTGGCTCCCCTTTCTTCCTTCCTGGCCCCCCTTCCTCCCCTCCGGCCCCCCTGCCTCCCCTCCTTGCCTACTGCAGTGCTGCTGGGGCGCACAGGCACTGATGTCGCTGCCCAGAGTTCTTGGCAGAAAGCGCCACTGCACATGCGCGTCCGAGAATTTGTATTTTCAAATTTATTGGGATTAGGAGAGGGGGATCTGGCCCTTCGGGGGCCCGTGAGGGTCGGGGCAACTGTGTTTTTTCCCGGTGTCCCAGTGGACATAATCATCTGTCAAGGCCTCCACTGCACCATTTATACCACTGTCTCTAACTCTACACCATCATTACACTGAATTTAAGGAGAAATAAATCCTAAAAATGAAAATGGCTAGAAATGACATATTTTAAACTTACTGAGCCACCCTAAAGGTTCAGCATCTCTACAGAAATAATGATCCAGGCCTTCAAAGTTGTCACAGGAGTTTCTTGGATTTTTTTCAGTGGGCTCTGAGCAGCTGTTGAGAAGCTAAGCTTAGGGGTCGTCACTAATTATCCAGCAGAAAATTAGGTTTATCTGTAATATACAGTGGGGTAACTACCAGGGGTGCAGAGGGTGCAATTGCACCAGGGTTCCCACCCACTTGGGGCCCATCGGAGCCACAAAAATGGTTATGGCAGGTGGTTATTTAGGGGGAGATTTTACAGCACACATGCCATCAACACTCCAGCATGGGATTTATAGAGGTAAGGGCCCGACAGGGGGGCCCAGGTGCTCATCCTGTACTGGGGCCCACCAGGGAGTAGTTACGCCACTGGTAATATAAGCTGATGCTTCATCGGGCTGATTATTCAATTTCGATGCTAATTGTCTTTGTTTATGAGCTACCATGTACCAAAAATCTGAATTGTTTACTACGAACATTGTAATTTTGGTTCTTGTATTTGTATTTTATATATTCACTATATTGTGAGTGGGTCCCTAAGCTCAGTAAGTGACAGCAGCACAGAGCATGTGAATCAGTGAATCAGTAGAAAAGAAGATGGGGAGCTACTGGGGCATCTACTGGGGAGACACAGATCTTTACTGCTAAAGGACTGTGGTTGCCTTGGGCTGGTACAAAAGCCCAATAACAACATTTCTAGGCTACTTCTATAGTTAGGCTTTAGTTCTCCTTTAAGAAAACATTTGCGGTATTTGCAATAAAAACAAATATTGATTAAAGTCCTGGTCACTGTAAACAATATCTAGATTTGGAATCTGGAATGAGTTAAACACTATAGCTAACGCAACAAATTGCAGGAAAAATGTTGTTCTTCTATTCATTTTCAAACAAAGTTAATCATGAATCAATTCTCAATCCTCAATTAGTTTTAGGGGTTGAGATTTAAATTTTCAGCTTTTTAAAATAAATCATGGGGAGAAAATTGTGAATTTTATAAGTATCGCCCTTGCAGTTTTAGTTCTGTTGGATCATACAATTACACCAGTATAAATTGCTTTCCTTGCATAAAAACTCAAATGAATGCAGGTATGGGATCCGTTATCTGGAAACCCATTATCCAGAAAGCTCCGAATTACAGAATGACCATCTCCCATTGACTGCATTTTATCCAAATAATTAAAAATTTTAAAAATGATTTCCTTTTTCTGTGTAATAATAAAACAGTAGCTTGTGCTTGATCCCGACTAAGATATAATTAATCCTTATTGGAAGCAGATCCAGCCTATTGGGTTTATTTAATGGTTACATGATTTTCTAGTAGACTAGAATTACAGAAAGATCTGTTATCCAGAAAGCCCCAGGTCCCAAGTATTCTGGATAACATGTCCCATACCTGTACTTTATATCCCCAACATTTTATTGTAAGACAGTGCTGTAATGTATTTGTGTCAGGATGTTGGATGAGACCAGGAATAAAATAATGTACCTGTAAGTATGACTATATGTCTATGAAGGATTGTCTTTATCCAGCTCATGATACAATTTTAAATTCCCTACCACTTGGTTGAAATAAAGAGGTCACTTGGATGAGCAGTGAAACCCTTTCATGAAAAGTCCAGTTGCATTAGATTTGTGTCTGCTACAGGTATGGGACCTGTTATCCAGAATGCTTGAGACCTGGGGTTTTCCGGATAACGGATCCTTCCATAATTTGGATCTCTATACCTTAAGTCTACTAGAAAATCACGTAAACATTAAATAAACCCAATAGGCTGGTTTTGTCCCCAACAATGATTAATTTTATCTTAGTTAGGATCAAGTACAAGCTACTGTTTTATTATTACAAGGAAATTATTTTTTACAAATGTGGATCATTTGGATAAAATGGCATCTACTGGAGACTGCCTTTGCGTTATTCGGAAATAACTGATTCCCATACCATTGAACTGGATCCCATACCAGGGTGCTGCTAAATGATAAATGAAAAGCATTTGTCATTTAAGCCTTTAAGTCAGCCTCTAAACAAACTTCTGTCTTCAGGGTTATTTAGCGGATATATGTTGAAAGGTAATGCCTACAAAATAACCTACAGGAAACGGATAGTTTGGTTCCATATTTTGCAAATCATTTTACATAATGACAATATATATACTTGATCAGCCATATTTGTTCTTGGCAACACACCTTGCACATCTGCAGATGTTGCTCCTCAGACACCAGCAACCCTAGACTGTTTTGAACTGTGGCTTCCATGTCAAGTAGCCAGTCCCAGATATCCTGCCATTCTGCCTCTACCTCGTCCATGCTGTAAGAAGAAGAAGAATGAGAGTTGCCATTCTATCAGCCCAGTAGAACATACCTGCTACCATGTTTAGGGGGTAAGCTACATGGCCTTTACCTTTGCTTTTTGGGGCTGCTTTTAATGAGTGTCACTTCAGCAGGCACAGGATTCGGGGAGTGCTGAGCTCCACTCAACTGCAGGGACATCTGGGAAACAGCTTCTCTCTGGGCTTCTAAGGAGCTGAGAGATCCATGTGCCTACAGGGAAAAAAAAGGATAAAGAAAAAGAACCAAATTAGAAATAATATTAAAATGAACAAAAACATAATGCAGAGAAACAAACAATATGGTAAATACTGTGCATTAGAAAACCAAAAGAGACACTGATAAACCATTAACCGAAATCTAAAAAAAGAAGGAAGAATAAAATGTTAGGCCTAAATCCCCTACTGAAAGCAGTTGGAAATTCATATTACCCTTGCACTTTAACAGTTCATCAATGTAAGTACTTTATTTTGCAGAGAAGCAATTATTATGATGTTATCACCCTAAAGAAGTGAGAGTAAGTGAGAAATGAGTGATTGCCTAGAAGACATTATTATGGAAGATTGGCCTCCTGACATCCTTAGGCAGTAGAGCTGTATGCTAGTGTCCTTCATTTCTTTAATTGAGGCATCCAGGAATATGAAGTTTCATGGAATAACTTTTAGCACATGAACCCCCCTAGCTCACACACAGAGCAAGGAGCAGAACTGAACTCATCAGCTTTTTACTCTGACCCCAACATCCAGACAAGCAATTAATTCCAATTATCTTTTACGTCTGAAAATGCATTAATAAAATATAAAGAACTGATGAGTAAAAATATATCATTATAACTCATTGCATGCCAGATCTATAGCCAACTTCTAGTACATTTTCCTCTCAGGTAACTAGAAGACAATGAGCTCTGAGGTGAAATGCCAACCAAGAGTTTATGAAGCCACACCCTCCAATCCAATCCAATTAGAAGGTGCACCCAAAGCAACCAGCTGCTCTCCATGATCCCCTTTAATGATCTAAAGTATCCTTGTAATGGTAATTAATATAATACTTAATTCTAAACCAATTCTTTGGTCAAAAAGCTGAATGCAAAACTTCATTGAAGCCCCCTGAAAAAAAGGTTAAGAAATCTTTTTTAGTAGAAGTTGCTTTTACATTTTAGCTTCGAACAGCCCACTTTGAAGAGGACAGGTCTTCAGTTACAGGAATCAGCTTCTGATGGACTGGTTGGGGGCCACGAAACAAGTTAAGCGGGCAGCTTAGTTTTTTGGTATGCTGCTGTAATTTTGGACATTTTAATGAGCTTCAAATAAACTTCACTCTTTTACCATTTTAAACCGGCTTCCTTGGTGCTCCACTAAGTGTATCAACAAAGCAGCAACCACTTTATTATTTGTAAGGGATATTTTGCACCATGATACCTTATAAGTAATTATAATAGAAATTCTTCTACAGGAGACTTATACCAGCTCTGCCCAGATCTTTTGAAAGTTGCTGAGGCCCTGCTCCATGACAAGCAGCAGAAGCAACATTTGTGGCCGTATCCGATCCTTCCATAGGTCTGATGACACTACTAGCAGTTAGAATGAGTCCCAATGAACCAAATAGGGAAGCAGGGCTTGATGGGGATTGGAAGGAACCTATCCCCGCCCTTCTTTCAGGTTGGTGTGTCCTGATTGGCTGGCGTCCCGGGGAGGCGTGGCGCAAAAGGAGAAAGCCGCACGGTTTACCTCATTCGGCGCTGGGACGCGAAGACAGCAGGACGCAGCATCCCACCCCCCCTCCCTTGTGGTATGAGTTGGTTTTGTCGCAGTTGGCGGAGTGTACCTTGGCAAGGACCCCCAGGGCAAGTTAAAAGGGGAAGTAGTGTGGTGGGCCTGGGTCCTTATGGGAGATGTACAGCCCGATTTAGGGCTGGGAATGGTACAGGGGGTCAACCCAGGCAGTTCGGGTACAGCACCTCCCCCTTTCCTTTATAATAAAAGTTTGTTATACAAACGTTAGATAATGTTATGTTTACATGTTAATATTAAGTATGAGAATAAACAGCTGCGGCCATCTCTCTCCAAGCCAGTGGTGTTGTGTGTTTTATGGGTTGTGATTGCGGGCAAAAGGGATGGGTGCAAACTTGACAATACACCCGTCAAGTAAAAACTGCTCCTGGTGCAATTTCTCACCTCTCTTCCACCACTCAGTTTTTCAAGGATTGAAATTGACCTCATTGTGCAAAGGTCTATCTGTTGCCACTCAGTGGGTGGCATCCTGGGTACTTGTTATTAAGGAACATTACCAGAGGTGACAGATGGAGAGGGACAATTTCACCCCTGTTTTCCACCGGAGAACAGCATCAGAATCATGGGAAACAAACCTTAGATTTTTTATATTTTCGTTTACTTTTTCTGTATTTTAGAAACCTTTCCCCCCTATTAGAAATTTCAGGTAAAATGTTTTATATCCATAAACTGTAGGTGCCTCAAGTGCAATCATCCATCTCCAAGCTGAGCCTGCAGTGCATGTGCAGTCTACTTTACCATTAGCAGGGTAACAATTGAGCACACAGAAACCAAACAGTCCTTATGGAGGCTCAGTCCAATACGAATTTCCAAAGTGGCTCACCCTATGCAAAGTTGGACCTAGGTGTAAAAACCCCAGGTCTGTCACATAAGGTGATGCCGTACTTCATCAACTTCAGAAAGCAAAGATCACAGCATAAGAGTTATGGCAGCAAATCAACCACACTCACCGATGGCATTCAGTGGCTCGGGTGCAGCGCCCTGAACCCATAGCTTGGGAAGTAGTAACAACCAATTGCATAAAAATGGACACGCACTCCAGGAGCCAAAAAATGCCGGTAAAAAGTCTTTATTCCAATGAGCTAAAATGTTTTATATCCATAAACTGTAGGTGCCTCAAGTGCAACCATCCATCTCCAAGTTGAGCCTGCAGTGCATGTGCAGTCTACTTTACCATTAGCAGGGTAACAATTGTACTACACCCAGGGCTAGAACTAGGTGGCAGAGGACCATGCCTAGGGTGCAACTCTTTGGGGGGCACAATTCAGAAAAAAATCCGTGTGTGATAGCCTATGCTCCAAGTGTACCAAGCCTAAGTGCAATCATCCCAACTGGTTGGCTTGTTGGACTGATCTTTTTGCACAGGCATTGGTTGGCCTGGTACAGTCACGCAGAAAGCAAGCAGGATTCAGTGACTGGTGTCCTTGCCTTTGATGCCAATGCTACTTGACTTGGCTCCAGCTACACCCAGGAGGTGGGCCTTACTGGAAGAACCATGAGGTAGTAGGATACCTGGGGGTGGGTTGGGTGTATAGGGAATATAATGCATTTACTAGCATTTGTACTGTAGTCTATAAGTTTGGATTCAAGATTTGGATTCAAGGAGGAGCAATTCAATGGGTTATCCCTTGCATGTGTGTGTGTTTATAGTGAGCTCGACCACCTAAACCCTTGCAGCAAACAGTTCAGTCACAATCTTTGGCTGAAGTTTATTTTTTGAAGCATAAAATCAGTCTGTGAACCACATCATGGGTGAAATGCGTGTAGGAGGAAACATGTTCATTCTAGAAAGCCAATGAATAAAACGTTAAATACTTCAAACGGTAAGAAAGAAAAATAATGACAATTTGTAAAACAAATTTAAAAGCAACTCCTGCAGCTGTTTGTTCCACTATGCAGTAAATCCCATGCATTCAAAAATGGAAAACCTTGGAAAACACAGGCATGTGAACAACCGAGAGCAAGAAACACCCACTAATATTTCCTGTGTTGGCGTGTGTATTTGCACAAGTTACTCTCATTCCGACAGCAGATTAGCAGTTTTGTTTAATGACTTCATTTTGTGCTTTATAAACTTTTACTGCATTTCATGTGCCGTGGAACCATACCGATGGTACGGAGATCCCCTGCACTGCTGATATATATATATATATAATTTATTTCCTACATTAAAAGGTAAGGCTGCAAAAGCACAGATGAAATCCAAGGCATTTTTTGACTGGAGCACCCGCTGGTCAGATCCTGAAAGACGCATTCCTGTCCTGGGGATTTTAGTATTTCTGTAGAAAGGGGGGGGGGGGATATTATTATTTGAAGCATTAAAAGCCAGCAGCTGGATGGCAGACACGCACATTTATCTACCCCACTGTGGACAGATGTTTTAAATAAAACCCTATTTACATTTGCTCAGATACTGGGGACAGATGCATAATGCACTCGCCTTGCATCGTGCCTTTTGTTATATTAAATTTCTCAGTCTCCCGGAAAAAGGGAAGTATAAGATTTGTGGTGAGCTTCGAGAGGAAATATTTCTTCTTTCTGCACGTTGAACAGCTTGGGGGTGACTGAGCAATTCCATTGTTGGAGGAATAAACACCCAGCCTTTTGTGTCTGCCTATAAATATACAGAGAAGCCAGAGCCAGGTTCATTGCAGGCATACACTAAATAAGTTCATGCACTTGTGTAAGAACTACAAATCTAGATGAGGTACATTATGAAATAGAGGTAACGGGAAAGCGAGCTGCTAAAGTCTAACGACCGGAAGGGTTAATAACCTGGTGCTTATTGAAAAGAATAGGAAAATAATATGTGTAAATAAAGTGCTAGATCCAATGCCATCTTCACTCTAGCCATACATAATCCCATTGTAGCTGCTGACGTGGCCTCTCTCAGAGTATAAGGCCAAATTGACATCCTATCCATTTTATATCTAGCCAAGGATCTCCGAGGTATCTGTCAGTGAGATTTAGAAATCCCTGCCAATCTCCTTCTTTAGGCGCATGACACATTAGATGTATTCATAGTTATTTATAGCCAGTAAGAAGCACCCAAACTGTGCAGGAGAACCTCTCATTAATAGTAATGGAATTTCAGTACAGGTACAGGATTAGTTACCCAGAAACCCATTGTCCATAAAGATCTCCCATAGGGGCAAATTCAATAAAGTGTGGAAAATCACTAGCGATGCCTACGCCACAATTCACAGCACTTCGCCAAGCGAATTTTCGCCAGTCCACCGCTAATTCACTAAAATTCGAATTTGCCCTCAGGGAGGTGAAAAGCAGCGAAGTTGTGCTACTGTTACTATATCACATCTATGCTAGCGATGCTTAATCTGCATACAGCATGAAGTTAAAAGTATTATAGAAGTATATGTTACAGCCACTACATTCCACTACACAAGCCCAGGAAACCTTTAATAAATTATATAAAGTTGTCCTATTGCCCTACATGTGCCCCCTGTATAGTTGTGTTGCCATATGTTAGGAAATGTAGGGGGGAAGGAGGGTAACCCCCAAAAAATTACGCTATTTTTCAGACTATCACCCTAAAAAAAAGTAAAAGACGCCAGCGTTTTTTTGGGACTTAGAAAAAATGTCAAGATTTTTTTCAAACTCCTATCTATTGTATTGAACTTTGCCAGGTCTGACCTGTCGAAGTAAAGTCTAGCGCAAGAGGTAACGTTCAGTAAAATGTTCATCTTAGTGAATTAGCGTAGTTACGTCCCATCATCAGTGTGCAACTTCGCCTGGCGTAAGGGTGCAACGTTGCGCTAGTCTATCTACTTCGCTAGCGAATTTTCGCCAGGGACACTATTAGTAAATCGGTGAAGTTGTGAAATTACATCACACTGGCGATTTAGCGCTAGCGTTAGACGCTTCGCGTTTTAGTGAATTTGCCCCATAGACTCCATTATAATGAAATAACTCAAAATTTTTAAAAAGCATTTCCATGTTTCTCTGTAATAATAAAACAGTACAGTGTATTTGATTATTATCATTAACATGTATTTCTATAGCGCCAACTTGTTTCGTAGCGCTGTATCATAACGCAGATACAATTCATCCTTGTTGGGTTTATTATATGTAAATTATTTTTAAGTAGGCTTAAGGTATGAAGATCTAAATACAGGTATGGGGCCTGTTATCCAGAATGCTCGGGATCTGGGCTTTTCCACATAATGGATTTTTCTGTAATTTGGATACTTAAAGGTACATTAAGTATCCAAATTACAGAAAAATCCATTATGTGGATTGTACTAGTTTCATCCTATATCCTGACACAAATACATTACAGCACCATCTTACATGCACTACTACAATAAATTGTTGGGTTATATAAAGTACAGGTATGGGACCTGTTATCCAGAATACTTGGGACCAGGGGCTTTCTGGAGAACAGATTTTTCTGTAATTCAGATCTTCATACCTTTAGTCTGCTAAAAAATCATGCAAACATTAAATAAACCCAACAGACTGGTTTAGCTTCCAATAAAGATTCATTATTTCTTAGTTTGAATCAAGTAGAATTTAATGTTTTATTATTACAGAGATAAAGGAATTCATTTAGAAAAATCTGGATCTTGATAAAATGGAGTCTATGGGAGATGTCCATTCTGTAATTCAGAGCTTTCTGGATAACATATCCCATACCTGTAATAATTCAGAAAGCCCCAGGTCCTGAGCATTCTGGATAACAGGTACCATACCTGTATTCCAGCCGAAAAACACCCAACTGACAGTTTTGGCCCCAAATGAACCTTTCACTAGTGATTTCTAATGACAGATTCCATAAGCAGAACTTGGGCAGGTTCTTTTCTGCCTGCTGAGATACCATGGTGGACTAAAAAGAATCAGATACGTGCAATTGTATGTGCTGCAAAGGGAATAAGCAAAGCACATGTTACTGTATCATAAAGCCAATGTCTATAAAGTATAGTGAAAATAAACTGATTTTTATCCTGCCAGAAAAATAATCAAACACGCCAGCGTTCAGCATTAAACACTATATTTATTTGTTATGAGGATCAGAATGAATTGGAAATTGGAACTGGCATTGGAAAGGTTAAAAAGTTTTTTCCCGAGAGTCAAAAATTAAAAGTAAAAAAAAAATATATATATATATATCTATAAAATTACACTTTAATTGAGATATTTTGAAAAATTAAGCTAGAGAATTTGGCAGGTGCAACGCAGGATCCCATTAATATAGGTAATTAACATTAGTCTCTGCTTTAATTAACATGCTCGCTTTAATTAGCAAAGCATTAGACAACATTAGAGGAAAAAATGGATTTCACACTGCGAGGGATCATAGGGAAAACGAAACAGTTACTCTTTCTTTATAATTTTATATAGAAGGGTGCAGTATATATACACGCACACACATACCAATCACAGAAAAATTACATTAAAAACCCCCACAATGAAAGACCTTTTTTACAACTCAAAATCGATCAGTCATAACTGCCCAACACTCTGCTCCCCACTTTACTGCCCTTACACACACTTATACTTACACAGTCTCTAACTCAAAAGTTCCAGGCAAATTTATGATTACAAAATTTTATATTATGAACACACGGTTTCATATAGATGGGTATACTTTATTAAACAAATTATGTTTTTCCCAAACTGTTGTTGCAATATGTAAAAGACCATTTTCTGAATTATTCCCCCCCATTAACCTTCACTACATCTGATCAGTTTGGGGCATTAACATCTAATAAGGTATTAGAGCTCAAATATTCCATGGAAAGCAACAGTGGTGTAACTACTCCCTGGTGGGCCCCGGTACAGGTAGGGTTGCCACCTTTCCCTGTGGCTCAAGCCGGACAGGGGGGCGGCCCCGTGACGTCAGTGGGTGGGCCAGTGACGTCAGTGGGCGGACCCGTGACGTCATGGGCGGAGCTATGACACCGCGATCGCCGATTGGCCGATCGCGGCGTCACTCAAGCTAATCCCGCCCGGTTTTCCTTATTTGGAAAACCGGGCAGGAAGCATTGACCCGGGCAGCCCTTCAAAATACCAGGCTGTCCGGGTCAAAACCGGACAGGTGGCAACCCTAGGTACAGGACAGGCACCTGGGCCCCCCTGTCGCGCCCTTACCTCTATAAATCGCATGCTGGAGTGTTGATGGCATGTGTGCTGTAAAATCTCCATATTGATAACCTCCTGCCATAACAATTTTTGTGACTCCGTTGGGCCCCAAGGGGGTGGGGCCCTGGTGCAATTGCACCCTCTGCACCCCTCGTAGTTACGCCACTGGAAAGCAATAGCATTCAGGACCAGATTATGTGATTTGGGCACACCTAGGATAGAGAGTCCTGCAGCTTGTGCCTGGAGAGCACATGAGATTTGAAGAGCAGATAGATCCAGCAGCTAGGCGGCATGCCGTTCCACAAATCTTGCGCCCTATGTCTGGGCCTTTGCAACTTTCCAACAAATCAGGGGCCTGATGGCATTCCACTGTTCAAAAGCAGGGAAACAGATTTGGAGACACTGCTTTTTTTCCTAACAGTAAGGGCAAGGCCAGATGTGGCGTTTTTACATTGCGTTTTTTAAAAAGCTGAGTCGGGGATTAAATATGCATGAAATGCGCTACCACTGATGGAATACGCCCTATGGCGGATCTCATAGATCGCTTACAAGTTGAAATCTGCCACGGGACACCAGTACTGCCATTTTTCAGCAGAAACACCAATACGCCAAGAAACTACCAAATCAACAGACTCTATGGGATCTGCATGTGTGAAACTACACCTTATGTAAATACGGAGAGTATTTTAAATATGGCGTCCAAATTCTCACGAGATAAATGATGCATATTCCATTTTTACGGCATATTAGGCTGGTGGTGTTATTACATAGCAGTACGGCTACATTCTGCATCTAAATTGTTTTCCACTTGGCTTTTTTTTTCCGCAAAACTTTACTATGATTGGAATTGTTGGGAACAAAAAAAAACAGAAATGCATGTTGGAAAAAGAAAACTACAGGCTGAAAAACACATTATCATTGAGTGTGGTTTCATTGGCGTATTTACGCTCGGCCACGCGTTTTTAAAAAGGTAACATAAAAACGCCATGTGTGACCTTGCCCTAAGGAAAATTGTTAACAAACATAATCAGATATAAAAGGGTGAAACTCTGGATTCCCTTGGTTGGAGTTGCATAAATCAGCCCCTAAGTCTAATAAAATATCACCTCCATATAATGAATATGCAGTTGTGTTACAGTGAGGGAAATATGCTTTTTCATTACTCTGTACTGCAAGGCAAGAATGTAAAAATGTGCAAAAATGATCATGTAAACCTACAATAATAACTGAACCGGCCTATCCCATGCGTTCACTGGAGGACATGGGTTTCATTCTGAGCAGCAGTACCATAAATGTTTATCAGCCATTCAGATAAAGGGCAATTGATCCTGCCCTGTCTTGCTAGACAAAGGATCTTGTCCTGGGAGTATATCTAGAAGCCCTGCCATAAAGTAAAATAAGGCTTTTGTTGTTTGCCAGAAATATATATATATATATATATATATCCAAATAGGGGCCTATAGATATCTGTCAGTCAGATACCAGTTGGGTAAGGTATCAGGGAGGCCATCAAGAGGCCCCCAAACCAGGGCAAAAAAAACTGCCAACAAGAAGGGCATTCAATGCTTTTATTGGACTGTGTATCCCCTCAACACAAAGTAGCAAAAACTGGACTGAATTACACTAACTGGGCCATGTCTAGAAGGACATATAGGAGAGTGGGCTGAGCAAAGACCTTAGGTGGAAAGAATGTGGGACTGCAGATATACGAAATTAAAATGGTGCATAAAGATTCACTAGTTTGGCAAAGTCTCAGTATGCCAAAATCAGTCCTCATCCAATGTTTTTCCTGACCTGCCTGATAGATATCTGGCAATTTTCCAAAAAAGCAGACCATCAAAAAAGCTCCATATAATGATCAAATAAGCTGCTGACTTGGTCTTGGCTGCCCACACATTGGCAGAATTCAGCTGCACATACGGTCCCTTAGTGGAGGCCTATGACTTCCATCCTGAAAATAGGGCAAATATTTAGTGGGCAGGTTAAAAATCATTGTGTTGATGCAACCCTCTCCTACCAGCCTACAATGGCTTGTTGGCCGAATGTTGGTCCAAGGGCCAAACTAAGCCTGATATAAGCCTGATATAGCCCAGCACATAGGTGAGCAAATTGGACAAAGATTTGCTCATTTGGCAAGATTGTATGATCACCTTAACAGTGCTTCACAACCAGCAGCTAATCGGGCATTCCTGACATGACCATACATTAAACCTGCAACTTTAAAATATATAAATATTGTCTTTTTGAGCCAGTCAAGTTAAAGGAATTTATTTAAAAGGCAGATAAAAAACACAAAATTTCCATCTTGGGGTAGAACCTTCCCTTTGCCAACAGAGAAGAGGAATGGCTTGCAGAAAACACTGTTTGTATCTAACATCACAATAAACGGAGAAATTCCCACCGTAAGGTTCAGTTTGAGCTGATGTGCCTTATTCTTCACTCCATCTATACTAAAACTCCTGTCAGCGGAATGTTCCGGAATGTGATTATTCTTTACGCTTGGTAAAGTGGTTGCTGTGTTTGTCGGTGCAAAGGGTTATTCCCAGCCCATCGCCACACGTGGTAAAAATGACCTTGTATTTCATTAACTGATAATGAAATGGATTTATTCCGCTAACGGTTTTAATTAAAATGCTGGAAGTATTGACTCTGTCTTCTCATCCTAATTCCCCAAGATGAATTATATAAAAAAAACGGGAAAATAGAGTGAAGAACGTAGTAGAGTTTCTGGATGAAACAGGGTGAAAAAAAATGCACTATATCGTCTCCACGTTTATATATCTCGCGTGCTGCTTCTCGGTCAGCGCAGCCGAGTTTGGGAAGGTTTTGATGTCTAATTGTCTTCTTTTTTAATTTCAATCAATTTCTGCTTACCTGAGTGTTTAATTGAAAAAATTTTTTTATTTTAAGTGTAATTAAACTATTTCCAGAAGAGGAATTCTCTGCTTGCTGCCAGGACAAACACAACAATATGTTGCTGCTTTGCATACAGTCTCTGCTTCACAATAAATCCCATAAATGCACAAGGCGAGTTGTTTGGCCATTGCTGTACAGCAAAGAAAAATGACTATAAAGTACAGATCATGTGAAATCCCAGGTCAATTTCTGTGGACCTCACATATAGCCCCCAAAATATATCAATCAGAAAGCCACCTTGTAAGGGATTTGGCGCATTTCCTCACTGATAAGAGGATGAGTCTTTTAGGCAATGGACAGTTACAGGAACAGGACAGGCAGGAGTGGGATATGGATGGAGTGGACATAGAGACAGGACAAGGCAGGACAGAGCTGTAGGATAGACTTGGCCAAACTCAGCACAGGAACAGGACTGGAACAGGAACAAGCAAGAGATGTTGAGAGCCAGGGACTGGCCATAGTGCTCAAGCTGCCAGATGAAAATGAGTAGAAGCTCAGGCCAGGAAAGGATACTGAAGGGGTGGGTTTATATAGGGACCGTCAGTTCTAATTGGCGGACCAATAAGGCTACTGGGTTGTGATGGAACATCCAGTTGCAAATATGAGAGATAACAACTTGGCAGTTGGTCCCCTGACTCAATGGTTGATTCCTAGCAAAGCCAAACACATGTTTCGGCCCCGTGCGACAGACAGGACCATGTGATGCCCAAGTGTGTAGAACAAGGATTCTGTAGTGAGTCACAAATATACAATTCCTCTTAAAATAGTTATTAAAGCGAGTGCTATTAAAAGGGTTCTTCGCCTTCCAAACACTTTTCTCACTTGAGTTGTTTTCAGATTGTTCACCATAAACAAAGACTTTTTTTCACTTGCCTCCCATCTTTATTTTTTTTTAACGTTTTCCCAAAAAATCTAAGTTGAATGTTCCTGTCTCTTGTGCGTCAGTCTGGCAGTTCAGTGATCCAGGAGCAGATTGTAAACGGTTACAATTTGCTGCATTTAGTTGATACAATTAGTTGATACATTTCTCAGTAGTATCTGTGGAATATTAGCAACTATTGTATCAATTCTGACAGCTGCCTGTAATGATGCTCAGCAGGGACAGAGAAAACAAATGGATCAACTAAATGTATCAATTTAGAACAGGTAAAAAGTTGGCGACCCCCCTCTCCCAGAGCTGCTTTAGAAGGTGAAAAATGAAAGTTTACACTTCCATATTAGAAAAACATTTACAAACAGAAAATAGAAAGTAATTGAGAAAAGTCTTTATTTCTGGTGAACAATCTGAAACCAATTGAACTGAAAAAAAGGGGTTGACAGTGATCAACCCCCACTAAAAGTCAACTTAAAGGAGAAAGAAAGCTACCAAAGCAGTTTATTGCCAATAGATTAGCCACAATAGTGCAAGCTATAAGAATATATTTATTCTGCATAATGCTTTAAAATACCTGAGCAAACAGCTCTAGATCTCTCTTGGTTTCTTTAGGATAGCAGCTGCCATATTAGCTTGGTGTGACATCACTTCCTGCCTGAGTCTCTCCCTGCTCACTCATAGCTCTGGGCTCAGATTACAGGGAGGGGGAAAGGGAGAGAGGAGCAAACATGCTCAAGCCCTAGCCCTGGAGGTTTAAGCTGAAAACAGTAAGTCTGATACAGAAGCCCATGTGTACACAATAGATGGTGTATTTATATAGACCTTTCTCATAAAGCTTATTTAATTTTAGCTTTTCCTTCTCTTTTAATGGTGAACCACCCCTTTAACCTAAAAGCAATCACAGAGGCTGGCTTATCAAAAATTGTTGTGGGTTAATCGACTGCAAAATCCCAGATAGCATTTGTGATCACATTACACTGAATCAAAACGATTTGTTCTCAATCGATCCAGTTGTGATCAATCTACCCTAAAACCAGTCATTCGATAAATATTGATCAATATCGATATTTAGCAGATGAAAAGAAAAAAATTATTGCTTTTGCCCATAGCCTTCTATGGGACTCAACATCTAAGGGGCCAAACTACAGAGGAAGCAGACCCTGGGGTTGCAGGAGGGAGTGTAGACGACCAACAAGGGCCCTAATCAAGGAGCAATATAAGTAAAATAGGTCATATAATCTAAGGAATGGGGTAGTCCTCAAATGAACATGTTATGGGGCCCAGTATCAGCTAGTTACGCTACTGCCGCATCCCAGACTACACACTCAAACACACATGTATAAGCATGAATATAATTGCATGTTTATGCTAATGTATAATTTAACCTTATACATATGGTCTGGCGTATTGAAGGTATATGTGAGATAACTGGCAGAAACACACAAACCCTTGAATCATACTGAAATGCAAATCTATATATGCCTTGTATATAGTGGGCAGGTTAATAGAACTCTGCAGACCTGGAGGAATCATCCTACTGCACCAGAAAAAGATAATTTTAAAGGATTAATTCTTTATCCGTTCTTCCGGACCCTCTGGCACAGGTAAGCTTCAATCAAGCATCAATGTATATCAGAGAGTCCTGTGCACAGAAGCCTGTGCATACCCTGTATTATTTTAATCCTGCGCCCGTCCAAAAGAATTCATTGAAGGTAAATCATTTCACTGCATTGTTATTCAGAGGACAAAATAATAAGCATTCAAAATACTTTACAGCTCTGAGGGGGATCATTTAGAAGGGGACGGAAGGGAGGAGGCGAGAGCAGGGAAACACCGCACAGTCAACAACAACAGGAGCATATGCTCAAAGTAATAAGATACAAGACTTTATGGGCCCTGAGAGATACAAGAGAGGAGTGTGTTTGTACAACTTTAATGGAGCGGCATGGCTGGGCGAGCATATATTTAAAATATATTATCTGCCTAGGGAGAGAAAAAATGGTGCCCTCCAAGGATTCATGTGAGCAGAGAGAATAACCCTTTTGTTGAAAGCATGATCTGAAAGATAATAAATGCATGTACAAGCCCCGGCTCACAAACACTGTTAAACTGGCCCCAACTGCCCGGGAGGATTCATTTCAAAGTCCTAAGCACAAGAGCATGACCGTTCCCTATGGTCTATTAGAGTGGCTCCAGGGCTGAGAGTGTGGGTTAGACCTTTACTGGGAATAAACACATTTTAACGCAAGACTGAACCAGTTTTTAACTTTTAAACGTTTGGATCATGTGTGCAAGCCCAGCAAGATAATCCCACTAGGTGGGCAAAGCTCTGCATGATTAGTGATGGGCTAATTTATTCGCCTGGCGCAAATCTGCAGCGAAGTCCCGCGATTCGCCACCAGGAATCCAAAATGCCTGCAAAAATTCGCCTGGTGAATGCGTGTTCCAAAATGAGACGCCGGCGGTGTTTCGGGAATTTTTTTTTGCCGTTTCGGTGAAGCGAAATTCGCCCATTACTATGCATGATCTCTTGATAAGCAATCAAGGTGCTCAACACACATGGCCAAATATAGGGACTTTTATTATGATTTGTTATAATTTAGGGACATGTGATACTCTTGGACCACACTGTGTGTGCCCAGGATCAGGCAGACAATACTCAACCAGTCATTGGTTATGAACAAACCCCTGCAAATGATCCCTCTACAGTTGCCTGCCTTCGCTTTCTTGATCATGTTTATGGATATTTGACGTCCTCTCTTATATCTAGTTGTCGAAGCTTCATAGAAGGGAGAAGGTCTTTTCTGGTCCTAAGGTCCTAAACACCTAACATTGCTGATCTGTGCCTCCTCTCTTTCCAGTGTATGTCTCTGCCCACTCTCCTTCTCTATTGGATATCTGCAATCTGCCTCTTTTCTATTTTCTCTTGGTCTAATTCCTACCTCTTTGGCTAACAGTCTTTCCTTCTCATCTGTCTAAATCTTTCACCTTTCTAATCCCTGTTGGTCCTGTACACTCTCTGCTGTCTGCCATGTTGTGTCTCCTCTTGATATGCATTCTCTCTCTCTATCTCTCTCTCTCTCTTCTCTTGGGTTGCTTCTTCTTTTAGACTACAGACAATGGCAAATAGGGAGAATTTGAGCACTTTTTCACATGCCAGTTATATAATAAGAATATTGCCACTGAAATGGATAGGGGAGATTTAAAGCCTTTTTATGCCCTGCCAAAGGAGCTTCCAAATGCTCAAGTTTACTCCATGTGTCTTTACCCAAAAACGTATATTTGTTCTTCATTTACTCCTTATCTACCTTTCCGTTTTTCAGTTTCTTGAGGATGTGGGCGTCCTCACTCATCTAGCCTTTCCCAGAATTCTCTCCTTCAGACTTGCACAAGCTCAGCCTCTCACTGCTCCTTTAACACCCTACATCTGGCTTTGCTTTATATTCCTGGGGAGGCCATGTTTTATGCTCTTGGTCTATCTTTAAACATTCACCCTCTCTATTTACAGGTCTGTAATTTTTCATACTTTCTCTTCTTCACTCGTGCGTACTCTATCCTGTCCTCTCACCTGTGCTTTATCATCTTCCTCTGGCTGCAGTATCTCTGCCTTGATGGTATCCAGAGCACTTAAGATCCAGCTGTGCTGCCTCCGTATCTGCCTTTGCAATTCTTTCCACTGGGCAGTGATCATCTGAAGCATCTCCTGGAAGCCTGGATATGTGATAGAAAACAGAATTTAGTGAATAGAGATGGCCAACATGACACAGCATTACACAAATTACTGTGTGTTTCTTATAGTGACCCATTTAAAGATATTTTGTGTAAAGGTGTTGTATGGGTTATGCTTATAATAATTTGTGTTGAGTACAATAATTAATAACAAGGACGGCATGGTGCGAAGTGCTAAAAACTGCACAATTGGCCTTTTTTTTTTCCTTCATAGTTCCCCCTTAGTGTTCTTGTACTTCTGCCATGGGGAAAAATAAAGCATTGTTTATGTGCAGTAAGTATAATACTTTGTGTTGTGAGCATAATACGTTGGGGCAGATTTACGAAATTCAAGTGAAATGATCGAAGTTCGATCGAATACCGATCATACGAATTTTTCGTGAAATCGGATATGCAAATTTGGCCTCTTCGATCATCGGATATCCGATAGATTGAATAGATCGAATGATTGGATCATTCGATGATCGAAGGAATCAAAATTTTAAAGTTATTCGACTGCCTACTTCGCCAGATTGAACCTAGCGAATTATATTTGAAGCCTATGGGAAGCTCCCCATAGGCTTCTGAAGCTAAGTCCTGCTCGAATACCATTCGTACGATCGGAGTGTTCAATCGTTCGAATCGTATGAATTTTTCGGACACTTGAGGGAAATTTCATGATTTTTTTGTGAAATCGAACGATCGGTATCCGATCGTATGAATTCATCGAGAAATCGCATAGCGAGCAAAATGATAGCCAAAAACAATTCGATAAGCATTCCATGGTCGAATGCTTATCGAATTTCGAATTTGGTCGAGCTAATTTTGGGGAATAATAGTAAATTTGCCCCTTTGTGTTGTGAGCATAAAACTTTTGTTGTGGGTTTACTACTTTGCAGTTATTGCTATTGAGAACATGATTATATATACATAATATAAAAGCTAAGTTCATCCAGTTCAACCTTACATAGAAATAAATGCTAACTATCTTCTAGATGATCCTGAGGTAATGGAAAAAAAATCCATATCATTGCATGTCTAATTATCTCTGTATGGTAACTCTAATTATTTTCAGAAAGGGAAAATGAAGGACAATGACATCATTATATTGGCATGGCAGTTCATTATTCTATTTAGAATTAGACTGTGAGCCATGTGTACATCTGCAGCCTTGAAAAGCCTTCATACAGAGGCATGTGGATAGATACAATTGACCAGATGAAGTTGTGTGTGTGTGTAGTGTATTATGCTCTGTCACAGTAAGCAGAGGTCACAGTGTTAATGTAAATATGAATAATATATCAGACGGAGGCCTGTTATTTACTAGTGCACAGTATGATACTCTGTATCACCATACCTTTTCCCTGTAGCTCATTACTAATTCATGCAGGAAAATACAGTATGATTCAAAATCAAGTCCGACAGAGGGGGACAATACCAGGCTAGGTACACATGCACTGCTCCCTGCTCTAATGCATAGAAGTCTGCAGATATCAGAGCTGAACCAGCTGAGATTTCCTTGTGTCGTTTCTGTGACTATAAAACATGTCTTTAAAGGGTCGATTGGGCACAAAGTGAAGACTTAGATATCTTCCTTACATACATGATAAGTTCTGCTTTGTACTTTTGGTATTTTCCAGAAGGTTTTACTGTATGGGCCAAGAAGACCCGGTAGGAGTGAGGGGTCAAATGAAGTTTGCTCTTCTTACTCGATTCCAAACTCCAGCACTGTGTTGGCTAAAAGACACATGTACCATCTGAGAATGCTACAAGCTGTCAATGTATTCTACTGCTCTTGTTTCCCTATGTTCTAGAAACAGAAAGGCAAGCAAAATGATATCTGAGGTCCATTGGTACCCCCACAAGTTACTAGTTACCTGGTCTGTGTGATACCAGCACTTCCATCAGCCTGTGTCCTTCTTCCAGGACTGTATCCTTCAGTGTGCAATGACCATCAACACTTTGCTTAAAGTTCTGCAAGAGATCAGAGCTATGGGTAAGGCACATGGAAGGACATAGGATCCGTACAATGATGCATATAACGCTTGTAAAGATGAACCAGGTTTTCTTAACAAAAAAGGGTAGACTCACCACATCACACAGGGAGGTCAAGGTGCCCATGCCCTAGACCAGGGGTCCCCAACCTTTTTTGCTTGTGAGCCACATTTAAATTTAAAAAAAGAGTTGGAGAGCAACACAAGCATGAAAAAGTCCATGGGGATGTCAAATAAGAGCTCTGATTGGCTTTTTGGTAACCCCTATATGGGCTGGCAGCCTACAGGAGAGAATGTTTGGCAGGACAGCTGTTTTTTATGCAACCAAAACTTGCCTCTAAGCCATTAATTAAAAAATAAGCACCTGCTTTGAGGCCACTGGGAGCAACATCCAAGGGGTTGGAGAGCAACATGTTGCTCGCGAGCTACTGGTGGGGGATCACTGCCCTAGACCTTCAGCTTGAGGAGAAACACCATACAATTCTTGTGTAAATGAGTCAGCAAAAGCAGGACCTCAGGCAGTAATTGCTGGTCATTATTTCATTAAAAGGTTCAAACACCCTATAACATGGGGCTCACGATTATGACTATGACTAAGTGCCTCATCGAGGTTTGAAATGTGTCAGGCTTGGAATCTTTTAAAAACCTAATGGACAGCAATTTTTAATTGATGTCCTGTTTGAGCCGGCTCATTTTCTCAATAATTTTATGGTTTCTCCTTTACAATAATGCATCTAATGTAAAACTGCTTTTATTTTTAGGGAAGCAGAAAAGAAGAAACCTAAAAGGGTCCCTCAACAAATAAGTGGCCATTTGTCAAAGTGCCTTCTCAGGTTGTTTTCCATCCCCTTCCATAAAATATACCCTACCAGTCAACATGACTCTATCACTGGCTCAATAGCTTGATGAGAAAAACATAGTTCTTTTCCAATCAACCAATAAATACTTAGTGGAATACTCAAGATGTGTTCCATATTTGGATTAATGAGTCTCCAGTGTAGATCCTTGTCTCACCAAGTGTGTGTGCAGGTACAGCTGTAGGGCCTCTGTCTCTGGCTGGGGAGGAGTCCAGTTCTCTGTGGCTTCCATTGCATCCTGAAGCCAGCGGATAAATCTATCCAGCTTGGACACAAAACCCTAGGAAAGAAAAGGAATTCATCAGCAGAAGAAACAAATTACAGCAGTGCCATCTAGTGCATTGTATAGGGAATTAGCCTGGACAATTAAAGTGGAAGATAAATTACACCATTAATTAATTAATTAATTAATTAATTAATTAATCAGTTATAGGAGGCTTATTGCAACATCCCTGAAATCCCTTATCCAACAATGGCTTCTATTGCTCTGTATATCCCTTTAACGCCTGCTATTGCTTAGTATAACTGATCCATACAGCCCCTTCCCAGGACTCATTTTACTCCTCCATGTCGTGAAATTTCTGCTGCCATCCCCAGGACCTAATATCTTAGCATTTATTTTTAATATGCTATATTTTTCTGACTCTAGAATCACTAAGAAGCACCCAGATTTCATTTCTGACAGCTTTTCTTGGTGGGAGTTCACAGCACTGCAGAACATTGTGTCTACAACCCTTTAACCCCCATTGACTCAGCTACTCCCTGCAGGAAGTCCATGGTCAACTAATTGACAACTTGAGAAAGAAGCCACAGAAGAAGATCGATCCATGGTGCCCACTGGTATTGTTTAATACAAACTTTCTCCAACTCTGCAGAACCAGTGGCTGCAGCTAGTGATGGGCGAAATTTGCAAATTGGTGAAAAATTCGCAAAACAAGTCGCGCGTCATTTCCGAAGCGCGTCGCGTCAATCGTGTCGCGTCGTTTTTGGCGCGCGTTGCGTTGTTTTCGGCACGTCGCGTCAAAAACGACGCGCAACTCGTTTTTGTTGCCGAATTTTTCTGCGGCGAATTTTTGCTGCCGTTTCGCGAATTTATTCGCCAGCGGCGAATCGCGGGAATTCGCCGCGAATTCGCCCCTGGCGAATAAATTCTCCCATCACTAGCTGCAGCAAAATAATCCTCCAAATAGAATCCCAGTTTATCTGTTTAAATCTGGCTCCATGATCTTTGTCCCTGCAGCTGGATTTGGAAACAGTAAAGGGGATGTAAAGGCAAAAATAAAATCCTATACAAATCTCTACATAGTCGCTGACTGCTCTACAGGGAAACAAACAAAGCTGCTGGAGTTCTGCATGGCTGAGAATTAAGGTGTGGGCTCCCCCTGCTGTTCATAACTATGATTGTTTCCCCACCCAACATTTAGGGAATTCCTATTCACAGCAGTAAATGAAGGGAGAATTTCACTGAATACAGTCAGGTTTGTTATAGAAACGGTACACATTTGTTAATTAAAGTGTATTGGAGATAGATTTCTTTTTCATTAAAGAAAGTAAAAATGGGATTTTATTTTTTTTTTGCCTTTCCTTTCCTTTAACCCTAATAGTTAGTATGTTCTAAGGTACCCCTGAGAATGTCTCTGGCAATAGCAGCATGCAAATATTTCTGTGTAGTTGGTCACAGACATTTCAGAGACAATCATTATGTAGGCAAATGCTGGAAATATGTCAGTGTCCTTGGAATGTTAGAACAGCTATATATATAAAATACAGTTGCCAAAACTGGAAAATAAATTTGTAATACAGGCTCCGGCCCTTGCAGGTATTTTACCGGCTGGGTGGCAACCCTACACACACCTTATTTCTAGCCTTGCCCTAGCCTGGGCTCTTTTGCTCTCCTTTTGCCCACGAGTTTTCTCTCTCCCACCTCTCCCTATGCCAATTGAATCTGCTGCTGCTGCTGCTGCTGCTGCTGCTTAACTATCAAAGTGGATCAATGGAAGAAAAAAAAATGTGGCTTACTGAGCTGCTTCTGGGCAACTGAGCAAATTAATTTTCAAAATGCTTTTAAACATTTTAGAACTGTAAAAAAATGAAAGGAAATTAAATGTATGAAGTACTGTCTGAAACAACATGGTGTAGGAGTGGTTGGGGCTTTAGCCAGGTCATGGGCAAGGTTTTGACATAATGACCTGGTGGATAGGGGCATCACTATTCAGAATTTGTTTTCACTGGGTCCCATTCTACTTGAGGCCCACATTAGCAGTAGACTATTGATTGGGGGCCTGAGTCTCCCTGGGGAGTCCAATTAGCTGGTATAGTTCAGACCCAATTTGTGTTTGTCTGCCCATGAGCTGCTTTGGGTATGATCATTGATCCTATGTGAATAACGTTTGCACTCAGATATCTTATGGAAACTAATCACATTCAGCTGGCAATCCCTTAATTGAGAAGGCATTTGATGTATAATAGTAATAGGGTGGGCATGGGTAATTTTCTTTGTTTTGGCCACATTAATATCATAAAAAAAGAGATATCTTTTGTAATTTATTGAGTTAAACAGGGAAATTAAAGATACTCCATGTTTTGTCCTTGCAAAGTTGGTAGATTACCAGCGCAGATATAATACCACCACATAATGAACTAACCTAGAGCTGTCCACCTGGAGGCCCATGGGTCAGATATGGCTTTCAAAGGATTTTATGGCTCCCAGCCTCAGGGCCGGGCCAAGGTAGTTTGGCACCCTAGACAAGGGGTTCAATCAGCGCCACCCCCACCCCCGTTATGTATGACCATTTCCCACCTATTCACTTTTTCTTAAATAAAGAAACCTTATAACACATTAATGAATCAAACTGTACGTGCGCCAGCCAGCAGCACCCAATAAATTGCCCTAATCTGTACCTGTGTCAGCCTGCAGCCCAAATATTGTCCCCAACCTGTGCCTGCACCAACAGCGCCCAAAATATTGTTCCCAATCTGTACCTGTGCCAGCAAGCCAAAATATTGCCCCAAATCTGTACCTGTACCACCAGCATTGCCCCCCAAGTCTGTACCTGTGCCACCAGCCATTGCCTCCCAAGTCTGTACCTGTGCCACCAACCATTGCCCCCTAAGTCTGTACTTGTGCCACCAGCTGGCCCCCTAAGTCTGTAACTGTGCCACCAGCATTGCCCCCCAAGTCTGTACCTGTGCCACAAGTCTGTATCAGCCATTGCCCGCCAAGTCTGTACCTGTGCCATCAGCCATTGCCCCCCAAGTCTGTACCTGTGCCACCAGCCATTGCCAGAGCAGCAGCAAAAATATTGCCCCGGATCTGTGCCAGGCAAAAGGCAAGTAAGAGGGACTGAAGTAGAGCAGAATGCTGCTGCTGGAGACAGGGGTGAAGTTAAAACTTAAAGAAATAAAAAAAAATGTATTTCCCTTCTAAAGTGCGCCCCCCCCCCTATGACTGCGCCCTAGGCGGCCGCCTACTCTGCCTACCCCTAGTTCCGGCCCTGCCCAGCCTACTCAAATGCTTCACAGACTGTATGACATTATCATTTTAATTGAATCCAGCCCTCAAGCACACTTTAGAAATACTCATTCCACACATGTGGTAAGTTGGACAGCACAAATGAATGCAGACAGTTATTTTTGAACCTCACCTGGATTCTGTCCCAAACATGCCGATCGTTGTCCTGCCTCTGTATGTCCCACATGAGCTTCTGTATGAGTTCTGCTCTGTTCTGCCGTTTGCTGCTTGTTGAACCTGCCAGCTGTGGTGTTGATTGACCACTGCTATTCAAATAAGAGGCCAGGTCACTGGGGGTGCTGGGGGAGAGGCAACGAGGAGAACTGGGACAAATCTCAGAGCCTGAGCTGATCTCCCAATCTTCTACATCCCTAAAGGGTGGCTGAGAGTGCTCAGGTGCAGGAGACACTAACTGAGAAAGGCTTCCAAGGTGCAGGGCGAGGGCATCAGTCTGGTGCAGGTGGGAAGGAAGTGCCAAGAACTCATCTGATCCATACCAGCTGCTGGTCTCTAGGTCTTGGGGTGGTGAGTCCAGTGCTTTGTGGTCTTCCCACATCTCTGTTGTGTTTATTTGTGTTCTATGAGGGGGACTCTTTACGCTGGGGGACTTTGCTGTGTCTAGGCACTGTGGCTTTGCACTGTCTAAGTCTTTGCTACTTTGCATTCTGCTTGCCTTTCCATCCTCTGCCTCTAGATGACTTCTGGATTTTGGAGGAGCAGTGGGAGTATATGGAGGTGTCAGTGTGAGAGTTAGGTGGTTTCGAGGTGAGGAAGGGCATGAAGGCTGAGAAGAGTTAATTTCTACCGATGTCCCAATACACCCTGCTTGTCCAAAATGGCCAGCATCATTTAGGAACAATCCTCTCTTGGGAAGCGAAGGGCGGGTTGGCGAGTCACCTCCATGGTCACTGCTGTCTTGCAGGGGTCTTTTAGGGGTGGTACTTTCAGCCAGAGGAAGTGCTCTTGGGAGCCGAAGTCCTGATTCCTCTGTGTTTATGGGGATACAGCCATTCTCCTGCTCATTCTTGAGCTGCTCATTGCATTCAGGGGCAACACTCAGCAAGCCAGAACCCTTGACCAGATCTGGAAACTCTTGTTGCATAGCACTGTATGTCCAGGCCTGTAGTGGCTTGGCAGGTAGCGTGTGGTTCTCCTCCTCCCGGGGGCTGTAATCTGATAACTCGTAGGCTGTGATCCCGCAGTCCAAGGAGAGGTAGTCTGTGGGGCATCTAATGGTCAGTTGACCTGAACAGTCTACCTCTGTCAGAGCATCAATCCTGTCCTGTAAGAAGAGTGAAAGATTTTAGTTATTTTTGGCTTTTGTGGGTTAAACAAAGCTCCAGTATAACATTTCTAAAACTAGCTTTCTTTCCCATGTCATTGGCATCTAGTTGGTCCTCAATGTGCCCTGGGTATTTATTTCCTTTTCCAGAGTAAAGTTTTTTTAATAGCAATTCAGTGTTT
This sequence comes from Xenopus borealis, assembly GCA_024363595.1. Classification (NCBI taxonomy): domain Eukaryota; kingdom Metazoa; phylum Chordata; class Amphibia; order Anura; family Pipidae; genus Xenopus; species Xenopus borealis. The sequence continues at coordinate 89,103,743 of CM044446.1, read as the reverse complement.
GCCCACTAGAGGGTAGGGTAAATTGGTAAAAACAAAGAGAGAGCATGTATGTGCTCAAGCTGGCTCTGGAACAGGTAAAGTTGCAATGGAGCAAGATAACCTGTGGGATTTCCAGTGCTGGGGAAAGGATCACTAAGGCAGGTTGTACTACCCCCTAAGAGGGAATGTTTTGATATATGAAAAGTGTGAAGGCTTTCCACTGATTGAAGTGAAAGTGCCTGTGTTTCAGTCACACATGACCTGACGAAGTGCCAGGAGAGCGGAGGGCACGAAACGCGTAGCACTCTCACCGTCCCACTGTCTTTGATGTTGGTGTGTATTTGAATAAACCGCATTAATTTTACTTGATCGCGCTTCCTCTGATGCTTCCGATGTGCGCTTGTCAGCGGGCATTTGCAGACTAATATTGCACCTCACTGGGACTTGACAATAGTTCAAGAGGGCCCGGGTTACCTGGAGCCGCATACACCTGTATCATACCATTACTGTCATTATATAACACACCCCGGGTGGGCTGTACTCATTGCCGATTATAAATCGCTAACCTCTGCAGTTATACAGTGCATTTTTCATATTACGTCTCTTGTATAAAATTGTATGTAATTGTAGATTACATATAGGAAGAAGTGGAACTCTGTAATGATACTAGAAGTAGCTCCTAGATCTTTTAGGTTGACTCTTCCCCTCTACTCAACCTCCCCCTCCCCATATCCTTGTAGCAAATGACCAGGAACCCCCCCCCCATAGATCCACTTGCCTCCTGGTTTTCCTGGGTGAATGCCTGCAGAATGTCCGTTTGGCGGGTGTAGTTGCCGTTGCTGTCCTGTAGCCCCTGGAGGATCCTCTCCCTGAGAACCAGCACAGACACCCGGAGCTGGTGCCACAGCAGCTGGACAGTGTGGATATCAACAATAACATTGACAGAGTATGAGAGGAGCTTCAGGGAGAACTCTGTGTCCAGCAGGGCGTGGATCTGCTCTACATGGTCCGAGATGTCCTCACATATTTCCTTCCATAAGGAAAAAGAAGAGGAAAAAACAATCAGAGATGGACATTGGTGGGAATTGATGGAGGGAAGTAATGTCAGATTTTAAAATAATTGCATGTTTACAGGACAGAAAGGTTATGTATTTTGGGGTGTTGAGATGAAGGGGAAAACAGGCTCCCACTGTTAGAAGGTATAACATCAACTAAGGGGCCACAGGTTGGACACTTCTATAATATAGGGCAGTGATCCCCAACCAGTGGCTCCTGAGCAACATGTTGCTCACCAAACCCTTGGATGTTGCTCTCAGTGGCCTCAAAGTAGGGTTTTTATTTTCGATTGGAGGCTTGGGGGCTTTTGGTTGCATAAAAAACATAAGTACCACCAAACGGTACTTCCTATAGGCTGCCAGTCCACATAGAGACTATAAAATAGCCAATCACAGTCCTTTGCTACCCCGGGAACTTTGTTCATGCTTGTGTTGCTCCCCAACTCTCTCACGGGTAGAAAAGATCTATGTTATGGATATATGGAGTGCTATCCAAAGTGCTTGGTTTCTCCTGCCATGTCACCGTACAGTTCCACTGTCATGTTCCAAGGGGATATGATCCCCACTTCTGTTTCTGATACTGATACTACAGGTGCTGTTGCACTACCTGCTATGGTGAGAAATGTATATATGGTATATTACTCTAGTGACAACAACTTCTCTTCTACAGATAATAAATCTATTTAATATGGCGTCAACATACAGAAAATTAATTATTAGTTGCTGCCCCACTTTTGCCAGTTAACAGCACAGAGACAAAGTCGCCATTACACAATAAGGCACACTCATGTGCAGGCCCGGACTGGCAATCTGTGGGTTCTGGCAAATGCCAGATGGGCTGTTGTAAGTTGTCATAGAAAGTGACTGGTGTGGGCTGTTTGGGCCTCTTTGTAGCAGGAATGGCAGGGCCTGTTTTGAATCCCAGTCCAGTCCTGCTCATGTGGGTCCAAAGACACTCACTCCATAAACCTTTGTCCTATTTCTGTTTCTACCAACTGGCAGCCAGAAGGGAAAGAATAACAGGATCCCTGCAACTGCAACCATTAGAGCTTGCAATCCAAAGTGGTATTACAAGGATCGAGCTGGAGCTGGATTGTGCTGGAGCTGAGATATACACTGGCTTGTACATGTAGGAGAGTGGGAGTGGGCAGCCTCCCTGGCTTGAGCGTGTCCCAGGGCGGATGACACAAGGGGACAGGTGCCGTTACACTTTCTCAGCTGTCGGGGCATTTTCCTGATAAACATCCCAAACACACTGAGATATTTCAGCTGCTAGCCGAGGAGGGGGTTTCACTGGGCACAGGGGCTGCACGTGCACTTAGGAGAAAGCACTTTAATTTCTGCATTAATAACATTTGTATTTTGTATTTTCTTAAAGCCACAGATTCCATACAGACACATAAACCAACCCTGCAATGGCCCTTGTGATCAGGAATAAAGGTAGCACGTGTATAACCTACAGTAACATGAAGATAGGTACAGTACAGGGTAGCTCTTCCCTACAGAATACATCTCACACCAGAATTCACACCAACAGAGCCCGTACCTGGTTTCAAGTGGCAGACACACCCCCTGACACCTTGTCCGCCAGTCAGATCACACTCTTCTCATTTAGGGTCTCTGCCTGGGTCTGGAAGACCCTCAGTCTCAACCATCTTCTGCAAACAACCAGCCACTCGCTGCCCCTCCCCAAAGCTATTTTAGGATCTGATCTCTCACCAAGGAGTATGTGACAGAGACTGGGAGAGACCCTTAACCCCTGCACTGCTGTGTAATGTAGTGGTTAACCTTGTAGTGTCACATAGGAAGCCTCTAATACTGGGCAAGGGAGACTTTATTTAACCTTGAACCATGTAGAAGTGGAAATTTTACAATCTTCTGCTGTTATTTTGCTTGTGTACAGCAAATATACTGAATTAGCATAGCAGTCTCTGAATTAACACAGAAGGCTCTGTCTTAGATAGAAGACTCTGTATTAAAGCAGAAGGCTCCATATTAGTGAAGAAGGCTCTGTATTGGCATAGGAGGCTCTGTATTTGAGCAAAAGTCTCTGTATTGGCACATACAGTCTCTATTGGCACAGAAGGCTCTGTATTGGCACAGAAGGCTCTGTATTGGCATAGGAGGCTCTGTATTTGAGCAAAAGTCTCTGTATTGGCACAGACACTCTGTATTGGCACAAAAGGCTCCATATTCGCATAGAAGGCTCTGTATTGGCATAGGAGGCTCTGTATTCGAGCAAAAGTCTCTGTATTGGCACAGACACTCTCTATTGGCACAGAAGGCTCTGTATTGGCACAGAAGGCTCTGTATTAGAGCAGAAGGCTCTGTATTAGAGCAGAAGTCTCTGCATTGGCATTGGTGGCTCTATATTGGCACAGTACACTCTGTATTAGAACAGAAGACTCTGTATTAGCATAGGAGGCTCTGTATTGACACAGAAGGTTCTGTATTAGAGCAGAAGGCTCTGTATTGGCACAGAAGGCTCTGCATTGGCAAAGGAGGCTCTGTATTGGCACAGAACACTCTGTATTAGAACAAAAGGCTCTATATTGGCACAGAAGGCTCTGTATTAGAGCAGAAGGATCTGTATTGGCATAGGAAGCTCTGTATTCAAGCAGAAGGCTCTGTACTTGCATAAAAGGCTCTGTCTTTGAGCAGAAGGCTCTGTATTGACATAGGGAGCTCTGCACTGGCACAGGAAGCTCTGTATTGGCATAGGAAGCTCTGTATTGGCATAGGAAGCTCTGTATTGGCATAGGAAGCTCTGTATTGGCATAGGAAGCTCTGTATTTGCATAGGAAGCTCTGTATTGGCACATAACACTCTGTATTAGAGCAGATGGCTCTTAATTAACATAGAAGGCTCTGTATTAGCATAGAAGGCTTTGAGTTGGCTCAAAAGGATCTCTATTATAGCAGAAGGCTCTGTATTGACACAGAAAGCTCTGCTTCATTTGACACAAAAATTGAAATAGTTATTTTCTTATGAATACAAATGTGCAGTTGGAATACAAGGTTAAGGTGTTGCTTTGCAGCTATTGGTAGGCTGAAGATGATGGGAAGTGTAGTTTTACAGCTGTCATATGCTGCCTAGTGAAAGAATGTTCATGCATATCAATAATCTGATCTCACAATAGGGCCTTGTCATTAGCATAGTGCTGCTCTTGTAAACTACAACATCTTTACTAAGCATTCTGGGAATTGTGGTTCATGGTATCATGGGTGACACAGTTTTATAGAAATGGTATCCCACTGGATGTATTAGCTAACAGCATGGGATTGTTTATATAGTAGTCTGCATATATTGTTTATGTCGCCTCTACGTTGGCATATTAGTGCTTAATTTGAAGCTGAGACTAAGATCCCTCTTAGGTCAAATTAGTGCTTGGCTACAATCCATGTGCAGCCAAATGCAGACAGCATCCTCCAATCAGGTTATTTATATGGCAGGAGCAGAATTAGACACTTGTCTGCACTTGTACTGAGGCACCAGAGGTCTGAGAGCCTGGATGGGCAGTGGTAGAAGGGAAAATAATATTCAAGCCTTTTGAGTGATTATTGGGGTGGCACATGCAAGGTCGGACTGGGCTGGTGGGACACTGGGAAAAAAACCTGGTGGGCTCTGCCAACCCAGACCCAATCCTTGCCTGTCCCTCTGCAGTTGCTCCTCTCCATCCCAAAACAAGTATAAGGTGCATGTGGGGGGAAGGGACCTTGAACCTTGCCTCGTCAGATCTTTGCTTTCAGTTTATAGCTTGTGGTCTAATTAAAGCTAAAGTAAAGCTAGAAATGCTGTATTTTGTATACTAAACATAAACATGAACTTACTGCACCACAAGCCTAATCAAACAAATGATTTATGCTTTCAAAGTTGGCCACAGGGGGCTGTCATCTTGTAACTTTGTTATACATCTTTGCAAGACTAGACTACATACACATGCTCAGTGTGGTCTGGGCTTCAGTTGGGAGGTTAAGCTTAGGGATCGTCATACATTATCAAAACAGCACAAGTCAAATACTGTCTGCCATAGAAACTGATTCACAATCCGAATATACAGACTGCACTGGGTTTGTGAATACACATCTCTACATAGTCGCAGATGTTTTACATGGAAACAAAAAAAGCTGGCGGGTGGCGAGTGTTCTTTGTTGTTTGAAAGGATGATCATTTCCCTCTGAGCAGTTAGGGACCGTCTGAAGTTTCCTATCTGCAGCAATCAGAGCAAGTAAAACAAAGGGGGTAGTTCACTGCATACAGTCAAGTTTATTATAAAAACAGTAGACATTTTTTAATTAAAGTATATTGCCTTTACATCCCCTTTAAATCTAATTTCTGATTGGCTGCCATGGGCAACTGCCCTGGTACAATTCAGCACCTACGGGGGGCAGGGTGATAACTTGTGTTGCTTCAATGTCTAACTGTCATTCAGTACAGAGTCCTGTCTGGCTTTAGAACTTTGGAAATGAACGGGACCATATTTATGATTCACTACTGCACTTGAGTCTGCCTCTCCATGTCCCCTCTGGAGCTGCTGATTCTCCTTGAATTTTTTTTTGGTGAGCGATTACCTGATTTATGACATTTCCCCAAGCCTCCTGTCCCTTAAAGGGGAACTAAAGAAGTAGGTAGAAATGTTGAACATGATGTTTTGTGCTTGTGTACCAGCCCAAGGCAACCACAGCCCTTTAGCAGTAAAGATCTGAGTCTCCCCAGTAGATGCCCCAGTAGCTCCCCATCTTCTTTTCTGATTCTGATTCACTGATTCACATGCTCTGTGCTGCTGTCACTTACTGAGCTTAGGGACCCACTCAATATACATAGAACTGTCACAATATAAGGCTGATCATTAATACAGATAATTACTACATGGCAGCACAGGAACCAGTGCAATTAGCATCAGAATTTAATAATCAGAAAACCTGTAACAGCTTATATTACAGGCCAACCTAATTTTCTGCTGGATAATTAGTGACGACCCCTAAGCTTAGCTTCTCAACGGCTGCTCAGAGCCCACTGAGCATGTGAGTGTCACAGACACTTTCCAAGATGGTGACCCCCTGTGACAAGTTTGAAGTCCTGGATCATTGCTGCTATTGACAAGCTGAAACTTTAGGCTGGTGCAATAAGTTCAGTATATAAAATATGGCATTTTTAATCATATCATTTCTAGGGATTAGTTCTACTTTAAAAGAATTCCCCTGTTTTCATCCCCGCATATGCACAGTGAGCATCCGATTCCACAGCAAGGCCTTTGCACAATAAGCATTTAGTGACATCACTACGAATTGTGTGCAAGTGCAGTGACATCACTGGGAACCCCCCCCGTAAGCCACACCTACAAAATGTTGGCAGTTAAACCTTGATATATCTGCTGCTCCCTAAAAGTTTACTTGGGAAAGGGGATATGGCTTGACAAGAGTTGACAAGGGACCAGGCTGATGAGAAAGGGGAGCTAATTTGGTTAGCAGAGCACTGGTGCCTCCCCCCCAGTATCCCATTTCACCACTGCACCCAGGCTGTACTGGCACTTTAATGGAGCTTTAATAACAATTTTCTCATACAGATAATGTATTTTCAATTTAAATGCAGAAAGAAAAATTTCACAGGGTCCATTGTCAGAGAGCTTTTGGCTTCAGTGTTTTTGTTCTTTTGTTTCATTCTATTGAGAAATACAGGATCAAAGCAACTGCTGTAGATATTATTAGGGATGCACCAAATCCAGGATTCGGTTCGGGATTCGGCCAGGATTCGGCCTTTATCAGCAGGATTTGGATTTGGCTGAATCCTTCTGCCTGGCCGAACCGAATCCGAATCCTAACTTGCATATCCAAATTAGATCCAGGGAGAGAAATCACGTGACTTTTTGGCACAAAACAAGGAAGTAAAAAAAAATTCCCTTCCCACCCATAATTTGCATATGCAAATTAGGGTTCGGATTTGGTTCGGTATTCGGCCGAATCTTTCTGGAAGGATCCAGCCAAATCCAAAATAATGGCCCCACGAGGCCCTCATTACTGAGCAATCATAACATACAGTATACTGGTAAAACAGGAACACCTCTGGATATGTTGGGGGCCCTAAAATGAATTAGCTGTGGGGCCCAGTAAGAACTAGTTACTCCACTGTAACCACTGTAACCCTAGAGCCAGCACCAGAGATCTGACAGCATTATACACAAAGAACTTGCTCAAAACTAGTGTGGCGAATTGCGAATTCCCACAATTTGCCACAGGCGAATAAATCTGCGAAACGTTTTGAACGTCTCGTTTTGGATGCCAGCGTTCATTTTTTTTCAACGCCGGAAATGGCCACACATCTAAAATGAGACACAACAGCGTTTTCGCAAATATTTCGCCGTTTCACAAATTTCTCTAGAAATTCATGAAAAATTTGGCGAAGCAAAATGCAGTCGTTTCGCCCATCACAACTCAAAGTGCTTCTCCACCATTAGGCTGCATCACCATAAAGTGATTATGTTATACCCATTTGCTAATGACAGTGTCAGTTTACAGTCAGTTTACACATCTGTTGGAATATTTATCACACTGCTTAGCAGCTAGCCAACTGACTGAGCAAAAATGAACATTTAAAAAAGCAATAAATGTGATGATTTCTTTTAAATATATGTAATAGTTGCAACACTAGGTGGGGCTATTTCCAACTGTAAAAAACCCGACTTCTCTCTTGCCCTGTATACTATACTAATATCATTTGCACTGTTTGTAAGGCAAGTGTATCAGTAAGGCTCTTGTAATGATCAGACCTGGCCCACTGTAATGCCTCCATCTTACTTGCATCAGATTCCTTCAACTTAGGAACAGTTACCATGAGTGCAAGCTCTGTGGGACAAGAACACCAGTGGTAAATATTTCTTATGGGGACCACAGTGTATGCAAGGCAGGTATTGGCACTTACTACAGAGCATGGGAGAAGCTGGGCTCACAGTGCATACCTCCCAACATTTTGGAAGTAAAAAGAGGGACAAATTTTTTTTTTTGGCTAATTGTTTGACCCTGACCATTTTTGTGGCCATACCCCCTAAGTACTATGTTCAAAATTTGGCAGATTATGAAAGTTTGAAAATATTTCTCCTCTTACAATTACTTATTTTCTTATCTCAAAAGTGGTACAAAGTATCTTATTTTCAACCTGTTAGCTGTCCTGGGCTCTCTGCCAAAAGCCAATTAAGTTAGAAACTTCATTTCTTTTTCTGGCTGTTCAGTGCAGAGAAAAGAGGGACTTTCCAGTACAAATGAGGGACTGCGGGTTGAACTGTCAAATGAGGGACTGTCCCTCAAAAAAAGGGACAGTTGGGAGGTATGTAGTGTGCTTACACTTTATTCAACCCCTAAATGCTTGCTCAGACAGCCTGCTGCATCGGGTGTTTCTTCCTGGCCCAATCAATATATGATTGCGTTTTTATAAGATATCAATTGGGCAAAATGTGTGTGAGCACCTTGGTTGTTAAGATTTTTAGGACCCTTTAGCTGACGCTCAATAGCACATTCCAAAGTATGACTATGACTCTTCCTGGCACCTACACTGATTATTACCCCATGTATCTAGCACACAATGATTTGCAATTCCCTCAGCTAGATTTATCATGTAATGCCCAAACTAACCACAAGATGAAGCACCAGACTATCATAGCCCCAATGTTAAGCAAGTAACTAGGTGAAGAATCTGCCATTGCCAGAGGACAAGGAAGAATAACCTAAGGTAAGTTCCACTGAACCCCAATGGTTGTTTTTTTTTTTTGTTGGCACCAATGTTTTGTAAATTTTACATGGGGCCACTGACCACCAATGTTTTGTTTTTTTTTGGGGGGGACTTCTTACTGGACTGACCGGAGGAATCTGCCGGTACGGAGCTACTGCACATGGGCCGAAAGTCACAAAGTTTCCGAAAAATTAAATCAGAAACTTTGTGACTTTCAGGCTCATGCACAATAGCTCCGTAACCACAGATTCCTCCTACTGCGCATGCTCCCGAAAACGCCAGTCAGTCAAGGAAGAAGAGCGATCGAGACTAGATGGCACCTGTGAACTTCGCTGGACAGGACCTGGTAGGAGGGGTAAGTAACAAGTTAGGGGCATTTGCCCGGGGGGCAGGTAGGCTGGGGGGAGATTTTTTCAGATACCAACTAGATATCAGGCCACAGCTTTGTCTGAATCAGTAGGCATTACAGACCCATGTATGATGAGCTTTATCACTGCATTAAGTGGATAAAGTTAGCTGTACGGTGTAAGTCAGTCAAAAAACTTTTGATGTGAAACATAACAAAAGTGTAATAAAGGTGATACATTCATGGACTCTCTTCAGAACATTCTCGTTCCTTTTTTTCCCAATGCTGATTACCTTGAAAGAGAAATTGAATTGTTTTGCCCATTTGCTGTAATTGTTATCTTCGCAAGTTAATCCAGCAATAACCTTTATACCATTACTGTTATGTTTCATATCAAATGTATTACGTGAATAAATATTGCCCCTTAAAGGAACACTCCTGCTGGAACTGCTGAGACTTTTATCCTTGCAGCAGCAAAGTAGCAACATGAAACACAAGACAAGCAACAATGTTACCTAAAACCTCAACCATGTAATAAAAAACACCCTGCTGCTGTGACAGTCGCTGCTCCATGTGCCACTCACACATGCGCCAACTGTTTCGGCAAATGGGATTTTAAACAGATTTGTCCCTGCAATAAATCTCACCTCTGTGATAAGGAAAGGAAAATCCATTGCTATCTCCTGCCTGACACCCATCATTCATCATGCAGCTTTAGCCGATAAATATTGCACGGATTTAACCACTGCTGGGGGATTTTTAGAAAATCTACATTTAAACTTTGGAAGAAATTGTCAAGGCGTCTGCTGTCACAAAGCTGATGTTCCCAAATCCTCTTTCTTTTGGTGCAAATGGTAAAGTGAAAACTTTGTTTTAACCATTTTGGGGCCAATAAATGTAGACTCTATGGCGCGGTCATAAAAAGACCAAATTGCCAGTGCCGTACATTCTTGGGCCCAAGCTGTCTGCTGGTAACATAAACTATAACAAACAAGAGAAAGTTGTGCTCACCTAACTAATTTTTTAAAAAACATTAAGTGGGGGCGCAATGAGGTTGTGACCAAAAAAACATATCGAGGTCCTCTGCACTCAACCCATTATCAATATATTAAAGGGGTGGTTCACCTTCAAGTTAACTTTTAGTATACTGTAGAAGTGCCAATTCAAAGAAACTTTTCAATTGGTCTTCATTATTTATTTTTCATAGTTTTTTTAATGATTTGCAATTTTCTTCTGGTTCTTTCCAGCTTTCAAATGGGGGTCACTGACACCATCTAAAAACAAATGCTCTGTAAGGCTACAAATGTATTGTTATTGCCACTTTTTATTACTTATCATTCTATTCAGTCCATCTCCTATTCATATTCCAGTCTTATTCCAATCAATGCAGGGTTGCTAGGGTAATTTGTACCCTAGAAATGAAATTGCCGACACTGCAAACTAGAGAGCTGCTGAATAAAAAGCTAAATAACTATAAAACTACAAACAATAAAAAATGAAAACCAATTGCAAATTGTCTCAGAATATCACTCTCTACATTACAGGCCTCCATTGTGCTTATGTACAGTGGCACAGTTAGGAGACCCTTGTGTGGGGAACTTTGTAGGAGCCATTGGTACAGGAACAAGTGCATCATGTATGGGCCTTAATACAGTTTGGCACTTCTATGCCAGCATTTGGATCAGTTCCAGTAGTAATGAGCTGTGATATGTAATACATAGGACTGCTTTACGTGGGTAGATTTGTGTGTATAATACTGCTCTTTCACTCCATGTATATCCCTTAGTCCTGTAATACATTCACATATTAAAAAGCCAAAGGGTAGGGAGGAAAGGCCCCACTCACCTTGAGCTGCATCAGATGCACATCCACGTGCTTACTCTGGGGGTCTTCCTGCACCGATTGTGTGAGCTGTCTCACCCTCTCCGAAGTGCCGCGAATCCAGGTGTCAATCTCTGGCAAGTGCAGGATAATCTTCCAGTCAGCTCCTGTGTGCAATGGAGGGGGCCTGTCATATGTCTGGACGCAGTCCTGGCCACTGGAACCTTCTGTCTCGGTCACATTCATAGACGGAGGCTCCATGGTTCCTGTGTGCTCCGTCAGCGTTGGTGTCAGGGTTACATTCATGGTGAGGCAGGAATCATACCTGAAAAGAAGAGAGTTTAGACTGAAATCAGATTCTACATGTTAATATACCCTGTATGTGAATTAACCGCTAATCAGTAGGGTACTAGTTCCCCTACAGAAGAAACATTATCCAATACAAATAATTTCATTTTGGACACTTTTTAGTGATTAATTTAACACTTAGACCTATGACCACAGCTTGAGCTTTCCAGGTAATCCAGAGATTTGGGTCATAAAGAAAGAAGAATTATTGTCATTGTTTAAAAGTGTCACCAGCAGGGTCAGACTGGCCCATGGAGATAATGGGAAAAATACCAGAAGGCCCTGACCCTGTTGGGCCCTGCCACCTGTCTGTAAGCTAGCCACCATCTTGGAAAAGACTAAGCAAAAATGAATATGGCCGTGCATTTCCACTGCCTAATTTATAGCAAAGTTAATAAGTAGGAGAGCGGTAGCAGAGGTAGCTGGGGGCAGAGCAGAAATGTGGAGCTGTGGGAGGTGGCTTGATGGGACGCCCTTGAATCGGGTAACCAGTGGACCCTGGGCACCTCAGTCCAACTGTAAGCCTTTCAATCTCCTTATCAATTCATAAGGGGGAGCATTCTATACTTTAGAATACACAAGAGGCGGTTTTTAGAAAATATAATAAAATACACAGTTAAGTCATCTGAGCAAGCAACTGCTGCTATATCAGCAATAATATGCGTGTCAACTGCTGCTAATATGGCATGGATAAAGACTACAGAGGTACAGTATACTCCCGTGTTTCCGAGCCAAAATATGTCACATGTCCCTGCACCCAGGCTGAAGCACTGTTTCCATGTGCAGGCAAGTAAGAAGGCTGATGCCCTGTGTGGCATTAGCTTTAATGGCAAGGAGCACACAAAGGCCACACTTGTACTATAAAGAAGATACGGGTAGCTGATGGAATGGTCAGGAGTTTACATTATACTCCCTGGCCTTCTTCTGCTGGTCTCTGATGCAGCCAGGAACACAGATGAACAACATGATGGAGGTGTTAAGGCCAAAAACCCTGGAATGCTTTTTATCCCAATTCACTAATAAAACATGGCAAAAACCATCAATATGTCAACGCCCCTGATTAATTGTTGAGTGACTCATCTGCATTCAAGAAGATATACAGTATTTCAAGTTCTTTATGTTATCCTTGAGGGCCTTACTCTAACATTCTGATTTACAAGTAACTTGTAACCTGGGCTTCTCACCTTCTACAGATACCAGACTTCTCACTCTGCATCAACAGAAACAAGCACAAAAAAACAGAGACTCTTTAATTTCAGATCCTGGTCTTTACTAGGAACCACACATGTCTGCTTTCACAGCTTATATCCTTTATGTGATATCCACCTAGTTTCCTTTTCATCAACACTTTCTTCAATGTCCTCATTATTGCGTCTAGAAGATTTCTCTGATTTGAACCCTCAGTCTACTGACCCTACCTACCAATAAATCTCTATGTTTTACCCCTACTCCCTTTTAATATTCTGTATTCTTTTTCAGCTATCCACATCCTTATCAGTCCAGAAGAACAACAATAGCAGAAACATGTTCATGCTCATTTACTCAAAGATCTGCTCTTTTGATCAAGTCACCAACTCAGTGGATCTGTCCCTGACTGGACCATCCATGTGATGTGATCTTGTTATTCTATCACCACTCAACAAGCTAGATCAGATTGGAAGCCACTGAAGACCTTCATCCAAGGGTCGCACATACACAGCTCAATGTGGACCTCAGAGAATTTGATGACCACGGAATTTAGTATTTTACCAAGTCCCTGCCAGATATTTATCAGGGAAGTTGTAGGTTTTTCAGTTACAAAGATGGTCAATGGCTGTTGATGGCTTATTGAGAAAGGGCAAGACAGCCATTCCCATTGTAGGGCGCCATTACTCATAATCTTTCCTTTATGGCTAATAGTTTGGACATTATGATCAGAGTTTGTTTTAACCAGATGTTGGAAGAAGCCAGAAAACCTCTTCTACTCATGAGTCTCTACACTGTAACTCTCCAGCTCCCCCTTTCATGTAAATTCTCATCCTATACATGTGTACAGTCTATATTATGCACATAGGACATGTCCCAATCAACACAATGAATATAAAAATTGTTGACTTTAACAATAGCAGGTTTTATACAGGTAACTGATAGCTTTCCTGTCTCATCTACCTACAAAAACCGATCTATGGAGGTCTGTGGGTTTGTTCTTGTATCCTTTATTATTTTCCAAAAATAACACAATACATCTAAAAATGAATTACTTTGATTGTGGGCAAGTTAAAGACTTTTTGAAACAGACCCTGTACAATTATTTTTATAATATGCCTACCACCCAAGCTCTCACAGGCTGACTGACAGCAAGACATTACAATGGCTGATTATGCCCTTGCTGTGAATGTTTTCCTTGTTCTCCCATTTGCCGTCACTGGCGAAGGCCTCTGTACTGTTTCTTTTGTTTGTATATCAATCTATATAGAATGGATTCTTCAACCAAATGACATTGCAGATAAGTTTATAGCATTATAAATAAGTTATGATAATAATGCAGTCCCAGTGACAGGCATGAACTCAGGCCAAGAAGGCAGGAGCCCTTTGAGAATTCACTGGAGCAGCAGATGTGAGAAGGCTGTGCTACATTGCCTGTAGATTTAAACCAGGAAAAACAGTACAGGGAAAATAAAGCATTAAAGTGATACTGACACTAAAATATTATTTAAAATATATTAATGAACATCAAAAGTTAACTATAGCTCATGTTGGTTGTTTTTCACTGATAAAGCTGCTTTTATAAGTAATTGTTACTTGAAGTTAAACCTAAACCTGACTGTTTTGCCAACCCTTCTCAGTGTGTCAGTTTCTAATGCTAACAGACTACTGAAACTCAAATTTGGCAGCCCCCTCAAAGAGGAACATGGGGGATCAGATGGATAATGAAAAATAATCTACAAATACTTTTATGGCAAAATTATAGGTAGCATGCACCAAGCAATTGCAGTTCTCATCCTGCTTGGACATTAAGGGGGTTATTAATCACAATCCAAATCTATTCTGATTATTCAATTTAAAAATCTCTGACCAAACTAGAATACATGATTTGACCTTATTTATTATTTTAAAAAAGCTTGATTTAAACAGATCAAGGGAAAACTCAATAAATTAGAGTGAAAACCCAAATCGTACAGTTTTTCTATGTTTTTTCCCGAATCAAATAATTTTTTCCCAAAAAGCCAGAATTTTCCGGGTTTTTGCCTGAAAAGCCCAAAGTAGTTGGATTTTCGTGCTACTTCCAATGCAGACCACAAAAACTTCCAAATATGATAGGGAGCTCTCCCATTGACTATAGAACCTCGGCAGATCTGAGATGGATTTTAGGATTCTGACTTTAATCAGTCTCTGGGTATTATAGAATTCAAGGTTTTTTTGTCCACAAAAAATTTGGATTTTATAGGTAAAAACACAAAGTCTTCACGTTTTTAGCAGTTGGATTTTAATAAATAACCCCCTTAGAGTTTTCCTTGAAAACATTTCTCCACTCATCAGAAGAAGCCACTCGTGGTGAAACGTTTTCAAGAACAACTGTAAATGTTCAGTTGCCTTTGACTTAATTCTAATATATATATTGCATTTCATGATATGGATAAATGAGAATCTTCATAGACCTAGTGTTATCTGCTTAGTAGCCAGGCAGGAGTATGGGTGTCACAATGGAAGATCAGTATAAGAGTGCCAGTAAACATAAGCAAAGAAAAGTAACAATAAAATATAACCCTCAGGGCAGAGACACATGGGCAAATTCGGGGAGATTAGTTGCCTGGCGACAACTCTCCTCTTTTTGGGGGCAACTAATCTCCCCGAACTGGCTTCCCGCCAGCAAGAATGTAAATTGCCGGCAGGATTGTACTTGAAACGCCTCAGAAGGATATTTCGGTCGACTTCTGAAAATGAAGACTCCGAGTGCCATCCCGCTGGCGATTTACATTCTTGCTGGGGTGAAGGCAGTTCATAGAGATTAGTCGCCCCAAAGAAGAGAGGCTTTCCCTGAATCTGCCCGTGTGTCTCTGCCCTCAGAGCCCTTCTGTGTTTTAGTTGACCCCAAAAACCAGATACATTTTTACTTGCAGGAATTGGAAAGCTAATAATTCGAAAACCATACAAGATAAATAAAGAATACCAACCGAAAGGTTGCTTAGAATAGATCCTTCTACAACCTCAAACAACAGGAAAGAGAACACAACACCCCTGCTCTGTTCTGCGGAGGAAAGGAGTGGAGATCCCCTCTCTGAATAGAAAGGGAGAGAAAAGGAGAGAGATGGGAGAGGGGACACAAGGATGTGATAACGATCACTTACTATACTTTTCTCCTCATATGTTTTCTATAAGAAATACAAGATGACTTTCTAGTGCCTGTAAACTGTTTGTTGTCCTGTAGGAATAATTATATCCTATCCCCAGTGCTGGAATTGGGGAGGGATACACAGGGATGCTCTTTTGCTCCTCTCCATTTCTGCATGCAAATAAAAGGCAGAGGTAAAATAAAATATAGTTAAATAATAGAAGATAAAAGGAGAGAAAGGATTGCTGGGAGAGAAATAGAGAAGAGATAGAGAAGTGTTAAACAGATAAAGAAGGTGGAGGAATCAGAGAGGGTCATAGAGAAAAAGAGAGAAGGAGAAGAAAACAGGGGAAACAAAAATAGAAAATGAAGGTATTAAACAGCAGCAGGTTACAGAATAGTGAGAGAATGATATTTATGAAATAATCTTAGGTAATATAGAATATTATGGGGTTGTGCTATGTTATGAAACAATACACAGGCAGAAGCTGAAGGAAAGTCATGTGCACATTTGTCATTTTGGGGTCCCTACAGGTCACATTTGTAAATCTATGCATACTGGGCATTAAACTGTGCATTAAAAGGAAATACCAAAATGATTTTGCTTTAAAGTGGGTGAAACCAGAAAGTATTGGCGTGTGAGGTTTAATATAATATTGGGTGTGGCTTATGGTTGGGGGAGGGGATTGTTTTAGCATGCCGTGCTACGCTCATCACACAGAGCATCCCTCCACTTTTTTCACTCCACTTCAAGCACTGCCTATCCCTAATATTTCCCAAACACAGACTTTAAATGATTTACATGGTGGGGGCTCCTAAGATGACACAAGACCTATCCTCTGAAAAATCTGATTGAAACCGTGGAGTTTGTATCCAGGGACTCTGCAAAGTTTAAGGTGGGAGCAGTGTAAGTGAAAGAAGAAGAAGAGTTCATGCTCCGGAAATAGTGGGTGGCAGGATTATCACACAGGAAAGATATTGTACTTGTATTTTGTACTTGTTGTAGCAGCAACATATGATGTGGTTGTTCCTATATTAGCCAATAACACATCAACACTCTACAGAGACAAAAGGGTCATTCTTAACTGTTTCAGGTTCTGTAAATAAGTTATCTAGAGTAACAAGAAACCCTGTATTAATAGTTTAGGAGAGGTCCACACCCTGCTGCCCTTCCACTAACCCTAAACAGTAATTTCTCGTCCTTGCTTATAAAATGTGTGTTATTAAAAAAAAAAAAAATGATTCCTAACTGGCACAACCCCCCCCCCCCCCAAGTGTTACAATACAAATCAATCACACAGAAATATTTAAAGGTGTATTATCCTCACACCTTTAAAGGACAAGGAAAGTTAAACTAAAGAAGTATGTTTTGTGCTTGTGTACCAGCCCAAGGCAACCACAACCCTTTAGCAGTAAAGATCTGTGTCTCCCCAGTAGATGCCCCAGTAGCTCCCCATCTTCTTTTCTGCTGATTCACTGATTCACATGCTCTGTGCTGCTGTCACTTACTGAGGTTAGGGACCGAAAATAAACAGTACCCACATAGAATATAAATGTCACAGTATAAAACTAATTAGTAATTAATGTGGATAATTACTACATGGCAGCACAGAAACCAGAATTTAATAATCAGCCCTGTAACATTAGCTTATATAACAGACAAACCTCATTTTCCGCTGGATAATTAGTGACGACCCCTTAGCTTCTCAACAGCTGATCAGAGCCCACTGAGCATGTGAGTGTCACAGACACTTTCCAAGATGGTGACCCACTGTAACAAGTTTGAAGTCCTGGATCATTGCTGCTATTGACAAACTGAAACTTTAGGCTGGTGCAGTAAGTTCAGTATATAAAACATGGCAGTTTTAGTCCTATTTATTTTTAGGGTGTGCTTGTCCTTTAAATTTTTCTGTCTTTCATATTATTGAAGTTAAACAACACTTATATAAAAATGTTCATAATTATTTTATAGGGGCTTTTAAAAAAAAAAGGCATCACAATGCATTTGGCATGTGAAATTAAATCTGGATTGTGTTCAAACACACTTAAATAACATAAAGTCATCAAGGAAAAACAAATAAATCAATCTATTGGCAAAACTCATAAAGCCATACACAACTTGTGTAACTGGTAGGGGTGTCTTTTTAAGTATAAATCATGAAAATGTGCTGAAATGTACATAATATTAGGTAAATATCTATAAAAGATAAGCAGAAATGCAAATGTTTGAAAATTGCCATGCACAATAGTCCATATGTATTAGTATCAAACCCCACAGACCCCAGGGGTACACCAAACACTTAAGTGGCCCTTCTACTATGACCACCGCCACTAACCCTCATAGTTTTGCTACCCTGCTATGTTCAAGGATGAGCAGGACTGTCGTCTAAAATGGACAGTGACCACATTAACCCCAGACATACCAGTAAGATCGCTGCAGAAAACAGACTGTGAGCACATTAACCAGACAAGCCAGCAAGATCACTGCAGAAATAATGATGAAATAAATAAATATTAGCACATTAACCCCAGACATAACAGTATAATCACTGCTGAAAGGAAAATGTTGACCTCAGATATGCCAGTAAGTTCCACTGCAGAATGGATAATGAGCATATAAACCCCAGACGCACCAGTAAGATCTGAGGAAATGAATTATGAGCACATTAGTTCCAAAAAAGCCAGTAAGATCACTGTAGAAAATGTATAGATTAAAAACACTACCTGTTAGAATGCCACAAACTTTTTTTCTTTCTAAGTGCTCCCATGCTGCTTGCCTGGATCTGCCTCCTGCATAGCTGAAACTCCCACATTATGCTTAAAGATAGCATTCCCCAGTCTAACACATGGCCAGCTTTAATGTTTTTAATCTCCTAACAAGTGATAGTATTTGGTCATGCAGCAGGTCGACAGACCCTCAATGGTGCTAACAGGAGAAAGCAGTCTTATACAAGAGTAGTATAACATTTACAGAGAAATTCAATCCAGAGTTTGGGATTCAGATGAATCCTAGCATAGCCATAGTCAATCTTTTGTGGAGGATTTAGTATTTGAGGTGTTTATACAAATGGCCTGCAGGTGGCACTGTGCATACACAGGACTTTCTGTACAGCTTGAAAGTGAAAGTAAGAGTTACTGCTGTTATGTAATGGCTGCATGAACCTGCTAATAAAGCATTGTTATACTCTCCTCATCCTCGGCTACCAAACACAACAGTATTCAGTCAAATCAAAATATCATGGAATTCCCAATGATGAACCCTGTTTATCAAGACTTTGTATGTCTGTAGATGTGAAATCAAGAATTTTTTGCAACTTGTGAGAAGACTAATGCGATACACTTAGGGTGGTGGCACACGCCCAGCAACAAATCTTCTCTATTGCATGCAACTAATCTCCCTGAAATGCCTTCCTGCTGGCAAGAATACCAATCCCTGGCTGGATGGCATATGTATAGCTTCCAAAATCTCCCAAAGTGGAAACCTATCCGGAGAAATACTACAATGCAGGGAGTACAAGCCTTTTTGTATTATGACCGGAGGTAAATAGTTAGGGACTACTGTATAGGGTTTACCTTGAAATATGGTGGCTTATAGATTTTATTATCTGTAACTAAAAACCCCTGTTTTTGTAAACAAATGCTCTTGCAAATACTGTATACTGAATTACTTACGAGACAAGGGACCAGGGAATGTGCATTGATTAATTGGCCAAATCAATAGCACTTCCACTGTATTTAAACATATTTGTACTTAGCATTGGCATGCACCCACAACCCTCCTCTTTTGTATATAGTATAGTATTTAGAACCACATAGAAAAGATTGAATAAAGCTAAATACCGTATAATGCATCTCCTGCCTCGACCCGATTCAGTTTTTATATTTTTAGTAAGTTGATGGGAAACCTTGCTGACTCTCTATAATCAGTTTACAGTCTGAAATATCTTTTAAAAAGATTCTATCTAGATAAGGGTCTGTACCTATGTCTAGTACACGTGTGCAGCTTTGTGGATCATCACATTGGCCTCATTTATTAAAAGTACTTGAGCCAAAAGCTCTTCCATATAGCCAACAGCCTTCCCCATGTGTCTTGTTCCAAAATAAGTACAAAAAATATATATATATTAATCTGCAGTCCTGGATATTTTCCTTTGAATCTGACACTGGTTTCCCGTTTCTCCTATGTATCTATCTATGTATGTATGTATGTATGTATGTATGTATGTATGTATGTATGTATAACAAGTGCATCTATTGACACAAGGGAATTACTGAAGGTGGCCATACAAGGGCCAATAAAAGCTGCCGACAGACTGGCAGCTTATCCGCCTGTGAGTGGGGCCCTCCGACGGGCTTCCCCGATCAATATCTGTCCGAAAGTCGGCCAGATGTCATTCGGGCAGAATTAAAAATCCCGTCGGATCGCGGCTGCATCTGTTCGTTGATGCAGTCCCGCAATCTGACCGCCCGTATCCCCTGCATTGTGATCCGATAGTTCGGCCCTAGAGCCCAACGATCAGATCAGCCCGATATCGCCCACCTCAAGGTGGGCATATCGGAGAGAGATCCGCTTGTTCGTCGCCAAACAAGCAGATCTCTCCGTGTATGGCCACCTTAAGTTACCTTCCTTTTATTGAAACATTTTTCATTGTCTTCAGCTTGGTTATTGCCAACATGAATTGAGTCCCCCCTCCCAGTTGCATCTAGTCACCATTATCATCAAGATCCTTGGCACCAAGGGGAGAAGAAACTTATCTGACAGTTATCTAATGATCAAATTCCCTATTAGTACAAACATCTGGTACTTCCCCAAACTCTGGTTTGACGTTGAACCGAAGTGATCATTATTCTTTTAATAATGACATTTCTAAACTGTGCTCTTCAGAGTCTACCTAAGGGTGGTGGTACACGAGGAGCTTAGTACCCAAGTGAAAAATCTTCGCTAAAAGCTTAGACTAATCTCTCCCTGAAATATCTTTCCTCCGGCAAGAATGTCAGTCGCTCTTGGGATGGCAGCATGTGTGTCACTGCATTTTCCAAAATCACTCTAAGTTTCATTGTGAGGCAACTTCAGAAAACCAAAGAGACTCTTCTCCCTGTGTGCCACCACCCTAAAGGAACAGCACATGACACTCAAGAATGGAGCACAAAGTGTTGCATTGGTGATGTGGGCGAGACTATGTCCAGATTAGTAGGGAATGTGAAGGAGACATGGATTTGGTGTCTGTTGGTATAGACAAAACAACCATGTTCTTGTGTGACCAGTACTCTGTTCCTGGCATTGGTACCTGCCATAAGTATAAACACACGCTCTCAGTGAATGGGCCATAAGTAGTGCAAAATATCAAATCTGGGAAATGGCTTTCCAACACAAGAGTAAAGCTCAAAATCATCAATAAAACTCTATTGACAACGTACATGGATCTATACATGCTCCTCTGTACCTCGGTTCTATCTCTTTCCCTAAATCATAGGCCTTCCCATCTGACCAATAAAACAGCACCATTCCATTGTATGATAGAACTTCTCCAATGCACATTATGACAAATAACTAAACACATACCTAGGGGTTTGCAAGGCTGCCAAGCTTCGATCAGTAACTACAATACAGCAGAATGCATGGTCCTGGGGGGCCCATGGGACATGAAGGTCCTGACTGCAAGGTTTGCTGTATTTTAGTCCTCTTTCCCATAAGAGTGAAGATTTTGTGGGGGTCCTGGCAGTTGTATGGGTGCAAAGATACAGCAGGGCATATTGAACTAAATGTCATTATTACATTTGCCTGCCCTTATGGTTTGCAGAAGTAACATGTACATGATGTAGTGCTCTATTGTCCCCATGGACATAAACACTCCAGGATTATTGTGATATAACTCATACCATAATATGGCTCCTTTTATCCTATTTTAACCAAGAATAAACACTACAGCCATTTATAAATAAACAGCATATAGATTCCTGGCGTGGGGCAGCAAACACAGTCTGGCAGCAATTATTGTGCCTGAGGTCACCAACCTGCATCCTGTATGGAGGGGAGTCCAATCACAAGAATACAAAGAAGTCCCTTTAGGAGTAGGGTAACACTAACACAGGGCCCAGTATGCCACGTTAACTACTACAAGGACGGGACTAGCCACAGTGCTGGTTGGGAGTTGGACTAGGACTAGGACCCAGAAGCTTTACAAAGACTGTTATACTTGCCTCCTAGACCCCACCAGAGGGGGGTGACATTTACTTAATAAAGCACCTTTGAGAAATGTACATTGGTTTGGTTTCTGTGTCCAATTGGAGTGCAGAGTGTTTCACGTGTATTTGGCTGTGCAGTATTTATGGGGGACAGGCAGGAAGATGTGCATACTGTAGTTGCCCCCCCCCCCTCCTGCCCCATC
>CM044446.1:89054134-89064442 GCA_024363595.1 Xenopus borealis | reverse complement strand
ATTCTGCTGGAGCAGCACTATTAACTGATGCATTTTGAAAAAAAAAATTTTTCCCCATGACAGCATCCCTTTAAGTGAGCATTATATGAACACACACTGGTTGCCACCATGCATATAATCTGCGTTTCATTCTCCTTTTGGTTGTGGACATAAATCTTTCATAAGAGAGCTCTAATGTACAACATGCTGCTGCAATAACCATCATGGCCATATCACAAGGGAAAAACCCTAGATATTGCAATTTTACAATAGTTAATCATTTCCTGTAATAATAATAAAAAATCACATATTAATCATTTCCAGGTACCTAACAAATATTATTAATAGCAAGATTGCGATTTCCTGAATTTCTGTGATAATGTTAGCGTCAAATCTTTTATTACCAACCTTTGTAAGTTGAGTTGCTGCAGTACTATATGCCCCCACATCTCCATTCTGTATGGAAGCTCTGCTGTATCCTTAGGTTTGTGTCTATTCCTGACCATAGCCAAAAAGCAGACACACGTTGGTTTATACCTAGAAATATAACTTACCTCGCATCACACCGCTGCATAATCTTTATACGAAAAGTAGTCACTCACAAAACTCAGCACCAATTATACCCCCTCTCCCTTTGTCGAATAAAACATTGGTTCAGTGGATGGATTTTATTCCTGAAATATGTAAACATTTATATATATGTACATACAATTACTATTTTGTTTCATTTACATGTTAAGCTCCATTGCAATTGCCCACCCCACTGCCAGGCTCCCACACACACCCACACATGCCCACGTACACACACACCACAGATGCTTTGATGTGAAAATAAATCTCAGCCTGCAGCAGGGCTGGGAAAGCACTCTATCGCTTCATAAATGTCATTTATTTCTGTAATTTTAATTAGATTTTTCTATAGAAAAGAACTGGTTTTTTTTTTCCTTCTGCAGTTTAATCCTCTGTACTGATAAGTATATCCACGGCATGACAGTGCCATATGTGAAGAGTATAATATTTCTATATAAGTTCCATGCAGCAGCAAATTTCACAAACAAGACTTGCCACAGCTTTCTCTCTCTACAAGTCCTGGTGAATTTTTTTTTCTTTTTTTTACAAAATACAAAAAAAAAAAAAACTAAAAATAATCTGAATCTGCATCATTAAGATATTACTACAGGAGCAGCGGGAATTGAACCTGCAAAGACAGTGGTTAAGAAATAACAGCGCACTCAGCTTTTCGCAATTTATAGAATGCCCATTGCATCTGCCTGCAAGTTGGGCTGCAGCAGCTGTGGCTGGAGAGGGGGGGGCAACTGTAGAGGAACAAGTGGTGCGGCTAATGGTCCCGGGCTGGAGTGCTGGGCTGATGGAGAGCTGGTAGCGCTAGGCGAATCCACAATGTCACCTTCATAAAAAAAGAACTGGCACTGCAGGATGAATGTCTCAATGACGGATTGGTGGTTCTTGGTGGTAGAGAAAAACTCCTTGTTTTCAAAGTCTGGCCGCATCAGAGTGGGCCAAAAGCAGATGGAAAGGTTATCGGCCGTCATCAGATTGGTCTTGCTGTGCTGGCTGACTCTGAATGAAGAGGAAAAAAAAATAAACATGATGAATTGCCTAAGTTTGTTTCCTATTAATTTAGAAGCTTTAGAAAACCAACTTGTTGTTGCTGTGGTTACTAGAGCCAACTTTGCAGTTGTATATCACCGAGCATTGACTACGACATTGCTGTTTAATTGCCCCCAGATGTTCCGGAATAGTGAGCTCCAACTATAGTTATGTGCCTGCTGATAAGTATTGAACCTGCTCTGATTATCGTTACATATTGAATGATGCTTCAGAAATGGCCAAAGTAAAATATTACAAAAGAGGAGAATACTTACTTTAGGAGCGATTTTCAGCCCGTTGATATTACTAAGAGCACTCCCTATAATCTGAATTGAAACTACCATACATAGTATTCAACCATTTTCATAATAATATGGCCCTAGAAAGGCACATCAAAAACACCCCCAGGCAAAATGAAGGTGCTTATATGCCACTGCCTATGACAGATACAGAGAAAGAAATGGAAAGCAAACATTTTGGAAATATCTGCAGGTAAATTTGTTGTACCATGGTAGCCAGCAAAAGATATTACAGGGCAGCCCTTTTGAAATAAGAGATAAAAAGGTACAGGTATGGGACCTATTATCCAGAATGCTCGGGACCTGGGGTTTTCTGGATAATGGATCTTTCCGTAATTTGGATCTTCATACCTTGAGTCTACTAGTAAATCATGTACACATTAAATAAACCCAATAGGCTGGTTTTGTTTCCAATAGGGATTAATTATATCTTCAAGTATCAAGTACAAGGTACTGTTTTATTATTAAAGAGAAAAAGGAAATCACTATTAAAAATCTGGATTATTTGGATAAAATGGACTCTATGGGAGACGGCCTTTCCCCAACTCCGAGCTTTCTGTGTAACGGGTTTCCGGATAACGGATCCCATAACTGTATAAAAGTGATAATTTTATTGGCTGACTAAGATAATCATAGCAAACTTTCAGAACATTTTAGTTCCTTTTTCAAGCTTGAAAAAGGAACTAAAAGGTTCCGAAAGCTTCCTATGATTATTTTAGTAATAAAGGTATAACCTTTATACAACTTTGTTATTTTTTTTTTTTTCAAAAGGGTTGTCCTGAAATATCTGCCAAAGAAACACTAATTTGTGTATTGCAAATATTGGAAGCATTATTTATTTCACCAAGAGCCTGAATACTGGTTCATAGGTTACTGGCTTTTGCCCGAGACTGCATTGGTAAGCAGTCCTTTAATTAGTAGTGGGGACAGACCTGTCAGGACAAAAAATTGCATTATATGTAGGAAAATGTATAAAACATTTCATTTATAATAATCAAAGCTGTCACACTGGTGAGTTTATCAGCCAGTGCCCAAAAGGAATTTTAATCCCTATTTATTATAAGTGTCACTTCTTACTGCACTTTCTATCCTTTTTACTCTTGGGATTCTATCATGATTTTTAATGATGTTTTTAGTTCTAAATGACACTGTTTAAACAATTCAGTATATAAAATGTAATTACTGTAAGCTACGTGTATTTTTTTTTATTTGTAATATTGGTGTGTAGGCAGGCATCTCAAGTCATTTTGCCTAGTCATGTGCTTTGAGAAACAGCCAGCACTTTAGGGTTAGACCACACGGGAAGATTTCAGGGGGATTAGTTGCCTGGCGACTAATCGGCGCTTCTTTGGGGTGACTAATCTCCCTGAATTGCTTACCCATGTCTCGCGCCCGCTAAACTGTAAGTCGCCTGTGCCTATTTCACACGCATGGCTGAGTCGCAGAAAATTGCCTAGTGAGAAGTGCCCCGTGTGAAATATGCTCAGGCAACTTACAGTTTAGCGAGACATGGGCAAGCAATTCAGGGAGATTAGTCACCCCAAAGAAGCGCCGATTAGTCGCCAGGCAACTAATCCCCCTGAATCTTCGTGTGTGGTCTAACCCTAAGGATGCAACTGCTTTCTGGCAGGCTGTTGTTTTTCCTTCTCAATGTAACTGAATGTGTCACAGTGGGACCTGGATTTTACTATTGAGTGCTGTTCTTAGATCTACCAGGCAGCTGTTATCTTGTGTTAGGGAGCTGTTATCTGGTTACCTTCCCATTGTTCTGTTGTAAGGCTGCTGGGGGGGTGATATCACTCCAACTTGCAGTGCAGCAGTAAAGAGTGATTGAAGTTTATCAGAGCACAAGTCACATGACTTGGGGCAACTGAGAAACTGACAATATGTCTAGCCCCATGACAGATTTCAAAATTAAATATAAAAAATATGTTTGCTCTTTTGAAAATTTTATTTCAGTGCAGAATTCTGCTGGAACAGCACTATTAACTGGTGTGTTTTGAAATAAACATTTTTTCGCATGACAGTATCCCTTTAAGTAAAGATGCAAAAGTTTAAGTCTGAAAGATTAGACAATATTAGCCACTGTATAAACGCCAAAAACGTTCCCATAATGTTGAGCATTTCTGAATTGGAAATGGACATGTGAGCTCACCTGTTCAAGTGAGTAATGATAAATTTCAGGACATTGTAGTTTACAGGAGGAAAGCTCCGCAGAATTTTCTTTAGCACTTGCAGCCGTTCCATTTTCTCTAGGATTTCTGTGGAAGATGCAGAAGAGTAAAAAACAAGGATGAGAAAAGGTTTTCTCTGCAGCGCACTCTTTCAGCCACAAAACTATTTCATTTCTGAGCTTTCTAAGTGTGAACTGTGCTGTGATTCTGCATGAAGATATTGTAACTGCTCGATTGAATCAAACCAACAGGAGAAGGCTTGGGTTGGGATTCCCACAAATATACGAGAATGAAGAAAAAGCAAGAAGCACTCCACCGATTCAAAGTGGTGTATTTGAAGTACCTCCAATGATTTATTGGTGCGTAAAAATATATGACCCAATCAGTGAGATCAGTGCATCACACAATGTTATACTTTCTGCCGGTCCAATCAGGTTGTAGGTACTACATGGGGGAAGTTGTCCTACTGCAAGCTCCATTGTAAATTTAATGGCTAGTTAAAGCATTGAGATAAATGCTTTCTTTTTTCAATATAAGGCTTAAAGGAGAAGGAAAGGCTAAAATGAATCAAGCTTTATCAGAAAGGTCTATATAAATACACCAGTAAACCCTCGAAGTCCTCTGTCAAAAGAAACACAGAATGTCTTTCCTTCTATTGTGTATACATCAGACTTCCTGTTTTTCGCTATAAACCTCCAGGGCTAGGGCTTGAGCATGCTCAGTTTGCACCTCTCCCTCCCTGCTGTAATTTGAGCTCAGAGCTATGAGTGAGCAGGGAGAGACTCAGGCAGGAAGTGATGTCAGAGCAAGTTAACATGGCAGTTGCTATCCTAAACAAACGGTTTCTAAAGCTGTTTACACGTTCTAGCTTTCCTTCTTCTCTGATGCTGAACCCTAGGGGAAAGGTGACAATCTTGAACGATGTCAGGATAAAATTGGTGGGCTCTGATGCTCCTAAAAGAAGCGCAATTATAAAACAAAACCAGCTGTCCAGGACAACATTGTTTAGTTGATACAGTCCTTGCCTCAACAGCCTGGCCTTTGATCCAATCATTTGTCCATCAAGGTGGGCATACTGGGGAAAGATCTGCTCATTTGCCAACGGATCTTTAAATGTATGACAAGTCTCCTTTATGAAGAATACTGGCCAAGTCGGGATTGATTACACCAGAGGAGAACTGAATAAACGAATATATGAGAACTATGTATAAATATATGAGGGCGCTATATGATAAATTCTGATAAATTCTTTATTAACCAATAGACATATCCAGAGGGTACAAGGGCATGCATCAAGCTTAGAACAAAGGAAATACCATTTTAAGGAGTTTCAGAAAATGGCCAGAATGCTTTTTACATGTAAACAAGAACAAAGTTACTGATATGAACTTATACAAAGTTGATTCAGGGTCCAATTGTGCTTTTAAAATGAGGAATGAATTTCTCTTCCTCTGAGTAAAGTTGGAGACAGCTTCAGATTGGATTTTTCTCCTCCACCAGAAGTTAAGGCGGTTTCACTTGAAAATGCAGCATGCTGCAAGGCTAACACACTTACTTGAGGCCTCAAGCAGATCAGGGTGAAGGTTATAGGGTATGAGAGGCTCGGGCAAGTCTGCAAAGAAGGCCTTAAGTGCACCCGCCACTGCATTCACAGTCACCTCCATGGAAGCCAGGTTAAGACTGTTATCTGTAAAGAATATTTCAGAAGATCAAAAACAATATGTGAACACAAGGTAAATTAAACCCTGGTAGGATAAGAAATAACCCCTCAAAGAAGAATCCTATTGCCAAAGTGGAATTGAACCTATACCCTTTATATCATGGATTAACCTCCTCTTATTTTCCCTTTACTACACAGTACAGCTGTGAATTCTGGCATATGCCTCTTTGCATTTATTCACCTTATAATTGGCTGACGCACAGCTTTTGTCAGTTGAAGCATTTGAAACCTAACTTTTAATGGTACACTACTACGAAACATAACAAAGTTATTGTATTTTTAGTTTATTTTTTTTAGTTGTAATATTGGTGTGTAGGCAGCTATCTCAGGTCATTTTGCTGGTCATGTGCTTTCAGAAAGGAGCCAGCACTTTAGGATGGAACTGCTTTCTGGCAGGCTGTTGTTTCTCCTACTCAGTGTAACTGAAGGTGTCTCAGTGGAACCTGGATTTTACTATTTAGTGGTGTTCACAGATATGGATCTTCCCAGAATTTACGGCACAGTCCGTGCCGCGGTTTTTAAAAAAAAGGAGAGCGCCACGTAAATATGCTCCCGCTTTAAAGCTTAGGCAATGACATATGAAGCTAGAATATTTACACAGCTGTCAGCTTTGTGAAATAAGGGTGTAATAAATATTTGAAATAAAATAATGCCATGCATGCACATCATTAACGATAAAGAGATTTGACCATCCATGCAAAGTGTGTTGCACAGAAAATTAGGGAGACATGAAGTTTGGAACACAAAGCAAAAAAGTAATTACAAATGCCACTGGTTGCAAAATATACAAAACATAAATTAAAAAAAGGCAAAGTAGATTACGTACATGGGACTGCCAGTAATGATATACAGGATGATGTTACCACGAATGAACACAGGAATAATGCAGCATGAGGGGCAGAAGAGAAATAAAGGTGTTTTTGTAGTGGGAGTCAGGAAAATGCATTTTTAGCTGCAGCCATGTGAAATGTTAGACAAGATACAGAGCAGAGAGCAACACTGTATTGATGAATAAAAGATACAAGGCAATGGAATTTTTAGTACTAGATGCAAAACCTGTACCTGACTAACAGGAAAGTACTTCACTAAAAAGTATCTATTCAAAGGGTTAACACTACAATCCTTGATGGGAATAAAAAAAAAAGCCTTCAAGAAATGGTTAAATGTAGCAAATGGCAAAATGAAAGACTGCAGATCATTTGTTCAGCTATGCCTTGCCAGTGATAACAGGATTCAGAGAGGATTATTTTGGGATGCTCTCAATTTGGAATTGGCTTTCGCAGTAATCCATATTAATCTGCGCTGTAACATGCCATGTGGATGTGATTAGGCCTCATTCGCGGACTTAAATGCAATTTAATCACACCACAGCTATTTCATGAATTTCGGGGGGAAAAGAGACACCCTATGAGAATGGTCTGGGTCTATTCAACCTATTGCATTAAAAAAAAAAACAAAAACAGAATTCAGTCAAATACATTAGTTCAGGGGTTCCAAACTTTTTGCAAAGAGGGCCGGATTTGGCGAGGTGAAAATATATGGGGGCTGAACTCCACGGACGATTTGCATGTGATCCAACTTGCTGAGCAAAAACACACGTGGAGTTCATCTTTGAACCATTATTATTTAATTGGCATGCTGCTGTTAATCAGCTGTGTGGGGCTATGCAATGCACAATATAATAGGGTAAAATAATGCCCTTATCACCTTGTGTGTTCATAATTAATGAGGAAAAACAATACTGAAGGCAACTTAATATATCTGAAGCCCTGGAATCTAGGTTGAGACAAATACAGTTTTAATCTGGCATTTTATCTAAAACTAAAGAAAAAATCAGGCAAAATGTCCCCTTTAAAGGGGAATCCAACCCCCCGGCGCTAACCCCTCGGCCCTTTCACCCCCCTGTAGGCCCCCCTCCCTCAGAGCTATTGGTCCTAAGTTGCTACTTACCCCTCTGTGTAAGTCCCCTCCAGCGACGTTCTCAGGGGCCATCCTCTCTTCAAACCGCTTCTTCCTGGATGCTGCTCCGCCGAGCGCTAATGGATCAAGGAAGAAGGGGGTTGAAGAGAAGATGGCCCCTGTGAACGTCGCTGGAGGGGACTTATAGAGAGGGGTAAGTAGCAACTTAGGGGCAATAGCCGTGGGGGGGTGGGGAGGAGAGGTAGGCCGGGAGGGAGGAAGGGTTAGCGCCTGGGGGGGTTTGTATTTCCCTTTAAATAGACTTATATTATTACTAACTGGGCAGAGTCCCCCCTCCACCTATATCCTTTGTAACATGAGGTTTCCTCGGGAACCGAGCGGTTCAAGCAGGGCCGCATTCATATACATACTGGGCCGCAGTTTGGACACCCCTGCTTTAATTGTTAACTTGGTTGGACAAGAATCATACAACTAAATCATATGAATAATGACTCTGAAGTGACCATACAGAATAAGTCTGCAACATGAAAGAGTACAGTATGCAGAAAAGCACGGATGTCCT
This sequence comes from Xenopus borealis, assembly GCA_024363595.1. Taxonomy (NCBI): domain Eukaryota; kingdom Metazoa; phylum Chordata; class Amphibia; order Anura; family Pipidae; genus Xenopus; species Xenopus borealis. The sequence continues at coordinate 89,056,177 of CM044446.1, read as the reverse complement.
AATCATTTCCCCAAAAATGAAAAAAAAAATGTAATGCAAACAAATGTAAAAGAATAAATTGAGCAAACTAATCAGTTGGTTTGTATCTGCAAGGCTTCTGCAAGACTGCACTTGAATTTGCAGTGGTCGGTGCCGAGTAATGACCTGTGTGTGTGTGTGTGCACCATGGGAGTCCAAAATATTCTGTGTGTTTGTTGCACATGGTGATGCTACAACATCTGCAGAATTGTCTCCAGCTACATCCCACTGCAAACAAGTACAATTATCACAAATATGGCAGCACACTTGAACAAGCATCAAATGAACAGGTGAGCTGTAGTGCTGGAGAATCACACTACCTGATGGGAAATTAATAGGTTCCACCTACTTTGTCTTGTTCAACAGGTTATGGTTCACTTCAGACTAGTTTAAATCATATTGTGAACTGCAGCAGAGTGTATTCAACCTCTTAAAACCTCCTCTCTCACGACACCTCCTCTCTCAAGGAAATCATGATAAGACATGGGCCAACTCACCTTGATCAAACTGTTTTTGTATGTTATCCTGGTCAGTCTTGTAACCACTGACTCTGTACAGACCTTCTGCACTCAGCCCTGGGAAAGACAGAAAAAACAAAATGCAGTCAATAGTCTGGCAGCATGCAATCAACATGAACTTAATAACTATGCTTGTACCACACATACTTATTAAAGTAATGGGCAACGAGTATGTAACAAACCTTTAAAATAACTGCAGAAAATTAAAACATTTTCACTAGACGTCCAATTTACTGTGTGGAGGTTAAGCAAATGTATATATAGTCCCTTTACAGGAACATGTTTGATTTTTTTTTTCGAAAAACAATTATTTAAAGGGGTTGTTCACCTTCCAAACATTTTTTTCAGTTGAATTTTTCACCATAAACAAAGAATTTTTTTCAATTGCTTTCCATTATTCATTTTTTTTTACTGTTTTCCCAAAATGTAATGTTTGTGTCTCTAGTGTTTCATTCTGGCAGCTCAGTGATCCAGGAGCATCTGGGTTGTTAAAATTTGCTACATTTAGTTGATACATTTCTCAGCAGTGTCTATGGAATATTAGCAACTATTGTATCAATTCTAACAGCTTCCTTTAATGAAACGCAGGAATTCTGCTCAGCAGGGGCAAAGACAACAAATATATCAACTAAAAGTATCAATTTAGAGCAGTTAAGAGAGTCAGTGACCCCCCCAGACCTGCTTTAGAACAGGGGTGTCCAACCTGTGGCCCAGGTTGTATATGAATGCGGCCCAGCTTGAAACACTTGGTTATTGAAGAAACTTCATGTTGCAAAGGATATAGGAGTAGGCAGGAGGGTGGACTCTGCACATTGCCCAGTAGTAATAATAATAATATAATAATAATTCTATTTAATATCCAGGTGTCCCATATTCCAGTGTATAGCTCCATCTGCTTATCTAACTGGTATTGTAGTTTTTTCTGTGCATTTTCTTTACTGTTACAAATCAAAAGTGTTTGTGTATTTCATGTGTGGCCCCCAGAAAACTTTTCTTTTTCCATTGTGGCCCAGGGAAGCTGAAAGGTTGGACACTCCTGCTTTAGAAGGTGAAAAATTTAACTTTTACATTTCAATATTAGAAAAATGATCACACATAGAAAAGTAACTGCAAAAGGTATTTATTTCTGGTGAACAATCTGAAACCAACGGAAGTGAAAAAAGTATTTGAAGGAACAACCCCTTTAATAAATGAATTGAAAAATAGATTTGATTTAATTTAATTAAAAAAAAAAAAAATACATTTCAGGTCAAGCTAGAAAAAAGGCACAGGTCACATAGCAGATAGCAGATAAGATCTATGCCTTTTCTACCTTTTTCCAGATCAATGGCTGCCCCCATGGCCACACAGCAGCTTGTTTATATAAACTATAGTGATGTTTCTGAAGCAAACACAGATCTTTTACCAGCACAGGGCAACAGTATCTTATATTGCAATTACTTTGATATACTTAACCCTTTCACTGCCAGCCATTTTGTCCAAAACGGAACATCTACTGCCAAGCAGT
>CM044446.1:89040706-89052674 GCA_024363595.1 Xenopus borealis | reverse complement strand
GAACAGCACTATTAACTGATGCATTTTGAAAAAAAAAAATTTTCCCCCATGACAGGATCCGTTTACATTTTTTGGTGTTACCGTTCCTTTAATGATCATGACACCAGAAAGAAAGGTGGCAGGTGACAGACAAATGGTACAAAGAGAACTCTTAGCCTGAAGAGCATCGTTTATACAAACAATTGCCTGTTTCATACTTCCTTTTCCCCTAAAACCAGATGTTCTAACAAAGATTTTGTTCTTGTAGCTGTGCACGTGTTTTTGCTCGCCACTGGGAATAACGTTCAGAATTTTCTTTGCAGCACAGATGGAGCACTAAGTGAACACAGATTACATGTCAAACAATCTAGAGCCCTGGAACTCCGCAGTGACACAGAAACTAAACAAGGCCCTGCAGCATACAAATGATCCAAAGCAGTGATCTGAAACCTTGGCTCTCCAGCTATTAAGAAACTACAAGTCCCACAATGCATTTGCCTTTATGAATCATGACAGACTCCATTGCATTGTGGGACTTGTAGTTCCTTAACAGCTGGAGAGCCAAGGTTGCAGATCCCTGATCCAAAGGCTCCTCTTGCACTAGGATACAAGACAAGTGTTGCAACGTGTTATTTACAGTAAGTCTTTACTTCAAGGGCATTGGGACAAATATTTCAGTAAAGCTATTAATATGGTTGTTAGTGCTGAAGTCATGCAAAATGTGGAGTGGAGCAACAGCTCTAAATACGCATTCTAATTAAAGACCTAATTAATACAGGGTACATCGAGGCAGATACCAGTGAAAAGAAAATATGCACCAATTGCTCTGAAATATGTTTTCCCCACATCCTCCATTTACACAAAGAAAAAAAGGTTATGTTGTCTTTACTGGAGCTCTCAGCCGAGGTATCTCTCTCAGGTAGTATGTCCTATAATATAAGGATAGCATTAAAGGAACAGTAACACTAAAACAAACAAGTAGTGTTGCCCTGCACTGGTAAAACGGATGTGTTTGTTTCAGAAACACCACTATCAGTGGCGGAACTACCGGGGGAGCAGGGGGTGATATTGGGCCAGGGCCAACACCACCTGAGGGCCCCATCCCGGCAGCACGCGCACTGGCGATTCACTCCATTTCCGGGCAAACAGTTGCGTACAGAGGGGGGCCCGTCAGCGCTTCCCACACCCTCCCCCCCTCTAGTTACAATACTGACTAATATTATTTATATTAAGAAGCTTCATCATACTGAAATAAGAAACTTTCTATACATAATCACTTAAATAATCTGCATTGTTTCTCTTTATCTTCACTGTCCCTCTATCAGCATCTTCATTCTGTCTTCTTGTAGTAGTTGGGTATCAGAGTGATTTTCAACCTTGTGCCTCCAGCTGTTAAGGAACTACAAGTCCCACAATGCAATGAAGGAGTCTGACAGCCACAGTCAGGCAAATGCATTGTGGGACTTGTAGTTTCTTAACAGCTGGAGGCACAAGGTTGAAAATCACTGAAACAGATACAATATATCTAATGGGGGGGGGGGTCTTCCGTTCTAGCAGATGAATTCGAGCTCATTCAAATCGCTGATTCTAGTACAAACAAAATAACTGCCTTTTGCACAAATCCTGCATGTAGAGAGACAGAATTTTTCTGGTGATTTTAATAGGGTGAGCTCTAATACATCTTCTAGGCAAAAGGAGCCCTCCCCCCCTTTAAGAGATCTTTGATCTGTCCCAAATGCTGCATGAAGACAAAATTAAGAGAAACAGATGCTGAGAGCAATAGTGAAGATGAACTTGATTATTTCACAAACCGTACAGATTTTTTAACGGATCGTATTTACAAAGTTTCTTATTTCAGTGTGCGGAGGCTTATATTTCCAATTCCACAACAGATCCCCTTTAAGTTTATGGGGTACGTTAACTGAAAGAAACCAGCAAGCAGTCAGTTCATTTAGATGGCTACTAATTTATATTTAAGTCTAGGAAATAAATAGGACTGCCAGGGCTTACAATTAAGCAAATATTATTGAAAAACTGTCTCATTTTTATTTCAAGGATAAAGTATATTAAGCAAAGTGAACTCAGGAGGAAACTGTGACATTGGTGGATAAGGGCTAGGCCAGACGGGGAGATTCAGGGGCATTTTGTCACCTGGCGACTTCTCGTCGCGACTTGTAGCCCCCGAACCTCCCCGAATAGCAAAGTACCCAAGCGCACCGGCGTTGCTTGAAAACGCCGGCGCGCATTCACGCGGAGCGGAGCGATTTTTGAAATCGCTGCAAATTGTCTGGCGAGGCGAGAAGTCGCCAGGCGACAAAATGCCCCCGAATCTCCCCGTCTTAGCCTTAGGAGAAAGTACACTTTTCTAATTGTATCAGTGTTCTGCTCACTGAACCAGATTCCATTTTGAACAGTTAAAATCCCCCTATGTTTAAAGGAAAACTATACCCCGAAAATGAATTTTTGAGCAACAGATAGTTTATATCAAATCAAGTGACATATTAAATAATCTTACCTACCTGGAAAATATATTTAAGTAAATATTGCACTTTTACATCTCTTGCCTTGAACCACCATTTCATGATGGTCTGTGTGCTGCCTCAGAGATCACCAGACCAGAAATATTTAAACTCTAACTGTAACAGGAAGAAGTGTTGAAGCAAAAGACAGAACTCTGTCTGTTAATTGGCTCATGTGATCTAACTTTATAGTTTTTTTGTCATGTTTGTGTGCACCGTTGTATCCTAGGATCCCAGGAGGCTGTCCTTATTTTTTAAAATGGCTATTTTCTATTTATGATTACCCAATGGCACATACTAATAAAAAAGTATATTATTATGAAAATGGTTTATTTACATGAAGCAGGGTTTTACATATGAGTTGTTTTATGCAATATCTGTTTATAGAGACCTACATTGTTCGGGGGGTATAGTTTTCCTTTAATGAAGCCAAGAGGGCTTAAAAAAACAAAACAAAAAAAAAAAAAAAACGGGTCTGTGTATGGCCAACAGTTTATATCAGTGTTCACAGACTCAATTGTATTTCAATGGTCAAGTGACTGGTCTTATTACGGTTAGACATTTTCAATTCCTCGTGGCTTTGGGCGTCTCTGTGCCTCGGGTCACAAAAGGAGTCCTACAACAGTTCTACTGCTCAGCAATATTTGTGTAGAGCTCTGTGCATGATTACAACTACTACAGTTCATTGCTAGTACATCTACAAAACGTAGGGCTACAGACTGCACAGGGACAGCTCACCTATTATAATATACATTTTTTTCCCCAAACATGTCCAATCAACGAACCAATGGATTCTCATGGTTCAAAAAAGATCAATCCAGATCATTTGCTCCAATATAAATGTATAAAAAAAAAATGCAAATCAAATGATCGGATTATCCGAATATCGGCCGAATACTGGGGGAAAGATCTGCTCTTTTGGCGACCTTGCATACCTATATATAATGTATGAGGCCTGGGTTAGAAACTGCTGCTTCAACCTCAGGTAAGAAAATCCAATACAGTGAAAACTTGATTTTAAGTTTTCTTGTATTTTACTTTTTTGTGTGTAACATTAAAGGGATACTGTCATGGGGAAAACTGTTTTTTTTTTGTTTTTTTTAAACGTATAAATTAAAGGTGCTGCTCCAGCAGAATTCTGCACAGAAATCCATTTTACAAAAGAGCAAACTTTTTTTATATTTAATTTTTAAATCTGTCATTGGGCTAGACATATTGTCAGTTTCCCAGCTGCCCCCAGCCATGTGACTTGTGCACTGATGAACTTCAGTCACTCTTTACTGCTGTACTGCAAGTTGGAATTAGATTACCCCACTCCGCCCCCCCCAGCAGCCTAACAACAGAACAATGGGAAGGTAACCAGATAGCAGCTCCCTGACACAAGATAACAGCTGTCTGGTAGATCTAAGAACAGCACTCAATAGTAAAATCCAGGTCCCACTGCAACACATTCAGTTACATTAAGTAGGAGAAATAACAGCCTGCCAGAAAGCAGTTCCATCCTAAAGTGCAGGCACAAGTCACAAGATTGGGGCAGCTGGGAAATTGACAAAATGACTCTAGCCCCATTCAAAATTGAATATAAAAATATCTGTTTGCTCTTTTGAGAAATGGATTTCAGAGCAGAATTCTGCTGGAGCAGCGCTATTAACTGATGCGTTTTGAAAAAAACATGTTTTCCCACGACAGTATCCCTAAAACACTGCAATGCTTAAACCTTGTTATCAGCACAATAAATATTGTTTCTCAAAGTAAAATAGACTCCTGTGCTTATATCCTTTCAGTATTTGAAGAAAAAGTTATTTTAACACATTTTCCTGGGTTTTACACAATTTTTCTTGGTCCCGTGAAAAATGTAAAATGGGGGTTCTACTGTACAAGAAACAACGTTATAGTAAAAAGCACTGTTTCTGGTCTTATGTAACTATTTTATAAATTGCTCTAGCTATGAGCCATTTGTCTATGAAATTGGGTTAAAAGACACATATTTGGTTTACATGTTCTATAGTAGCGCCAGGAGCTGAAGCAAAAATAGCACGGAAAGGTCTTTGTAGTAGACATTTATGGCTTTTCCTGCATGTTTCAAAGCACTCCAAAACCATGAATACTTGTGCTATTTGTGCAACATTCTCAGCAGCATTCCCTAGCACTCTGTGAACCTTATCACTACGGTTTCTCAAGCTGAAATAAAGGTACTATAAACAGTTGGCTTAACATTGGCTCCAGGGCTCCTCACTTGCTTTTATGAACAAAACCTTCCTCCAAAGCATGAACATTGTAAGAATAACACTGCATCCTCATAGTCAGAAAAGTAAAGTTTCCGGTATTGAGAGATACAGTTGCGCTCATAAGTTTACACACCCTGGCAGAATTTATGATTTCGTAACCATTTTTCAGAGAATATGAAAGATAACACAAAAACCATGGTTAGTGGTTGGCTGAAGCCATTTATTGTTAAACAACTGTGTTTACTATCATAATCACTACACAAACTGCCCAAATGATCCTGATCAAAAGTTTACACACCCTGCTGATTTGGCCTGATAACATGCACACAACTTGACACAAAAGGGTTAGAATGGCTGTTCAGTCAATAAGTGCATCAACAATTCTACAAAAGCAACACAATGCTTTAGCTGCTGGCAGTTTCCTATAGTTGTGACAAAAAAAATATGTTGGATAGAAATAATCCGCTGTTGAAACCCAAACCAAAAGAATACATTTGTAGGATCTTACCGGCGGTCGTCCAAATTCTGATATCCCTAAGGTTGCTATAACTACAGCTTATTACATTGAAGGAAAAATAACCAAGGCGACTGCCAGAGATGAGTGTGCAGTTCATTTAGATGCTTTTAAACATAAGCACAGACAGGAGATAGGGCTACAAAACTGGCAAATTTCATTATGCCATAAAGAACCAAAAGATGAAAAACGTATTTTTGTTTGCGCAAGACCTGTTGAGTGCTGAACGTCATTGGACTATTACATTATTTGTATCAGCACTCAGGCAGAGTGCTCTTTCATTGGTCCTAAATATACACACTAGCCGAAAACAAAAAAAAGTTGCGGTAAAAAAATTGGGATTTATTATGCCCTGAACATTTTCCAAGTCTGAATCCAAAAATACTCCATCTAAAACCTGCTGAATTCATGTAAAAGTCTACGACAGATGTCCTCTTAACCATTTGAAGATGTTTCAACCCTCATGAGTTTTCCGGGTTTGTTCCTGGTTTTTCCTCGAAAATATGACATTTTCTTGGTTTTCGCCGTCAACCGCAAAAAAAACAAAACATTTTTTAATCAATAAACAAGGGCTAATCCTGGATTCTAGTTTGGTCAGACTTTTTTTTTATTAAAAAAAAACAAAGATTTTGATAAATAACCCCCAAAGAGACACTGGACTAGTGCTGGCCACAGTCAGATACCATGATACACATTCAGCAATTAATGTGTATCAGGATATTTAAGTACAGAGAGCCATTTTGCAAGATTATTCTGCTCAGAAATCATCAGTTTATCTGAAGTTTATCAGAGCACACATGACACATGACTTGGGGCAGCTGGGAAACTGACAATATGTCTAGCCTGATGTCAGATTTCAAAATTAAATATAAAAAAATCTTTTTACTATTTTTAAAAAGGGATTTCAGTGCAGCAGCACTAGATGTGTTTTACCATGACAGTATACCTTTAAAGAGGCAATGTGTGCAAAAATCTTGAACAAGTCGCTATATTATACTAATTATTATTTATACTTTCACACAAAATGCCGTGGTTTTACCCAGCACAGCTATGCCCCAGCAACATATAAAAATTGCTTGATAACGGACAAGGAAAGACAAAAAAATGAAATCCCATTTTTACTTTCTTTAATGAAAAAGAAATCTATCTCCAATATACTTTAATGTCCAACGTTTTTATAATAAAACTGACTGTATGCAGTGAAATTCACCCTTCATTTACTTCTGTGTATAGGAATTGTCAGACGGTCCCTCGGGGAAACAATCATACTTATGAACAGCAGGGGGAGACCCTGCCTTACATCACAGCCATGCAGAACTCAAGCAGCTTTGTTTGTTTCCTTGTTTTGATCATTTATGACAATCCCTAAGCAGCCCAGATCACAATGAGCATGTGCACAGTCTTGGTCTTGCAAAGATGTATAACAAAGTTACAACATGACAGCCCCCCTGTGGCCAACTTTGAAAGCATAAATCATTTGTTTGATGAGGCTTGTGGTGCAGTAAGTTCATGTTTATGTTTAGTATACAAAATACAGAATTTCTACCCTTATTCTATTTCAGACTTTCCTTTACATTAATAAATGATTTGCATGAGATTCCATTGGCACAAATGGACACCAACTGAAGCAAAATGCAATGAGAAACCTGGAACTTTGTTCCAAACACTCTGCACCTTCAAACTTATTCTGCAGAGCAAAGTGACATTCTTGTGCAAATACGTATGTGTGCCTAGTGCTAGGCCTTGTGCTCCTAAATAAGCCGTACAATGTTTATTAAACATACAGAAATGTATTGAACCCTCTGTACTGTGTGCTTAGTTACACGACTGGGTGGCCTGTGTTGGAGTTTCACTTAAGTTTGACAGCAGACACAGGCACCCAACAAATATTTTTGTCACTTTAATCAGTGGTAGCACTGCCCTTCATGAACATTCCCTCAACATACTTATTATGGTCTCACCATCACTTAGCTACTCTTTTGAGGCCCTTTCTACATTCATTCTGGTTGTCTGGTTAAAAGAAAACTTAACCCCCAAAATGAATGCTTGAGCAAAAGATAGTTTGTATCTTATTAAGTGGCATATTAAAGGAGAACTAAACCCCCTGTGATGTTAAGTCTCCACTGCCCCCCCTCCCTGCACAGTCTTACCCCTGAATTCTTTTCCCTCTAGAAATACTGACCAAAAGTGAGCACAGTGAAGCTCACAGACACCCTCTTCATGAATGGAGCAGCGTTTTGGCGCATGGGTAGTTGTAGAAATTTCCCGGGTTTTGACAACTGGGCATGCGCCAAAGAGAAGGAAATTGCCAAAGGGAAGAAAGAAGACACAAAGATTACTGAAGATAAGAAGATGGCTCCCCTGAGCTCTGCTGTGCTCACTCTGAACTTGCAGTCGCTATTTTATAGGGAAAAAATGTGCAGGGGGGGGGACTAGTCTTATCAAACTGTAATATATATTTAAGTAAATATTGCCCTTTAACATCTCTTGCCTTGAACCACAATTTTGTGATGGTATGTGTGCTGCCTCAGAGATCACCTGACCAGAAATACTGCAGCTCTTACTGTAACAGGAAGAAGTGTGGAAGCAAAAGACACACCTCTGTCTGTTAATTGGCTCGTGTGACCTAACTTTATAGTTTGTTTGGTATGTTTGTGTGCACCGTTAAATCATACAATGCCAGGAGGCTGTCCTTATTTTTTTTTTTTAAATGGCTATTTTCTATTTAGGATGACCCAATGGCACATACTATTAAAAAAGTGTATTATTATGAATGTGGTTTATTTACATGAAGCAGGGTTTTACATGAGTTGTTTTATGCAATATATTTCTAGAGACCTAGAAGGGTTAATTATATCTTGTCTGGGATCAAGTACAGTGTTTTATTATTACAGAGAAAAAGAAAATTATTTTTAAATATTACAGAGAAAAAGAAAATTATTTTTAAATATTTGGATAAAATGGAGTCTATGGGAGATTGCCTTTCCATAATTTGGAGCTTTCTGGATAATAGGTTTCCAGATAACAGACACTATACCTGTATAACACTCTACAGTGCCATGTAGAATGCTATAACTTAATGAATATGTTTTTTTACAAATTATAATGTGACAATATTTCAAGCAATATACAAAACGGACTTGGGTGACAACGTGAAAAAAACCAGTTCGAAGGATTACAGGAAACAAATCTGAAAGTCAACAGGTTTTGTGATCTGAAGAAGCTAAAACAGCCATTACAACATACCTATCGGTCATTTTACAATTAAATAGTTACTGTGACAATAAGGGATGCACTGAATTCACTATTTTAGATTCGGCCGAACCCCCGAATCCTTCCCAAAAGATTCGGGTGAATATGGAACCAAATCCAAATTTGCATATGCAAATTAGGGGTGGGAAGGGGAAAACATTTTTAGTTCCTTGTTTTGTGCCAAAAAGTCACGTGATTTCCAGAAGGATTCAGCAAAATCCTGCTGAACAAGGCCGAAACCTGAATTTGGTGCATCCCTAGAGACAAATAATTGATGCACCGAGTTCACTATTTCGGATTTGGCAGAATCCTTCGAGAAAGATTAAGCCGAATACCGAACCAAATCCTAATATTTGCATATGCAAATTCAGGCTGGGAAGGGGAAAACATTTTTTTTTACTTCCTTGTTTTGGCACAAAAAGTCACGCAATGTCCTTCCCTGCCCATAATTTGCATACACAAATTAGGATTCGATTCAGCCAAATCTGAATCCTGCTGAAAAAGGCCCTGAGTCCCCAAACAGAATCCTGGATTAGGTGCATCCCTAGAATTGCTGTATTTTACAATAAGATGCAGGTATTAGCATGGAGCTGCATGTGTTGCCCTGTTGTTTGAGAACCCAAACCAGCACGTGAATTAGGTCCTATAAACGGACTATTCAAAAGCATTTAGGCACTACATCCAGCTTGTTAAACACTCCCTGGCCTTCTGCCCCATATCCTTGTCCCTTAGATTGCAAGCCCTTCTACATATTGCTCCTATTATTCTATCCTGACTTGTGTGTATAGCCACTAGTCCAGCACTCCAGAAATTTACAGAACAGTTCAGTGTAAAAATAAAAGCTGGATACATAGATAAAATAAGACTAGATTATTCATTTCTAAACTTTATTATCAGTTGTCATGTAAAGTAATTAATATTAAAAATATGTATTTGTTGTCCTTCAAACACTTGTGCTGTTGGTTTACTCCTGAAGACCGAACACATCGATCTCTCCCTTATTCCTGGTACTAAAGGGACAACGTTATCAGGGGTTTAATACAAAATTGTGCAATCGTACGTCAGCAATAACCAAGATTTTAGCATAGCATTCCAACCTCCTGGAAAAGATTGGAATGCTAAGACACATGGAGCTACTAGTAGCATCTACTTGCTATGGCTACAAATTAGACAATGCTGATAATTTACTGATAATTGTCTCTACGTGGGCAGAGGCAATGCTCAGTATTGTCTATGACCGGGGTTTCTGTTATCCTGCAGCTGTGCATGTTTTCACCCTTATAAGTTTCATGGGCCAAGGACTTCAGATATAGGATACCATATTTGTGGAACTTTTGAATTAATTAAAAAAAAAAAAAAAAAAACTACATTCGTGTTAAGATACAGGAATGAGACAGGATATTTCACCACCTGAAAAATGATGCAGCTTCAATCAAATATTGAACTTTTAATAGCTAGAAGCATTTTCACAAGCTAAATTTATCATATAGACTAAAGCAGCAGCCCTTAGACTATCTGTTCTGACTGAACCTTCTGTTTATTTAAACTGAGAGATTGTAGCAGCATCTGCTTCCTCTCCTGCTTGTTTGGAGCTGTGTGTGTGTGGCTGGGCTCAGATCATGCAGCTTGTGTTGCCTATCAGATACTTAAAACAGCACTAACAGCTCTTCAACACCTTCATTTCTTTTGATACTTTTGCGAAGCACATGGGAAGTAATTTAAAAGTGAAATATCAGTCCATTTGCCTTTCTATTTTCATTTAATTAACAAACATTTAACAACTCGTGTGCTCAACTGGAAAATGAATAAAGCTGGCCATACACTGGCATTAAAAGCTGCGGCAGACAGAGTAAACAGCTTATTAGCCTGTGTATGGGGTCCTCCGTCGGGCTTCCCCCAATAGATATCTGGCCGAAAATCGCCCAGATGTTGATCAGGCAGGGGTAAAGATCCTGTAGGTTCGCTGATTGCATCTGTTCGTTGATGTGGTCCTGCGATCGGACCGCCCTTATACCTTTCATTATGAGCCGATCGTTGGGCCCTAGGGCCCACTATTGGAACAGCCTATCGCCCACCTCAAGGTGGGCATAATGGGGAGAGATCCGCTCGTTTGGTGAGGTCTGTGTGTATGGCCACTGAGAATACATATGTATAACACAGTTTTAACAGTGGAAAGAGCCTAATAATGTAATATACTGATTCCGTACAGCAGGGGTGTCCAAACTTTTTTGCAACGAGGGCCAAATTTAGTGAGGCGAAATACCATTCAGCCGAATGGTATGTTTTGGCTTATACTGTAAGACCTTCTTAGGCCTGAGCCTAGGTGGCCTCTCCCCAAATCCAGGCCTGCCCATGAATGAGAGGATTCCTTGTTTAAGGCTGGGGGCCAGTGTAAATTTGAAAACGGGCTGCAATTGGCCCACGGGCCTGACTCGTAGTGATGTGCACGATGCCTCGCCAATGATGTCACAAAAGGGGTGGGGCAGGAGGTGCACATCTTTGCCACCTTGAACTGCCGGCTTCATTTGTTAGACGGGGAGAGCAGGAAGAAGAGCTCAACCCAGACACAAATGGGGGTGCAGGGACGACCAGACCCCATGTGCCCCACGGGTATTGGGCCTACCCGCACATCACTAGTATCAAACATTTACCAGCAGCGATAATTATTTGCATTTAACTGGACTGCAACCGACCTACATTTGAATGGTCCTGTTCTACAGCTGTTCTTTTTTTTTTCATATCACATACCTAAAGCTGGCCATACATGCCCAGACTGGTCAGGCTATCTGACCAATTAGTCATGTAGGAAAGTCAGGGGTATTTGATAAACATGTGATTCTGCTTGATTGAGCATTACCTGCCCTTTTAGAAACCCAGTCCAAAAAAAAACAATGTTTGGGGAGCCTCTACATAACATTTCACTTCATGAAGATGCAAAACAAAACAATAAGCTATACCGGGCAACGCCCTGTTTGCATCTTGTATTAATAATTGTCTGCTTTACACCCAGTTACTGTACTGCACTACGGTATATGTTGGCACTTTATAAATACTTAATATATAAGGTCACTTGTACAACATCCACCAGTTCTGATCTGTCAGTAACTGTACAGGTCAGTTAATATATTGCCACCTTAATTAAAGTGAGGGCATTAGTCAACTCTTTAGATTGTTCACATTCAAAACACTTTTCCCATTCAGTTGTTTTTAGATAAAATGGGAGTTTCACTAGTTGTGTAAATTGATCTAATTTGACACGATCTATCTTTGGCCCTGCAGAGAATTATCCTAAAGTTCTATTAAAGGGAATGTCAACCCAAAAACTTATTTTTATCTAATAAAAGAAAAAATTATTCTAAGCAACTTTGCAATATACATTCATTACTAATTTTCTATGGGCTGTAGTTCGGCCGAATCTTTCAGGGAGGATTCAGCCGAATCCAAAATAGTGGATTCAGTGCATCTATATATAATAT
>CM044446.1:88955841-88986735 GCA_024363595.1 Xenopus borealis | reverse complement strand
CCAATGCTCTACCATTGCTAGTTGGTTTGGTTAATATTAGCCAAGAAAGGGTTACATACCATTTATAAAAGCCCTTGCCCGCTGTGTAAAACTTACATTTTCTTCGGCTTTGGGTGATGTGGCTAGGGTTGCCACCTGGCCGGTATTTTTGATAGTTGATCCTAATGTTATTAATAGGAAAAAAAGATAAATATATAGGAAGGCCGGTGTTTTTAGCAAGAAAAGGTGGTAATCCTAGATGTGGCCTGCCCCTTTTTCCGCACTATCCCGTAGCTCTGCCCCTTTTCCGTCACTTCCCACCAGCTCTGCCCCTTTCTGCGTCACAGCCCGCCCCCACCACCATTGGCTGATAATTTTATTAAAATTTTTTTTTTTTTTTTTAAAGGTGGCAACTCTACCTGGACAGTATTTTACCCGCCTGGACAGTAAAAATTTGCTTAATACCAATGTTATGTATAGGGAAAAACCATAAAAATATAGGAAGGCCAGTATTTTTTTCCAGGCCTAAGATGGATATGAATGTGGCCCAGCTTGAAGCGCTTAGTGCCTCTTTTTCTCTGCACTGAACAGCCAGAAAAAGAAACACAGTTTCTAACTTAATTGGCTTTTGGCAGAGATCCTAGAACAGCTAACAGGTACAAACAAGATGCTTTGTACCAACTTTGAGATTAGAAAACAAGTAATTGTAACAGTTTAGATCAGGAGAAATATTTTCAAACTTTAAATAATCTGCCAAATTTTGTAAAATGAACATTGTAATTAGGGGCGTGGCCACAAAAACAGGCGTGGTCAAAAAATTTGCAGCACTATATGTGAAAACATATTTTGTCCCTCTTTTTAGTTCCAAAATGGCGGAGTCAGCATTAATTGACAGATATCCATCTATCCATCTATCATCGCCCCCGATGGCTCATTACTAGAATGCATCAAATAATAAATAAATACTATACAAAGTCATCTGTCAATTAATGCTGTCTCCGTCCACGACCTTCTGTCATTGGCTCCTTTTTATTTAAACATTGTCTGTGGATTAAAAATAAATTAGCCCATGATTAAGTGACCTTGGGGGACGCGAAACGCATCAGGCTTTTTGTACATGATGTAAAATAAAGATTTTTTTGTACTTTTTGTATACCTTTGGCTCCTGGATTCAACTGATTATTTTTTACTTTGGTGTTCCAGAGTGGTGCCTTCCTGTTTTCTTGCATTGTTGTCCCTGGGAGAAGAAGATTCACAGCTTAAAGGGCAATTCACCTTCATTAGTAAAACTGTAATCAAACATAAAAACTACAGAAATGTGTTCAAACTTTCAGAACCTGGCAAATCTTGTAAAATGGGCTTGGTAATCAGGGAGTTTGGCCACAAAAAGGGGCATGGCCTAGAACAGCATGCCACCCAAGCTCAAAGTAAGTTGGGTTTCCTGTAAAACACCTGCCAAGGACAGGGCTGGTATTACAAATCTACCAGTAATTTAGTTGCCGGTAAATTTGTAATACCCCTAACAAAATCCCTTGGCCTGCCCCCAACCCACTCAGAACTTTTTCTCCTCCTTCTGGCAGTAATGTAATTGGAGGGGAATTCTCATCCTGGAAATCGGCCGCTGCTTCCGGAAAACAGCAGCGGCGGCCGCAAATTGGCAGTGCAAAACTTATCAGGGGCCCTGAGGTGGTGCAGGCCCTGGTCCAATTGCACCCCTGCTCCCCCCCCCCCCCCCGGTAGTTCCCCCACTGCCTTCTGGCCATCAGCCACTTTTAATCACAGCCTGCCCCTTTTGTGTCATGGTCCACCCCTTTTGTTCTTGCCCCCCCCCCCACCAGCCGGTGGATATTTTATGAAAAGGTGGCAACTCTAATAGTAAGGTGCACTGTGGACATGCGCCGGCATGCACCGGTTCTCCGGCGCATGCAAGGAGGAAGGGGTGCACGCTGGAATGCAGACGGCGGGCACTAGGACTGAGCGGTCTCAGTGTGCGGCTGAGGGAAATTGCGACCTGGTGGGGCTTGCTTCCCCTGTAGTATGTGCAGAGAGGGATCACAGGTGAGCTGAAGGTATGTGTGGCGCAGGCCCAGACTGGCAATCTGTTAGTTAGGGCAAATGCCAGAGGGGCTGCTATAAGGTGCCATAGAAAGTCAGTATTTAGTGGGCTGGTGGGGACTGTTTGGGCCTCTATGTGAGTTGATTGGGCCTCTGTGTACCTGAAATGCCAGGGCCTATTTTGATTCTCAGTCCAGTGGCAGAGGAGATTGTAGGTCAGCTACAATTATTACCCATGATTATGTATGTGCATAGGGGGCCTGGGCCCCCAAGTTATGCCCCTGAAGCTGACCTATTTTACAATGATCTATTAAGGCTGCTCATTATTCAGGGCCTTACTGAGCCCTCTAAATCCCAGAGCCCCCCTGAAACTACAGGGTTTGCTTCCTCAGTAGTTACACCCCTGACGGTGGTCCTATTTGATTAGGCCAGACTTGCAATGTAAAATCTGGGAAATGATTAGGGGGTAATAGGCTGACATTCCGGAGTCCCATCAGTGAATTGTCAGTTCTTTAACTGAGGCCCCAGCCTTACTACAAAGAATGAGATCCCCCATCTCTGGCACTATCCCTTATTTCCAAGCCAGTGGAGCTACTCATGCTACCTATGCACCACAACAAAGTCACACAGAATGTTTATTTGTATTCATCTCTACTAAATCATGTTTCCTCAGGGGACATGTAGCTGCAGTTTAGCCTGACACATTTATTAATGAGCATCTGCGACTTTTCCCTCCTTATTCCGTTTATTCATTATTAGATTTTCTCGGAGAGAAAATATCTAGTAGCTGGCACTGAAAAATTTGGGCAAATTAACAAGTAAGATGCTGCTGAATGTAATCTACACGAACAAACCTACAACCTTCGTGCTGGAGGTAAGTGGGCGCGGGGGGGGGGAATCTTGATCTTTTCCTTCCATATTGGACTGCACTACTTACATAGTTTCTAGCAATCAAGTTGTCACACAATGGAAAGGGGTTATCGATTGAAAGTATATGATCTAGAAAGGGAAATGGTCAGAGTACCTAAGATTTATGGCATGTGGGATTAGGGGTATTTTGGTGCCCAACTGATTTTCAGTTTGGTGGGCAACTATTGCTTAGAAAGGTTCCCCTCTCATTTCAGCATCAGTCATCTTCACTCACAGACAGGTTAGGAAGTGATAGTGGCATGGAACTGCTGGCCACCGCATTTATAAGCAACTATTGATTGATCTACGAGTGCACCCATGCCAGGATAGAAATCAGAAGGCACAGAATCACTCTGAATGCCATTTTCACCCCGATAATGTCAGATATAATCAATAAGGATTATTTAGAGGACATTGTGGAGTCAACTAGAAATTGTGCAAGGGCAATAAAGACTTAAAGAAGCAGGTACCTAGTCTGTGGTGGGTCGCTTCTGTTAAAAATGCATTAAGAAATGATGTTCTCGTGAAATGTAATTATGTAGGATTGTTAGCTAATGGGAGGGCCTTACATATGTAAATTATCCCATGCAAATGAGTTGGGACAGTGACTACTGGTGGGAAAATCTTACAGTCCTAAAATTTGTTATCATTCCTTGGAGGCCCATTTATCAAAGTCCTAATTTATCTCATTATTTTCTGAAAACTAACCGACCAAATCCGCACAACTTTTTAGTGAAAAATTTGGATTCTACTAATTTTTTGGGGATTTTTGCCTGAAAACCACAAAATCCTCGGATTATTGATCTAAACCCAGCACAGATCAAGATATCTTCAGGATTTCTCCCATTGACTTACTGTATATGCAACCTCAGCTGCTCCGAGATGCCGAATTGTCAGATTTCTCAGCAGTATCTTTGGAATATTAGCAACTATTGGGTCAATTCTAACAGCTGCCTTTCATGGAACTCAGGTATTCTGCTCAGCAGAGGCAAAGATAACGCATGTATTGATTAAATGTATCAATTTAGAACAGTTTACGTGTCACAGCTGCTTTAGAAGGTGAAAATCAAACTTTACACTTCAATATTAAAAAACGGTCACAAATAGAAAACATACCCCCCACCCTAAGTAGACCCCTCTCTCCACCCTAGCCTAAAGGTTGCCATACACGGGCCGATAAAAGCTGCTGAGTCGGCAGATTATTGGCCCGTGTATGGGGCTCTTCGACGGGCTGCTCCGATCGATATCTGGCCGGATGTTGATCGGGCAGGATTAAAAAATCCCGTCAGATTGCGGCCGCATCTGTGCATTCATGCGGGCCCGCGATCTGACGGCCCATTTGCGACTCATCCTCATTCTGATCCGATCGTTGGGCCCTATGGCCCATGATCGGATCAGCCCAATATCGCCCACCTCAAGGTGGGCATATCGGACAGAGATCCGCTCGTTTGGTGACATCATCAAACGAGCAGATCTCTCGTATGTGTATGGCCACCATTACTGATTGAGGCAGAGTCGCATGCAGCCTTCTTGCAGGGCTTCGGTAAGCTGACTGGGAGATCTTAGTTACCATCCAATGCGGTGCATGCGCAATTGTCGAAACTGGCTAATTGCTCCATATGGACATGCACCGATCTCCCAGTCAGCTTACCGAAGACCCTCAAGATGGCTGTGTGGAACTCCGCTGCCTGAATATGTGCCAAGGGGTAAGTATAAAGTATGGGGCATTTCCCCGGGGGGGGGGCAATTAGGCTGGGGGGGGTCTATGTGGGGTGGGGGAACAGGTTTTTTAATTACAGGGTTGAATTCTCCTTTAAAGGGAATATTTACTCAATATCTTATTTTACAGCCACGCAGCTTTTTTAGTTAGTGTTTTTTTCTTGTACGTTACTGTATACACCCATTTGTTGTACAACGTTGCAGAATACGTTGATGCTTTATAAAGACATGTTAATAAGAAGAAGAAGACTAACTGGCAGTCAGACTGAGCCCCCTGCCACTGCTCCAAGTTTCCCCAGGAAGGTCAACCCCACAATTTGGGAGCCTCCGCTTAAATTGAAAACATTCACATAACCTGAGAATCGGCGTGTATTTCTGGGGTCTCAGCATTTGCTTTCTACAATTCAGAGTATTCTCTAAGACCTCAGCAGCTCTGTGTAGGAATTTGTCAGTGCAGTGAGAATGGCAATAGCGAATAATGAAAGCACCAGTCGATGTAGTGTGCCCTAAAGCACCCTTGTCTATAGAACAGAACCTTTTTCCTATTATACTTGCTGATGCATAATTTCAGTTGGTTATTTTTGGTCATGTTAACGGTGATAATGCATGGTCAGGGCATATGGTATTGCTTAACGTATTATATATTGTACAGGGGTCTGTCTCATATGTTGCTCATTATTAACTCTTACAAATAATAAATCTCATTGGTCGAAGGTGCTGCCCCAAAAATGCATAGTGACAAGAGTTCCAATTAGGCGCTACTATGTTTAATTAGTACCTGACACTTCATAGATGTGTATATGGTTACTAGAATAATACAATTACATATACTATTATGAGATGCCCTTTAGGATGCTAGTTCTTACATCCATACTAGTACCAGTTCTGTTTTACTGGCCATGACCCATTTAACATCAGCAATTATTTGGGTTGATTACATTTAAAAAACAAATGCAGGCTGTTATATTTTGCAAGCTTGACATGAATGGGGAAAGGGGGGTCTGAAACTGCTGCCGACCTCACAGCTCAACCCATACAGAACTAGGCCGAAGAATTCCAGGAATTCCAGCCAGGGCTCCCATTGCAGGCAGACCCCTCCCAGCTTCATGTCTGGACAAGAAAGGATTCTCTGGCAGGTTTCAGGCAGATCTTTGCGCACACAGAATGGAGGCAGCCCCCTCTGTTTTTTTTTGTTAATTTAACCTTTTCAGATTTGGAACTGATAAATGGAGAGGGGGCAATAATATAAAATATTAAAAAATATTATTAATATGGCTAGGATTTCTTAGTTTTGAACTGAATTTAAAAAATAGGAAACGTTAAAAAATAATTCATTAAAGCTTAATCAGAACTGAAGCGCTCTTCTAATAATATTTATATGATTGAGACAAGCGATAACAATAAAACTAATAGAGCCACCATACATAAAGCCAACATTTTATAAAGTGGCCCCATAGCTGTCTTATTCATTGAAATGCTTGCAGTTTGCAAACAAAACACAAGTTACATCGACTGCAAATGGATTTGAATTATTGCTGTTATTTTAGCTCATGTTTGGTGCCCTCCCCATTCATCTTCTGTTCATATTGAAGCTTGTCATTTGAACAACTTCCTGGTCACTGGGGTTAATTACCCCATCCCTTTCTTGAAGCCGGAGACACTGGCAGCAAATAGAGGAAGGAGAGATTCATTATAAAGAGGTCTTTATCCCTTCTTCTGTGAGAAGCTGGTAGGCTAAAAACAAAAACACTTTCTTTAGACAGACATATTATTTAGTTATCATTTATAATTATTTAGTTTTTAACTATATATCAGTGTGTATTGGCCTTTAAAGACTTATAGGGGAATGTAATATATGTCGGTAACGCAAAAACTATTTGCAATGCGAAAAGTTAAGCCGTTGCACGAAGAAATTTTGTTTTGCGCAAATGCACTATACCTTTTGCGAAACTGTTTTGGAAACTGTTTAGCGACCACTTCCGCCAGCGGAAGGCTGTATACTTTGCGCTAATGCGCTGTCAATAGGGATGCACCGAATCCAGGATTCGGTTCGGGATTCGGCCAGGATTCGGCCTTTGTCAGCAGGATTCGGATTTGGCCGAATCCTTCTGCCTGGCCGAACCGAATCCTAATTTGCATATGCAAATTAGGGCCAGGGAGCTAAATCACGTGACTTTTTGGCACAAAACAAGGAAGTAAAAAAAATGTTTTCCCCTTCCCACCCATAATTTGCATATGCAAATTAGGGTTCGGATTCAGTTCGGTATTCGGCCAAATCTTTCGGGAAGGATTCAGGGGTTCGGCCGATTCCAAAATAGTGGATTCGCTGCATCCCTAGCTGTCAATGTAATAAAACTTCTTTGTGAAAAAGTCGCAATGTTTGCTCCAAAAGATTACGACACCTTCAAGCACTTCTTAAGAGTGTGCAATTATAATCCGCAATGCTCAATAACGATTCACAATGCAATAACCTTTACATTGCGAGATGTGGATTTTAACTCTTATTGGTGCGCAATGTTTTTCTCTTTGTGACTTTAATTACATTCCCCCCTTACTGTTCCCTTGTTGACTCTTATGACCAATCGCGCAGAAGAATATTTATATTGTCCCCCATAACCTTATCTATTCTGCTTAAAATACAGTAGTAAGAAAGGAGTGGGAGTTTTTTATACAAGTCTCATTATCTCTTCTTAAATTATTTTTATACTATGTGGCGTAAGTAGGGTTGCCATCTGGCCGGTATTTTACCAGCCTGGTTGGTAAAAATTAGGGATGCACCGAATCCAGGATTCTGTTCAGGAATCCTTCTCCCTGGCTGAACCAAATCCTAATTTGCATATGCAAAGGGAAATCGCGTCACTTTTTGGCACAAAACAAGGAAGTAAAAAAGTTTTTTTGCATATGCAAATTAGGGTTCAGATTCGGTTCGGCCGAATCTTTCGGGAAGGATTCGGGGGTTCGGCCGAATCCAAAATAGTGGATTCGGTGCATCCCTAGTAAAG
Source organism: Xenopus borealis (assembly GCA_024363595.1). NCBI lineage: Eukaryota > Metazoa > Chordata > Amphibia > Anura > Pipidae > Xenopus > Xenopus borealis. The sequence goes on along the minus strand of CM044446.1, from coordinate 88,979,071 downwards.
ACGATAGTTGATCCCAGTATTATTAACAGGGAAAAAAGATAAATATATATGAAGGCCGGTATTTTTTTCCAGAATAGATAGCAACCCTAGGTGTAAGTAAGGGCAATGGGCAATACTGGTTCCCAAAAACAGATTACGGGAATCACAACACCTAAAAGCTAGCAAACTCTGATGCGCAATATGTTGGCGCTCTAAAAACGCATGTTATTTATACTAATGATAATAATAATCAGGAAAAATGGCACACAGTGTTATTACTATAGGGGTAGTCCATCCTGCTGCTGCAAGAAGGCGAGAAGAGAAGGGACCCTATATAGACCCATAATTTCCCTGTACAGTGTCGGACTGGCCCACCAGGATACCAGGAAACCTCCCGGTGGGCCCAGGTGTCAGTGGACCTCTTGCTTCTAAGCTTTGGCCTATTTCATGGTCATTCTATATACCTTTATAGGAACAAAGAGGCTTGATAGTGGACAAATAGAGTACAGTATGTAGAGAAAACAGACTAGGAGAATAAAGAGGTTGAGTGAGGAGAGGAAAAATAATAGTGTGCCCTCAGCCTAAGGTTTCTGGTGGGCCCCTGGCATCCCAGTCCGACACTGTCCCTGTACCAATAGATTTATAGCCAGGGGTCCCACAAAGGGGGGGAGGGGCACAAATAATTTTTACTCAGGCACCCAGAAGCTCTAAACATATGTCGTTATTGTATCTTAAGTTGATCAATAAAATCTTGTGTAAATCAAACAATTGGGCAGGATTGAAAATACTGTTAGGGAAAAAACAAGATTATTATGTTGATGCGCCCCTCTCCCAACAGGTCTCCATGGGGGTGGGGTATTATGATCTGATAATTGCCCCACGGTCAAACTATCAGATCAAAATTTATATTTGCAGAATGTCAGCACTACATTTGCTCACAACAACCAAGCACATTGGGCACACTCATGCCATATAATTTGTGAATATTTGTGTACAATGGACATATCATCACTCTTAGCTAGGGTTGCCACCTGGCTGGTATTTTACCGGCCTGGATGGAATTTTTTATGGTTAATCCCAATGTTATTAATAGGAAAAAAAGCTAAATATATAGGAAGGCCGGTATTTTTATCAAGAAAGGGTGGCAACCCTAGATGTGGCCTGCCCCTTTTTCCGCACTGTCCCGTAGCTCTGCCCCTTTTTCCGCACTGTCCCGTAGCTCTGCCCCTTTTTCCGCACTGTCCCGTAGCTCTGCCCCTTTTTCTGCACTGTCCCGTAGCTCTGCCCCTTTTTCCGCACTTCCCACAGGCTCTGCAGAGCCTCTGCCCCTTTCTGCGTCACAGCCCGCCCTTTTAAATCTTAAGTCCCCCACCATTGGCCGGTCATTTTTTTTTTTTTCTAAAGGTGGCAACCCTACCTGGTCGGTATTTTACCCGCCTGTCCGGTATTTTTTTCCAGAAAAGGTGGCAACCCTACTCTTAGCTAAAATAGGAAAGACTGACACGACAATGCAATATTTACACCTTTAGGGGAAACAAACAAAACAAGCATATGCGAAGAAACATTGATGCGTAAAGTTTATAACTGACCCCCCACTACACCTTCTACTCATATTTGTCCTTATGTAAGGAAGAACATTTATGTTGAGACGTGTGCCCCTTCTGCCTTTAGCATGTGATTGGCTGACTTGGTTTATCCCTATTATTAATGGCAGAACTACAAAGCCGACTTACCTGCGTTTTCGGCGGATCCGACGCTGTGCGCAAAGAACGGATGCGAGAAGTCCGATGCGACAGGAACAAGGTTAAGTGATAGGAAGTCGGATGGTGTCGCAAGGTTGATCCAGGGTTGTTCCTGTTGCATTGGACTTCTCGCATCCATTTTTTTGGCACAGCATTCGATCTACCGAAAATGCAGGTAAGTCAGCTGTGTAGTTCTGCCCTAAGACAAAACTATTTTCACTTCAGTACTGCAGTGATACTGCAGGTCATTTTGCTGCCCATATGGATTCCTTTGTAGCCTCATTATGTCCACAATCCTGTTTTTGGAATCTTGGCACATGTAAGAAAATCACATTTGCTCTAATGCTCTGCTCTGTGCCTTCTGGAGAGAAGCCAGCAGACTGACTGTAGAGTGAGGATTCACATTATATAACATACATTATCCTTTTTCTTTGCTACCACTTACTCTGAGGGGACTTAAATGATTGTCTCTTAGGCTGGCATTAGACAAAGGTGCCCATCTGTGTTTTTTTTTTTCCATGTATGAAGCAGTAGGAAGTGGAATAACTAGAATTTATTGCGCCCCACAGCAAAGTAATTTTAGATCCATCAGGGACAGTGGCCTGTGAAACGAAAATCAGGACTGACAGTTGGGAGGTATGCATCTGTTGTACAGCATTGCAGAATATGTTGTATAAAATTGTGCCTCCTTTGAATGTGCCTGAGTGGTTTTAAAACAAAACATGCAATATTGCTTTATGGAAAAAGTCTTTCTGATGTTGAAATCTTTTGGAACATTAAAGGGGTTGTTCACCTTCAAGTTAACTTTTAGTATATTGTAGAAGGGCCAATTCTAAGAAACTTTTCAATTGGTCTTCATTATTTATTTTTCATAGTTTTTTAATGATTTGCAGTTTTCTTCTGTTTCTTTGCAGCTTTCAAATGGGGGTCACTGACACCATCTAAAAACAAATGCTCTGTAAGGCTACAAATATATTGTTATTGCCACTTTTTATTACTTATCATTCTATTCCGTCCATCTCCTATTCATTTCCAGTCTCTTATTCAAATCAATGCAGGGTTGCTAAGGTAATTTGTACCCTAGAAACCAAATTGCTGACACTGCAAACTAGAGAGCTGCTGAATAAAAAGCCATATAACTATTAAACCATAAACAATAGAAAATGAAAACCAATTGCAAATTGTCTCAGAATATCACTCTCTACATTATACTAAACGTTAACTCAAAGGTGAACAACCCCTTTAATGTTTAGGTCCTTTTCAAACAGTCTTTATATTTCAAACAGAAAGATCCACAAAAGATAAACAAGGTGGATCTCACAAAGTAAAGTTGAGTTCTACCTGCTAGATGTTTGGCAATAAAGCAAGCTGCCAACTTAAAGGGAAACTATATCCCCCAAACATTGTAGGTCTCTATAAAAATATATTGCAAACCCTGCTTCATGTAAATAAATCATTTTTATAGATCAAAAAAGCAGACTGATAAAGGGCCATAGTAGCTTGAAACGTTGCCTTAAGGCACTTTGAGTTAAGTTTTCGTTTTCACAAATAATACTGGAGTGCTGCTGCTTTTTTGATCCATGTAATTTTGCCCTGGCAGAGGGTACAGCTTGTACCTGGTGCTGCAAAGAGCCATTTACTAGGGATGCACCGAATCCAGGATTCGGCCAGGATTCGGCCTTTATCAGCAGGATTCGGATTCGGCCGAATCCTTCTGCCTGGCCGAACCGAATCCTAATTTGCATATGCAAATTAGGGCCAGGGAGCTAAATCACGTGACTTTTTGGCACAAAACAAGGAAGTAAAAAATATTTTCCCCTTCCCACCCATAATTTGCATATGCAAATTAGGGTTCGGATTCGGTTCGGTATTCGGCCAAATCTTTCGGGAAGGATTCGGGGATTCGGCCGAATCCAAAATAGTGGATTCGGTGCATCCCTACCATTTACTCACTTTCTAGCACATATGAATTCAGTAACGTAACTGGAGGGGACGGGATGTACAGACAAGCCCCCTGCCCCCCTCTGTACGAGATTATCCACCCGGAAATCGGCTGCTCCGACCCTAGTATAAGCCCAGGTACCTAATTTTGGGGCAAGTTCCGAAAATTCGCTAGCGTTCGCCGCACTTCGCAAGGCGAAATTTCCCAATCGCTACACAAATTCACTAAGGTACGAAGTTAAGCTCAGATCGGTGAACAATAGCATAGTTGCGCTATTGTTACTTCGCAAGGCAAAGCACAGTTACGCTAGCGATGCCTAATTTGCATGTGGCGGGAACTTAAGCGTATAATAGAAGTATATGTTACAGCCACTACATTCCACTACACAAGCCCAGGAAACCTTTAATAAATAAAATAAAGTTGTCCTATTGCCCTACATGTGCCCCCTGTATAGTTGTGTTGCCATATGTTAGGAAATGTAGGGGGGAAGGAGGGTAACCCTCCCAAAAAAAAAAAAATCTTTTTCAGACTATCACCCTCCAATGGTAAAACACGCCAGCGTTTTTTTGGGACAAAAAATTTCCATTTTTTTTTTCAAACTCCAATCTATTGTATTGAACTTTGCCTGGTCTGACCAGGCGCAGTAAAGTCTAGCGTAAGTGGTAAAGTTCAGGAAAATTTTGATCTTAGTGAATTTGTGTAATTACGATCCTTCGTCAGTGCGCAACTTCGCCTGGCGTAAGGGTGCAAAGTTGCGCAAGTCTATCTACATCGCTAGCGAAAATTTGCCAGTTGGTGTTAGTGAATTTGCGAAGTTACGAAATGACGTCACACTGGTGAATTGCGTTAGACGCTTCGCGCTTTAGTGAATTTGGGCCATTGACTCAAGTGTAGCCTAGGTTGAGAAATGGATAATAATAATAAAAAATTGAGGCATGAGTGGGTTAAATATTTTTGAATATTTATTTGGGGACTCTCAGTGGCTGAAGGGGTTGGATGTTTTGGTGGAACCGAATGTCAGAGTGATTTTTCACTACTGTAACAATTCGCTATCGTTTCCTAAAGGACAATTGTGATTGGCAGAGTTAGCCTCCAGTAAATCTACTGCCAGTCGGTGCCTCTTAACAGTGTGTCCCCTGCCTTCTTTGGTACCTTTATTTTAATAACAACAATAATGCCAGTTGGACATGGTGTTTTAATATACCAGTATGGTAATACAATAACAGTTACCGTATGTTTTATTAAGCAATCGGAGCAACTATACAATCAAAGGGAGGTGCGCTGATATGGTAATTAGGTTCCCTGTGCCTAAAAGAGAAAGCAATCCTGATAGTGTATTAACCTCACAACACAAAGGGTATTTAGAATGTCAGAACTACTCACAAATCTCGTAGTGTATGAGGTTGTACCTAATCGGAAAAAACTGAAATAGTTCATGATCGTAGGTGCGTTCACGGTGAGCAGCTTGTGACTGCACTTACCCCGCAGTTGGATTAGAAGCACTTAGAATAGGTATCCTGGCACAAGTCACATGACTTGGGGCAGCTGGGAAATTGACAAAATGGCTAGCCCCGTGTCAGATTTCAAAAAAATCTGTTTGCTCTTTTGAGAAATGGATTTCAGTGCAGAAGTCTACTGGAGCAGCACTATTAACTGACGCGTTTTAAAAAAAAACATGTTTTCTCATGACAGTTTCCCTTTCATTTGATATAAACTATCTGTTACTTAAGTATTCATTTTGGGGGTATAGCTTTCCTTTAAGTTTTGCGACTTATTATGTCCTTCCTCTGCTCAGTATTTCAAGGCCTTGACCAGAGAAACCAAAGCCACAGCTGCATAATACTATAAGCGGAACCATCTCCGATTCTGACGAATGATATGCCGCCTCCCCCCTCGTCGGGAGGGGAGGCAGGAACATTAGTGTGGAGAACACAATTGTGCTCTCTCGCACTATTAAAGCCGAATTTCCAGTTTAAAAAATGGAAATTCGTCTCTTAAAGGTACCAGGAACGGCTTTTTACCGCCCTTGGAAACTTCCCTGGTGCTGCCACCTGAGGCGAGATTCGCAACTCTATTCATTGGCCCCTGAGCGGAACTTTATCAGACAAGCCACTATGTTAGAATACCTATACATGTATGAATTTGCCTGTTCTTTTCCATTTTTTGTATTAGTATTAAAGTAGTAAAATGAGTGGATCTTTCCTCGATATTCCCACTTTGAGGTGGACAATATCTGGTTAATGCAATGGTTTGGGACTGGGGCTAAATGATAAGATCACTATGATAGGGATAAAGGCCACTGGTACAAAGACCTCATCAATGAGCCAATGCAGTCCTTTCCCTGACAACATTTTCAGACCTACCTGATCAACATCTCACTAATTTTCTGCCAAATATCAGTCGGGTAGGCCTGTTGGAGGGCTCCATACACACATAAAAAGACAGTGACTTGATTCATATGGTCACCTTTAGTTTAAAGGGATCCTGTCATGGGGAAAAAAAATTCAAAATGCATCAGTTAATAGTGCTGTTCCAGAAGAATTCTGCACTGGAATCCATTTCTCAAAAGAGCAAACAGATTTTATTATATTCAGTTTTGAAATCTGACATGGGGCTAGACATTTTGTCAATTTCCCAGCTGCCCCAAGTCATATGATTTGTGCTCTGATAAACTTCAGTCACTCTTTACTGCTGTACTGCAAGTTGGAGTGATATCACCCCCCCCGCCAGTAGCCTAACAACAGAACAATGGGAATGTAACTATTCCAATTATGGTCTTAAGCCCCCAAACTTCATAAGGTGTATATTCCTCTGGTGTTCATGAGCCATCCCTCCACCTGAGGGCACAGGTTCTCAACTATGCCATATGTATATCAACAGTATATTGAAGTAAGCCTATGAATGAGTGCCCACAAGTCACAAACGCGTAAGGCTTTCTTGAGATGTTCTTTTGTTAAATAAACTTTTTTAACTTCATCAAACATTGGCGTGCGGTCTGGTTTGTACCAGCCTACAACTACATACAACGAAATTGAACATAGCTTCATATTGGAATGTCCTGGTTCTTGGAAGCAATAATGAGAAAGGGAGGTTGTTAATCAATGCACATATATATAGGCCAAGAAGCTATATCATACCTGTGGACGTTCTTCAGATCTTCAGTTAGGACAATATCTGGCCATTGCTACAATATATTAAACATTGTTGTGTTATGTGTTTGCATGTGTGTATGTATTTTGTTTTTTTATTCTTCCATTATGAACACAATAGAGGAAATGAAACACTTTAAAGTGGAAAATTCGGAACCGTTCTCTGCACAGCCGACCCTGGGACAAGAAGAGAAACTGTTATGAGGAAGCAGCACTTGAACAGAACAAAGCAAGGATGCATAGAACATAAATATATTACGTGCACATTAGCTGTGCCTTTATTAGAGATTTCCACTGCCCTTCATCTCATTTCCATTTTTTACAGAATCTTGGACATTAGGCATTTTATTCCGAGTATAATGCTGATGGTGCATGTTATGTGAATTGGGCCAGAGGAATATGAAGACTTTGTGTTTGTTTTGAAATTTATTAGAAATTTGGTTATTTATTTATTCATTAGACATTGAATCAAAAATGCCCTGAAGCACAATTAGTACTTGCTGACCACTGAAAGTGTTTAAGTTTTGTAAATTAAATGTATGTAATACGACATAAATGTGGTTTGTTTCCCTTATGTATTAGCTGCTAATGTGCTTACTTAGGCTAAGAAAAGAACCAAAATATGATAAAGGGTGGCATCAAAGGCAAGTAATCTGATATTTTATAAATACATGTTCTCAATCAGGGGTGCTGTGACAATAAGGTTAAGGTAAATACACGGGCCGATAAAAGTTGCTGTGATGTCACTTCTGCAAAAAGCCGCCACCCTGCCCCTCACCCCCCCCCCCCCCCCCCCCCCAACTCTTCTACCTGATTTTCTATGGAAATCCGTGGAAGTACCTGGCGGTTTTTTTAAAAATAAAAAATACAACTTTAGGCGCCCGAGGGTCTCGCCCCAAAACCTGCCACCTTATGTTGTCAAACGAGCGGATCTCTCCCCAATGTGCCCACCTTGAGGTGGGCGGTATCGGGCTGATCCAATCGTGGGCCCTAGGCCCCAACGATTGGATCATAACGAAATGTAAATGGGGGGTCGGATCGTGGGACTTCATCAACTAACAGATCCAAAGGGATTTTTAGTCCCGTCCGATCGACACCTGGCCAACTTTCAGCCAGATATCGATCAGGGAACCCTGTCGGAGGGCCCCATGTATGGGCCAATAAGCAGGGCTGTATTTATATTAAGGTACCTGAGGGCCGCCCCCCAAAACCTGCCTCCATAGGCATAGGGTGCCTTAATATAAATACGGCCCTGCTTATTGGCCCATGTATGGGGCCCTCCAAAGGGCTTCCCTGATTGATATCTGGCCGAAAGTTGGGCAGATGTCGATCAGACTGGACTCAAAAAATCCCATTGGATCGCAAGCGTATCTGTTAGTTGATGTAGTCCTGTGATCCGACCACCCGTTCACATTTCTATGTGATGCGATCGTTGTGCCCTAGGGCCCACGATTGTATCAGCCAATATCAACCACCTCAAGGTGGGCACATCACCTAGAGATCTCTCCGTGTTTGGCCTCCTTTAGTTGAAAAACTCACCTAAGGCTGCAGTGCTGACCAGGTTACCAGGGGCAGCAAAAAAGCAAGAGATTGCAATTGTGCTTTGTACACTAGCAATGCAGCACCCCAAGACACACACAGGAAAGTTAATCATTGGAGGACTGCATTGCAGGAGATGCTTTAGCCTTTAGGCATCTGTCATGAGACAGAAACTGCACTATATCTTCTTGCAAGATTTCTTAAATCAGAAATCTTCAGCACATTCCATTGTTCTTACCTGGGGGCTAGCTTGGAAGGGGTGGAGGAGGCTAAATTACTCTGGCTGTACCTGAGGGGGAAGGGGGGCCTTGCCTAACACCATTTCTGCCCTAGACGGGCTTCATTCCCCCTTAGGGATACACCAATTCCAGGATTAGGTTCAGGATTCAGCCAGGACTCAGGCCTTTTTCAGCAGGATTCAACTTCGGGCAAATCCTTCTGCCTGGCTGAACCGAATCCTAATTTGCATATGCAAATTAGGGGTGGGGAGGGAAATCGTGTGACTTTTTGTCACAAAACAAGGAAGTAAAAAATGTTTTCCCTTAACCACCCCTAATTTGCATATGCGAGTTAGGATTCGGTTTCCGTTCGGTATTCGGCCACAGCTTTTGCGAAGGATTCAAGGGTTTGGCCGAATCCAAAGTAGTGGATTCAGTGCATTCCTTCATTCAATAAGCATAATTACAGAATTAAAAGTCTACTAAAGGAGGTAAAAGTGTATTTGGGAGACAGGGCTGTATTTAGGTCTGGTAATACCTTAGGCACTGCCATGCGGGAGTACTGATGGTAATCCCCCTTCCCCAAATCCCAACATAGAATAATTAACTAAAACACTTGTGCTTCTATTCATTAGCCATAGAATCGTTTGTCTGAAACAATAACTACTGTTATCAGTATGATGAGAGGCAGCTTCAGTCAGGCCCAGTTTTGTGGCAAGGCATGTGTTGGGGTAGAAGGTGGGCACCTGCGTTGGACACGGGGGGCGCAGATGGGACCTCGCCTAGGGGCACCTCAAATACAAATCCGGCACTGGCTTCAATTAAACTCACATCCAAGTTGTTAGAGTGAGTAACAGGGGGTTGGTGCAATGTAGACTTTCCAGGCCATACCAGGTGGTATTTCAAAATGTTTCAACTGTCAGTTGTCTGATGTCAAGAAGTATTAGTGCACCATGTGTCAAAAGATATGCTTGTTAAGGGATGCCTCCAACCCATGTGAAATAAAATGTTTTACTTTTTTTTTAACCACCAATATTTATGGTGAAGTGATTTAGAGCCATTCTTACAATATGGCTTTCCTGGTTATTGTAACAAGTTTTTATGCTTTTAATTTTACTGAAAAAGGGCATGTTCTATATCTGGTGGGATTTTTGAGTCGGCAAATACCAATAGTCATAAACCTCTGGCCAAAGATACTGGACAAGTGGACATAACCAGATGCAGTGACCTAATTGTCACCTGAGATCTGATCTGATTTGCAGATACTTTTACTTTACAGATACAGCTACTTACTGAGAGACGTCCTGGAACATTGGTAGTGATATCATGGGGTTCACATCCTGCAACTGTTACTATACCCACTCACAGATAGTGATGTATAGTTGCACAACTATGACCTGTACCCAACCCTAACCTGCTTCTGAGGGCCAGTACCCACCCATGACTATGGACCCCTACTTTTAAGGATTTGTGACATCACAATGGGGGATGATGCAACACCAACAACTGAACCCACTTCATCTGCACCAGCAACCACACAGCAATCCAACACTTTCTGCAGGTGTTGGATATACCGGCACATCACTAATACCAGAGAAAAATGAAGTAAAGGCCACAACATAGGCAATTTGCTCAGAGAATTGTGGGATCTGTACAGGTTGGGGTTCAACAGCTCATATTCTCTGTATATTTACTAAATGTCAGCTGCTAGTTGAAATATCCATGTGTACGTTGATTAGATGAAAAAAAAGTAACAAAATCACATCCAATTATAATATGGACATTATAATGTGAAGATTTGGCCAACACAGTTGAATGATGCCTGAAACGAAGGAGGGAGAGAGAAGGGAGATTATACCATCAGCAAAGAAAGGAATTCCGAAAGAACAGCCAAATTCTGGAACTCCTACCAAGACATGTAGTTATGAGCAGGCTCAGAATGGCAACCTGTTGATTTTAGCAAATTCCAAAGGGCAGTGGCGTAACTACCAGGGGTGCAATTGCACCAGGGCCCCCACCCACTCGGGGCCCATCAGAGCCATGAAAACAGTTATGGCAGGCAGTTATCTAGGGGGCGATTTTACAGCACACATGCCATCAACACTCCAGCATGCGATTTATAGAGGTAAGGGCCTGACAGGGGGTCCATGTACTCATCCTGTACCGGGGCCCACCAGGGAGTAGTTACACCACTGCCAAAGGGGCTACTGCATGATGACTAAAGGTGGCCATACACAGGACGATAAAAGCTGCCAACACACCAAGTCTGCAGCTTACTGGCCCTAGGGTTGCCACCTTTTGCAAAATGTATTACCGGCCAATGGGGGGCGAGGCCAAAAAGGGCGGGATGTGACGCAAAAGGGGCGGGACGCAACACAAAAGGGGCGGAGCCATGGCAAGTGATCAGCTGAAGACGCGAGAAAGGTAAGTTTTCATTGGATTTAAGGCAAGGCTACATTGTCGGTAAATTTGTAATACCGGCCCCGGCCTTGGCTGGTGTTTTTGTAAAATACCGGCTGGGTGGCAACCCTAACTGGCCCGTGTATGGGGCCCTCCAACGGGCTTTACCGGTCGACATCTGGCCGAAAGTGGGCCAGATGTAGATCGGGCGGGACTAAATATCCCTAGGGTTCACTATCGGATCACCCCGATATCACCCACCTTAAAGTATATCGCAATGCATACTCGCACTTTTTTCATGCAGCAGTCCTCTCTGTGTGTCTGTACCCTTTTGATGAAGATAGGAGCCAGTGTAGGCCAGCAAATCAGCTGATTCTGGGCCCAAGAAGCAGCACTGTCTGGCATTACCCTTATAGGCCAGGGCCTGTTTTGAATCCCAGTGTGGGCTCTTGTAGTGTATCATATATACTGTAGGTTGGCATGCATAGTTTTGCCATCCGTAATGATGTAGGAATTTATCGACTGGCATTTTAGGATCAGAAAGTAAGTTTTCTTTTGAAGGGCTGAAGCTGATAGACGTATGAGTTTCAACTCCATATAATAACAGTCATAACAATAATGGTATCTACAGCAAAGCCAGAGCTCCAGGAAAGTGTGAGTAACTGCATTTCCATATTTTACCCACTTCCTCATTTGAATGCACTAAATTTGTATTTTCTCTATTTTCATTTTCTGTGCTTGTTCCGCTGTTTCCCTGTGCAATCCATTATTCACAAGAGACGTTCATTTTTCAGCAGCTTCCACTCTTTCCCTCCTTGTGGCTATATAATGTTTGTACGTACAATATGGCCCACTGATCAGAAGAACTGCTTATTACAGAAATTATATTGATCTTTTTTTTTTTATAGTTTTAAAATGATTCGCCTTCTTCTTCTGCCTCTTTTAAAAGGGGGTCACTGACCCTGTCAGCCAAGACTAGGGTTGCCACCTTTACTGCAAAAAAATACCGGCCTTCCTATATTTTTGCCATTTTGTCCTATCAATAACATTGACATCAAGCATTATTTTTTCTGGCCAGGCCTGTAAAATACCGGCCAGGTGGCAACCCTAGCCAAGACGCAATTGCTCTGTTATTATCATCCCTTAATCTTCTATTCAGTCCATCTTCTATCCCCATTCCAGTCTCTAATGTAACCCATTGCCTTGTTGCTAGTGTAAATTGGACCTAACAACCTGATAAATGCTGAAATCTCAAACTGAAATTTTTATAAAAATAAATACAGCAATACAAAAAGCAATACAGGTACAGGACCTTTTATGCAGAAAGCTTGGGACCTGGGGGTTCCCAGATAACGGATCTTTCTGTAATTTGGATCTTCATACGTTAAGTCTACTAGAAAATCATATAAACATTAAATAAACCCAATAGGCTGGTTTTGCCTCCACTAAGGATTAATTATATCTTAGTTTGGATCAAATAAAAGTTACAGTTTTAAACATTTGGATTATTTTGTTATAATGGAGTCTATGGGAGACGACCTTTCCGTAATTCGAAGCTTTCTGGATAACGAATCCCATACCTGTACAAATAAAAAGCCACCAACAATAAAAAATGAAGACTAATTTTAAATTGTGTCACAATATCATTGTCTATATCAAACTAAAGTCAACCTAAAGGTGAACAACCCTTTAAGGAACTTTTTGATACACGTAATACAGGTATTTGGAAAAAAAATCTTATGTTACAAAGTACTGCCTCTTTAATAGGCCTTTGTAAGGATAACTATTGTTATAGAATCGAGTATGCCATTGGTATAAGGGTTGTTGCAGTTAATAGTGCTGCTCCAGCAGACTTCTGCACTGAAATCCATTTCTCAAAAGAGCAAACAGATATTTTTATATTTCATTTGGAAATCTGACATGGGGCTAGACATATTGTCAATTTCCCAGCTACCCCAGTCATGTGACTTGTGCTCTGATAAACTTCAATCAGTCTTTACTGCTGTACTGCAAGTTGGAATGATATCACCCCCTCCCTTTCCCCCAGCAGCCTAACAACAGAACAATGAGAAGGTAACCAGATAACAGCTCCCTAACACAAGATAACAGCTGCCTGGTAGATCTAAGAACAGCACTCAATAGTAAAACCCGTGTCCCACTGCGTACTATTCAGTTACATTGAGAAGGAAAAACAACAGCCTGCCAGAAAGCAGTTCCCTCTTAAAGTGCTGACACAAGTTACATGACCAGAGGCAGCTGGGAAATTGACAATATGTCTAGCCCCATGTCAGATTTCAAAACTGAATATAAAAAGATCTGTTTGCTCTTTTAAGGGTAGGGACAGACAGGGAGATTCGGGGAGATTCTGTTGCCTGGCGTTTTTAGCAGGCGACAATCTCCCCGAATTTCCTTCTCCCTGTCTGCCACTAGTAAACGGGACAAAGCGCCAGCGCCTGTGCACACGCTGCGCGGCGATTCCCGGAATCGCCCGAAGTTTCCTCACGAGGTATCTTCGGGCGATTCCGGAAATCGCCGCGCAGCGTGTGCACAGGCGCTGGCGCTTTGTCCCTTTTACTAAAGGCAGACAGGGAGAAGGAAATTCGGGGAGATTGTCGCCTGCTAAAAACGCCAGGCGACAGAATCTCCCCGAATCTCCCTGTCTGTCCCTACCCTTAGAAATGGATTCAATGCAGAAGTCTACTGGAGCAGCACTATTCCCATGACAGTATCCCTTTAAGTTAACTTTAGTATGTTGGCTACTTCTAAGCAACTTCTTAATTGGTAATTTTTTCTTTATATAATATAGATTTTGAATTATTTGCCTTTGTCTTTCCAACTTTCAAATGGGGGTCACTGACCCCATCTAAAATAAAATAAATGCTCAGCAAGGCTACAAATTCATAGTTATTGCTACTTTTTATTACTCATCTTTCTAATCAGGGCATCTCCTAATTATGTTCCAGTCAACTGTTCAAGTCAGTGCATGGTTACTATGGTAATTTGGACCTTAGCATCTGGATTGCTGAAATTGCAAACCGGAGAGCAGCTGAAATAATATTTTTTAATAATACATTTTAATAATAATATAAATGAAAACAAATTGCAAATTGTCTCAGAATATCACTCTCTACATCATACTAATATTTCATTTTATGGTGAACAACCTCTTGTGTTTAGTATGTTATAGAACGGCCAATTCTAAGCAACTTTTCAGTTGGCCTTAACGTTTCCTTTTTTTAGTTTTTGAATTATTTCCCTTGTTCTTCTAACTCTGTTCAGCTTTCAAATGGGGGTCACTGACCCCATTTAAAAAAAAAAAAAGTGGGGTAACTTGGACAACCAGCTTGTTGAAATTTCAAACCGGAGAGCAAAAACCACAAATAAAAAATGAAAACCAATTGTATCTGAATATCAATCTGTACAACAGACTAAGGGTCAGATTTACTATTGGTCGAATTCGAGGGTGAACTTACCCTTAAATTCGACCAATCGAATTGCGGTCGTATTTAAAACCTTCAAATTCGAAGGTTACCGCAGCTTGATCGAATAAAAAAAAATTTGATTGAACGATTAAATCAAACGATTTTAACCATTCGATCACGTTTTTTTCATTCGATGTAGAAATCTTGAAAAAAAAACCCTATGGGAATAAAAATTTAAAGGGCAAGTAATTCGACCGACGAATATTCTAATAGAATGATATTCAAATTATTAGAATCATTCGATTTGATCAAATTTTCTAAATTCGATAATTCAAATCTTTTTGAAAATTCAATTGAATTTGAATCATTCATGTGAATTTAGCAAATCTGCCCCTGAATGTTTAGCTAAAGGTGAACAGCCCATTTAATACAAATAGTGTATAATGAAATTAGCCTGCTTCAGCACTGAATAAAAGCCCATTCACAGACTCAAATGTGATTGTGCCCTTAAAATGAATCCATTAAATATTCTTGAGTGCTTGCTTTGGGTTTGCCAAGTAATAATGTCTCACTCAGATATTGGGGCAGATTCACTAAGATCCAAAAATTCGCCAGCGTAGGTTTCGCTAGCGTTCATCCGCACTTCGCCAGGCGAATTTTCGCCAGCGCTACACAAATCCACTAAAGTGCGAATTTACGCTCAGGTCGGCGAACGGTAGCGTAGTTGTGCTAGTGTTACTTCGCTAGGCAGATCGCTGCATACGCTAGCGAAGCCTAATTTGCATACGGTGGGAACTTTAACTTATAATAGAAGTATATGTTACAGCCACTACATTCCACTACACAAGCCCAGGAAACCTTTAATAAATAAATTAAAGTTGTCCTATTGCCCTACATGTGCCCCCTGTATAGTTGTGTTGCCATATGTTAGGAAATGTAGGGGGGAAGGAGGGTAACCCCCCCAAATAAATGATTGATCTTTTTCAGACTATCACCCTCCTTTGTAAAAATACACCGGCATTTTTTTGGGACTTAGAAAAAATTTTACATTTTTTTTTCAAACTCCTATCTATTGTATTGAACTTCGCCTGGTGTGACCAGGCGAAGTAACTTCTAGCGTAAGTGCTAACGTTCAGGAAAATGTTCATCTTATTGAATTTGCTAAGTGCACAACTTCACCTGGCGTAAGGGTGCGAAGTTGCGCAAGTCTATCTACTTCGCTAGCGAAAATTCGCCAGAGTCCGTGTTAGTGAATTTGCGAGGTGCCGAAATGACGTCACGTTGGCGAATTAGCGCAGCGTTAGACGCTTCGCGCTTTAGTGAATCTGCCCCATTGTTTTACCTTTATTAGGCAAGGGGATGCCTAGGACACTAGTACAATATGGCAGATGGAGGAATAGTATCCCAGATGGGCCAGTGCATTTTTTTACAAAAATGAGGGCAGCCCAGGATAGGAACTGAAGGGGATGAATAGATTCTATGAAGGTGCCTAGTAACTTGCCATTCCCCTAGTAATTCTGTTCTTTGTTGTTCTTTAAAGACAGATCAGTCAGAGACGTCCCATTAATGCTGTAGAGGATTTGTGCTAAGCTGGTTTCTGTCACATCCAATAGCCTAAGCTGTTAATAAAGACAGGAACAGGTCAAGGAAACAGAGAAAACAGAGCCTTACTTTTTTTTGGAGGAAGTTGGTTTATTTTTACCCATAACTTTTAATTGTGCAATTATTAGTCATTACAATAGCAACGGATTCCAGGATATTTTTGTTTAAAAGAAGGTGGAC
Source organism: Xenopus borealis (assembly GCA_024363595.1). NCBI lineage: Eukaryota > Metazoa > Chordata > Amphibia > Anura > Pipidae > Xenopus > Xenopus borealis. The sequence goes on along the minus strand of CM044446.1, from coordinate 88,962,898 downwards.
ATATCTTAATTCAAAGCAGCAGTCTTAAAGATGTATCAGTTGGTTCCCTTTGAAAGAAATACCTCTATGATCCCTACAATGCTGGGGGGGGGGGGATCTGGGAAGTAATTCACTGGAGACTCATGGCATTAGGCCTTAGGCATTAGTTTGTTTAATTATACCCATAACTACTAACTGAAAACAGTGAAAGTTAGAAAGATACAGTACACAGTGGGGGTAATTTATCAACACTGGGCAAATTTGCCCATGGGCAGTAACCCATGGCAACCAATCAGATTGCTGCATTCATTGTTGTACTTGCAGCTGGCTTCAAAAAGCTAATCACTGATTGGTTGCTATAGGTAACTGCCCATGGGCAAATTTGCCCAGTGTTGATAAATGAGCCCTACTGTGTTTGGCCCCGGACACACATTCGATTTTACGGAGCTGTTTCGGCACAGTCCACGCTGCTGTTTTTGAAAGAGCCGTCGGATTGAAAATGCTCATCGGTTTCAAGTTTATTAAGCAATGGTACTTACACTAGCATATTCTAATGGTGGTCAGCTTATTAAACAAAAAAAAAATCTCAGTAAAGCTCCATGTGTGTTTAGGGCCTTAGAGATGTCACCAAGGCAGAAAACAACAGGCACTCACAGATTCCACAAACAGGCTAGTTAAAAAACTGAGAATTTTATTTAGGCCACAAAGTAGATAGATACATAGCCTTACGCTTTTCGTGCCAGTAGGCACTTAATCATAGCGTATAATTAGCGTATGATTAAGTGCTAAAATGCTTAAGGCTGTGTATTTATCTACTACCAAATAAAGTTCTCAGTTATTTTACTAGCCTGTGATCTGTGAGCACTGTCATTTTCTCCTTGTAAGGAACTAACCCTGGTGTCTAGTGGGGGGACGGTAGGGACGCCCGCCGCATCCTGCTCCTCCCTGCTTCTCTCTAGGCGCGCGCGGCGAAATTCCATGCAATGGCGCCAAATTCAAATATTAATATAGGGACTTTTTGCTGCAATTCACTGCCTGTTATAAGTTTTGTTCCTGGTGCCTGTTGCTTGCTATTTTTGTCTCTGAGACCTCTTGATTCCTGTTTTGACCCCTGCCTGCTACTGACTACTCCTGACGTCTGTGATCCTGACCTCGGCTTGTGACCTGAATATTCTACACTCTGTATTCCGACCCTGCCTGCCTGACCATTCTGATCTAATCTCCTGGTTTGACCCTTGCCTGTTATCTGACTTCCGATCCTGCCTGATCCCGCTGATAGTCTTCCTGGTTTTTGATCTTGGCCTGTCTACTCTGTCTATGTTCCACCTGTCCTGACCCGGCCTGATCTGTCTACGTCATCTGCCTCCGTCCAGTCCAGTGACCTTCTGCCCAAAGACTTTTACTTAACAGTCGCGTCCCTCGCTAGCCAGAACTCTTGCCTTGCACCTCTCGTTAAGTCCAGGTGGCATCTGAGTAGCTGAGGGCTCCTCCCGAGGCCAAAGGCGGTCACACTACTGGTGAAGCACGAGCTGAGACCAGGGTGCTTGGCATCTGTTCTGGGTTGGGTGCCGACTGGGTTGGGATACCTCCACCTTGAGCTGTAGGCCTGGGGCATGAGCACCCAGCCCCCACATATTACTGGTGAGATAATAACCTAGGTTTTTACGTTGGGACATTTTCTATAAGTCTTTGAGATGTCATCCCTAGTTTTAAAAATAAAAGTGACTTTTACACAAAGGGGTCCCCTAATAGAACAATTTCAAAGGAAAGCAGAGGAAGAACTCAAGATAACACATTGCCCCACACATGTCTCAGGACATGATTTGCTTTCCCCAGTATCAGTTATTGAGATTGTTCCCTTTGAAAAAAAAGCCTCTATGATCCCTACAATGCTAAGGGGGAAGTCATTTGTAGGAGACTCTTGGCATTTCTCCTAATGGATATGGAGCCTTTACTATGTGTCCTTGTGCACTAGCTTCAACCTGAAGAAGTCAAGATAACACCTAGCCCCATGCTTGTCTCAGGACAAGATTTGCTTTTCTGTGTCGCTTGCTCCAGTTTTAGCATGGGTGACCTTTGGAATATGAAACCATTTAATTATCTACCAATTTACAATAATGGGAACAAAAGATCTACAGTGGTTCCTACAACTCAACTAGAGTGATTCCAACCTCTATGGTTTCCCTTTCTTTTAGAAGGAATGCTAGGAGAGAGAGGTTCAGGACAGCTACTAAAGCACATCAAGGTACAAGTCCATGGTCTACTCTAGACAGGTCTACTTTTTGGCTTTTTTTGACAGGGTTTTAGTTAAGTATTCTTGGAGATGTCATTTAGTTTCTACTGCAAACCTGGCTTGGAGAATAGAGGGTACAATTAGGGTACCCAGAAGATAAGTGGGGGCCGCATGTGCAGATGCTACCTTCAGGCCATGGAAAGCAGCAGAGCAGACCAATGTCCTATTTCCATGCTATTTTACTGAAGGATACTATCCTGTGTGTGTTATCTAGTGTGCACTGATGTAGAAATTAAAATTTAGCGTAAAGAAAAAGCACAGTGAAGCAGAGCAGTGCTATTGCCTAGGGAAAGTAACTACAGCTATAAATAAGCACACTGGCTCTACAAAGAAAAGCAGCTTGTGTGTAATATGGCAAGAAACTCCCTAAATATAAGCCTTGGCCTGGAATTGAACAACCTTGTTTTTTGTGTATTGCTTTTTACCTTAGGGTTGGTATATCTACCATCATCCTATGGCTTGCTTCAAGTAATGGTCTATAAGGGAAAATAGTTTTTTGTGTATTGCTTTTTACCGTAGGGTTGGTATTATACCTACCATCATCCTATGGCTTGCTTAAAGTAATGGTCTATAAGGGAAAATTGTTTTTTGTGTATTGCTTTTTACCGTAGGGTTGGTATTATATCTACCATCATCCAATGGCTTGCTTCAAGTAATGGTCTATAAGGGAGTGCACAACTTTAAGGGTGCTTCTACTACTGCCAGTGTCTTGTCACTATGGCAAGCATCTGGTTGTGGTTGATTGAAGGACAGCATATGCACTTTATAGAGTAGCTACTAATGATAAATGAATGGAAGAACATTCCATGGACAAAGACTTGACAATACAGTTAGGTCCTATACCGTCCTAAAAGGCTTTTCCGTGTTGCTTATGCTTTTGCTGGTAAGGATGATTAATCCCCCACATAATAATTGTTTCCAGGTCAGTTTTCTTCTGTGGTCTAACTTTTCCTCAATATGGTCACAAAGCAGGACAAAGTATAGTGAAAATGATTAGGAGATATATTCTGGGAGCCACATCCAAGAGAAGTATTTCTTCATTTATAGGTTGAGAAACAACAGCAGGTCTCCACCACCCCCTCCCCCCTAAACAATGTGATTTTTCCCCCTACAGTACAGGGATTAAAGCAAATCAAATAAGTACAGTACATTGTAGTCCTAAGCCATGGTTTGGGCACAATGCTGATTTTGCAATAGGACAAGAGGTCCACATTGGGTTATTCCCCACTGCTAAGGTAGTGATTTTAAATGTGCAGGTTCCTTGTCCCAAGAGTCAGTTTTCAGGATCTCACTTTCTCATAAACCCTTTGGCAGCACACTTAGAAGAGTCCCCAGAGTCAGGTAGGAGGCCTGTCTGTAGAGCAATGCATCCTTAAACTTTGTATCTGTGCTCCTCTGAACAGCTGAGCATGTGGTTAAAAATGATTATAGGAAGGTCTCTGTGGACCTAGGTTCTCCTAAAATGTAGAGAGTTCAAGATGGAACAGTACTACCAGGGCTGGGCCAAGGGATAGGTAGAGTAGGCACGTGCCTAGGGTGCAAAGCTGGGGGGGGGTGCCAGGCACTCACCTGCTCTGCCTCCTTCCCCCTAGTCCAGTTCCTCACGTGTCTATTGGGCTCCTGGCCTAGCCTAGCTCCTAGCCTAGGGCCCGGCCCTGAGTACCACTTGCATAATTTTATAGGGCATTACAGCAATGTTTTGGCCCATACTTGGCCCTTTATCAAGCTTAACAAAGGGCCAACATTACCATATTACCACAACCTGCCTTATGCAACCTATATACACCTTTGCTCAACATGGACCAACTAAATAGGATAGACATAATGATTTCTGTATAAACAAATCTAAAATTTCATTGGGCTGAATATTAGTTTTACTACCTACCCTATCTCTTAGAAGTAGGAAATGTTCTACATTCTGCACTGTTTCTGATACAATCAAGTTACTCTTCACAATCCCCCCCCCCTCTCAGCAATCTGTCTCTCTTCATGCAGGAGTCAGATTTGATGGACATTTGGGCCTGTGTAGTACAGATAACTGTCTTATTAGGGTAGTGACAGACAGGGATATTCGGGGAGATTTTGTCCGGAATCGCCCGAAGTTTCCTCAAGAGGTATCTTCGGGCGATTCCGGAAATCGCCGCGCCGCGTCTGCACAGGCGCTGGCGCTTTGTCCTTTAACGATCGGCAGACAGGGAGAAGGCAATTCGGGGAGATTGTCGCCTGCTAAAAACGCCAGGCGACAAAATCTCCCCGAATCTCCCTGTCTGTCCCCACCCTTAGAGATAAATGAGGCTGACACAAAGCCTGCATGCAGAGAGACAGACAAGGAAGGGGGTAGAGTAACATGATTATTTCAAAGTACAATATTTTTACTTGATTACACTTAGAAATGTTAATGTTTAGATTTCTATACACGCTGAGGCACATTTATCAAGGGTCTCATTTCGAATTCATGGGAATTTTTTAAAAGTCACATAAAATCCCATAAATTTGAAAGTCAACCTATCGAAATGTATTAATAAAATCAAATTTTTCCAACTCGGATGAATTAAAATGAACAGAAAACGTGAACTGAATTCGAACAGAATTCAGATTGAATTCTAATCAAATTCGGATCGCATTCGATCAAACTCAAAAGGCTTTTTCGAAATAGGTCCGCTTTCGATGGAATAATAATAGTTTGAATTGTTCGACTGCATTATTCGAGTTGAACGATTCTATTCAAATTGAATTTTGGCCTACTCGATAGTTGAAGTAGCCAAAATTACGTCAAAATTTTTTAATTCGAATTTTATTTGAATATTCACTTCAACCCTTAAATGTACCCCCAAATGTCAGGAAGGCTGCAAATATCTCCAAATTGATCCCTGGACGTCTCCCATTGACTTAAAGGAGAAGTAACCCCTTTTGTCTAAATATGCACTACAATCTGAAATCTGTCCCATACATGGTCTGACTTAAAGGAACAGTAACATCAAATTTTTTTTTTACAAAATTCGTTAGTACACAACGAAATAAAACACCATGGCAAATTATACTTTAAAATCTCAAAGTCTTTATTAAGAAATAACTTACAAAAACTCCACTTCCTGTCCCATACAGAAAAGGCGACCATCCATCCAGCGACACTTGATTTCTCCTCCTTAGCTGTATGTTGCTCACATCCCATTTCTTTGCCGGTTCAGGACGCCTTTGCAGGTCTTAATGATCTCTCCGAGCTGCCACTGCGAATCCTGTGGCCGAAGAGACTCTGCCCTGCATAGAAAGAACACCAAGGGGAAGCGCAGAGCCTGGTCCGGCTTGAACTGATGATTCCCGAACTGATGAACTGATGAGGGGTTGCGAGAAGCTCTTCCGCTTCCTCAGGCACCGTACTCACAATCAGCTGCTCTCGGCTTTCTGCGGGAGAGGACACATGGGGAGCGGCTGTGGTAATAGTGCAGTCACGGAGCGGCGCTGCAAATGGCGAGTTGCGGTCAGGACAACTCTGATGGCTGCCGCAGGGATTCTTCTCTGGACTGTCTTGGCGAGGATGTGCTCTCTCTCCTGCCCCTGCTGCAGTTTGTGTTCCCCTGGGCAGTCGGGGTGTGCGCTGGTGGGAGGTTTGAATGCTGTGTGTCCTGCAGTGTTAGCCTCAGTGATTCCAGCTCTCAGCCACAAGGAAGGAAACTTCTCCGCTGGGACAGTCAGAAGCAAAGGCGTCCTGAACCGGCAAAGAAATGGGATGTGAGCAACAGACAGCTAAGGAGGAGAAATCAAGTGTCGCTGGATGGATGGTCGCCCTTTCGCCTTTTCTGTATGGGACAGGAAGTGGAGTTTTTGTAAGTTATTTCTTAATAAAGACTTTGAGATTTTAAAGTATAATTTGTCATGGTGTTTTATTTTGTTGTGTACTAACGAATTTTGTAAAAAACATTTTTTGATGTTACTGTTCCTTTAAGAGCTAAATTAACAACAGAAAAATATACAGATAGATTATGTATATGTGAAAAGAAATGTTAGTAAGTCCTTTAGTTTGAATTCCTCCTGCCGATCCTTCCACAGTCTCCTCGCTGGGTGCAGAAAATCTCAAGAACCAAAATATAGATTAGCGCCTAAGGCTACGGGGAAATCGAGGAAAAAGCACTATATAGTGTAATAAGTCAGATATCTGCTGGAGCACCCATGTGCATTTGGATTGACAAGTGAAACCAATATTATAGTGAGGGGTTTCCTTTAAGATCTCAAATTATGTCCGCGGGGTCACCCAAAACGTGTTCCGATTAACAACAATAATGTGGCAGAAGTGCCTACTTACAAGACCGAGTCTTGAAATGTTGCATGTAATAAATCTTAGTTGAACTCTTCCTCCAGCGTTTTGTCCAGCATCCCATAGTGTAATTATATTTATAAAAAACAAACTTTAATAAAATATTACACTCAGATTTAAAAAGTGATTCAATCACTTATCAGTATTGCAGGCTCTTATCCGGGGTTGGTCCGGGAGTGGGGAGGTTGGTGATTTCTGCCGGCAAAGTTATTTCTCCTCGTTCTTCCTCGTGGACCGTGTTCCCACACGCAATGCTGTTACTTCCGCCCTAATTGACAATGACTGTTGGGGTACGATTATTCCAGTCTCGGCTCCGCGCAGGAGAAGTGTCAGCAGAAATGCACGTTTTCTGAGCCAAACAGAACAAACGCTAACACAAATTGCAGTCAGAAAAGTAGTAGTAATAACCGGGTTGTGAAAGTGAGATCTGGTCACAGTGGTAATATAATGGCTGCATCACACCTTCATACCTT
>CM044446.1:88919494-88954277 GCA_024363595.1 Xenopus borealis | reverse complement strand
AGCTGATATTTTACCTCACCGTCTGGCTGCAGGAGTGCGTGCATTTTTTCGACTATTGGGTGTTGCGCTTATTTCCTTAGGGAGATGAGACCCTTGTCAGAACAGACTCTATTGGCTGCCATGAGAAATAATTCAGCAGCCTTCAGGGCAATAAGACCCAGAGATCAGTCTGATCCGTAGGTCTCAGTATAAAAATACCATTTGAGTTTACAGGTCGGCTCAGTCCTATTGCCCAGAGAGCTTCTCACTGACATTTGCTGCTGCCAAGGAACTGTTGCTGTGGAAGAAACTGCATTTCTTTTAACTTACTCACCAAGATTCCCCCACCCATAGCATTTGCCTGCAGAGGCCTCCCACCTATTCAGCTGCTGGTTTTGTTTCTCCATAGTGGGTTATTGTAAACGGCTATCAGTGTAATCAAATATAACATTTTTTAAAGGAATAGGTCATCATTAAATGAACTTTCAGCATGATGTTGATAGTGATAGATTGGCAATTTGCAGTTGGTCATTTTCATGTTTTTTTTATTTTATTAAACCTGTTTCACTTTTTGTTCAGCATCTGGTCCATTGTACCCTAGCAACTAGGCAGTGCCAATTTGAAGACTGAAGGGCCTATTGTTGGCTCTCTTGACCTCATCTGCCTCCCATCCTATACCTTACCACCTGTCAACCACAAACTTAGGGGCACATTCACTAAGGGTCGAAGTGAATATTTGAATAAAATTCTAATTTAAAAAATTCTAATTTTTAATTATTTTTGGGCTACTTCGACTATCTAATAGCCCAAAATTAGATTGTAATTGAATTTCGAAGTACTGGTCCTTTAAAAATCTTCAGAATTTATTTGACTATTCGCCACCTCAAAGCTGCCGAATTGCCATTTTAGCCTATGGGGGGACCTCTGAGAACCTGTCCTGAAAATTTTTCTAAGTTCTAGGAACTCAAAGGATTTTGCGCAAAATCCTTCGAAGTGTTTGATTCAAACGATGCGATCGAACGATTCAAACAATTTCAAAAACAGCAATATTCAATCGAAAATGACCCCCATAAAAAAATCGATTCTAAATTTTTTCACTTCGAAATTTGACCATTACTAAATCTGCCCCGTACTGTACCTGACACGTAAACAGGTCAAATTGGATTTCTCCTGTATCCTGGGGTAGAGTCCTGCACGGGTCCAATTGGGCAGACCCATGTCCAACCCACAGATGTGCAAGCCAAACCGCACCAGCAACCCACTATGCCCCGCCACCCAAATCAGCTACCCGACCCAGCCGGCAAACAGCTTGCTTTCCCCCCGACCCAGCGCATGTGAAAACCCTGAAGTGATGTCACTTTTAACCAGAAGTTGCATCACACAGGACCCTATTCCACTAGTTAAGGAAAGAAATCTTACCACAAACTCAGGAGAGGGTAGGAGGGACTAGTCCTGCAACATAGCCGAGTACCCAGCCAGGCTACCCATAGACTACCCGCATAATCAGGTACTCTGAAATCTCTGCCCAAAACCCAACCACATTGTGGGTATTCCCTGTGTACCCGACCTGATGCAGGACTCTATCCTGGGGGTCAGTCCCACGTTTCAATTAGGTAGTAGTTTGAATGAAAGAGTGGAAGAGGGGCTGAATAAAAAGCATAAATAAAAGTAAAATTGTAGCCTTACAGAACAAGTATTTGGTTGCCATGATCAGTGACCCTGATTTGAAAATTGTATAGAGGCAGAAAAATAAGGCAAAAAAAATACAAAAACTTTTTTTTAAAAAAAAGACAAATTAAATAAAGTTTTAGAACAGGACATTTGGTAACAGTTGACTGAAAAGGAAAGGCTAAAATTAAGTAAGCTTTTACAGAACGCTTTATATAAATACACCAGTAAACCCTCAAAGTAATGCTGCTCTGAGTCCTCTGTCAAAAGAAACAGCATTTCTTTCCTTCTATTGTGTACATATGGGCTTCTGTATCAGACTTCCTGTTTTCAGCATAAACCTCCAAGGCTAGGGTTGAGCATGCTCAGTTTGCTCTTCTTTCCCTCCCTCCCTCCCTCTTTCCTTCCCTGCTGTAATCTGAGCCCAGAGCTATGAGTGAGCAGGGAGAGGCAGGAAGTGATGTCACATCAAGCTAATATGGCAGCTGCTCTCCCAAATAAACAGAGTGAGCTTCTAGAGCTGTTTACTCAGGTATGGTAAAGCATTCTGCAAAATAAATATAGTCTTATAGCTGGCACTTTTGTGGCTAATCTATAATCAATAAACTGCTTTGGTAGTTTTCCTTTAAAGGTGAACTACCACTAAATTAGCTTGACATGTTCACGGTACAGAGAGAAATAATGTCTGGGATAATACTCGGCAATAACAGCAATTCAACGGACATCCGTAAGTTAATGGAGAATGCTAATTAAAAGTCTGGCTATGTATACTTCTGGCTATAAACAGACCAAGCTACTACATTAAATGTATTCCAAAACAGCTGAATTATGGATGACCCAAGTAATAAAGCAAATATGCTTAATATTTTCAGTATATTGGGATTGCACAGCCGGGGCTTGTCTGCGGGCAGGGACTAGGTTTAGAACTGAAACAGGACTGGTGCATCAAAGCTTCAGCCTGGGATTGGGGTAGAGGCATTATTATAATCACTGTATGTAAAGGACTAAAGCTGAAAAGGATTCATTTGCATTTACATTAATGATGCACTACACATTCAGAATTCGGGGCCCTTACACACGGGTGTTTTAACCTGCGCTCCCCTGCGGCTTAACGCAGCAAAACAAAACACAGGGCAGCGCAGGTTAAAACGCCCGCGTGTAAGGACCCTTAGAGATTTTTTTCAGCAGGGCCATCTACCTCCTGTATTGATATAACCTGCATGTATATGTAGGGACCCATAGGTTTCTATTCTGGCACCTATGGAGTTAAGTCCCTGATCAGCTTGTCACTAGGCAAAAGCTTATGTTACAACTTGTATTATTATCCAATAGCTACAGCCCAGAGTGTAATGACCACTTCCTGCCACACAGCTTTATAGTGCTGGAAAGGAGTGGCCACTTCCTCTTTGGCTGCTGGTTCTTCATCTAGCTGGTTGTTCCCATTGAGCCTGGGATCAACAAGGCCCCAGTAAGCCATATGCCCTAACAGGACCTATACTTACATAGTTAAATTGGGTTGAAAAAAGAGTCCAAGTTCAACCCCTCCAAATTAACTGTTAGAGACCTAAGTCGGGGACCAGGCCACCCCGTGAACTAGGGCTAGCAAGATACAGATTAGCATTTGTCATAGACTCTCTAGAGAGAGAAAGATAGTTAGTTTATTTAGTATGAACAGTTCTATGATCTAACGAGGAGAGTTAGCAGGAAGAGATCTTCCTTACAAAGCTCCCCTGTGATGCTTTTAGTGCAGGGATATCATTGTGCTGAGGACTAGGACTTGGCAGCAGCCAATAACGCTGAGAGCTTCCGATAGGGTTAAACAGCAATTTGGTTGTTTAATCTGGCGAACTAGGGATTCAAATTTAAAGGGCAAGTAATTCGACCATCAAATATTGAAATATCGAATCGATTCGATGGTCGAAGTGCCTAGAAAACCTATTCGAAAATTCGATCGAATTTCGAATCATTCACACGAATTTAGTAAATCTGCCCCAAACTGTAACAGGAAGAAGTGTGGAACAAATGACACAACTCTGTCTGTTGATTGGCTCAAGTGACCTAACATGTATGGTATGTTTGTGTGCACCGTGAATACTATGATCCCAGTGGGTGGCCCTTATTTTTTTAAAATGGCAATTTCCTATTTATGATTTCCCAATGGCACATAATGCTAATTTATTTAAATGAAGCAGGGTTTTAAATATGAGTTGTTTTATGCAATATCTTTTTAATAAAGGCCTACATTGTTTCGGGGGTGGGGGTGGAGTATAGTTTTCCTTTAACAGACATAAAACATAGAAAGAATTTGCCAGTGCTTGATCTACCACAAGCTGTGGCTAGGGTTGCCACGTGGCCAGTATTTTAGTGGTCTGGTCGGTAAAAATGATGGTTGATCCCAATGTTATTGATAGGGAAAAATGCTAAATATATAGGAACGCCGGTATTTTTTTCTGAAAAAGGTGTCAACCCTAGTTGTGGCATTGTCCAGCTGTTAGAAGCACCCTTGTGCCAGCACACAGTCTAACCCACATTCTGGTGTTGACCAGCTGCTAGAAATGATAAAAAGCATTTACTTGTACACATAAAGAAGAAAAAGATTACCAGCACATGGTTTGCCTTTAAAAATAATAGCTACAAAAAATTGAGATGTCAGAGCCACACTTTGGCCAAAATATGTAAGCTCACGTTCCACTTCAAGGCCCCAGTTATACGTGAGCTTTTAAGCCCCAGCCAGTTAAGCAAAACCTGTAAATAATTCCTTGTTCTAAAGCCTGCATGGCAGAAAGAAGCAATATCTGGCTCCAATTTGTACACAAATACATCACCTACACTCGGTCTAACCCCAGCTCCTGAGTTCCGTGTAAGTACAACATGGTCTCAGTCACACTGTTTGCTGACAGGGGCGATCCAGCCCGTTATTTGCTGCCCTTCCCCACTGCGCTTTTTCAGCGCCGGATTGGGGTGGGGGGTCCACGGCGCTAGTGCAATTGCGCTCTCTGCACTAGAAAAGCTGAATTTCCAGGCAGAAAACGGTAAATTCGAGACGAATTTACCGTTTTCAGCCTGGAAATTCAGCTAGTTACCAGTTAGTTACCAGGAGCGGCATATTTGCCACCCCTTGTAACCAGAGGGGCGCTGCCGCCTGAGGCGAGTGCCTCAATTCACCTCATTGATGGAGCGCCCCAGTTTGCTGAGGGACTTGATTTTAAATGCACTATAGACTTAGAATGCTAATATATACTGTAGGACTCGAGTACAATGAGGGGCCTTGACGTGGCACATGAACTTACATATTTTGGCCAAACGGTGGTGCAGGTATGGGATCTGTTATCCAGAATGCTCGGGACCTAGGGATTACCTGATAATGGATCTTTCCATAATTTAGATCTTCATGCCTTAGTTAAATAAACCCAATAGTCTGGTGTTGCTTCCAATAAGGATTAACTATATCTTAGTTGGGATCAAGTACAAGCTACTGTTTTATTATTACAGAAAAAAAGGTTATCATTGTTAAAGATTTGTATTATTTGGATAAAATGGAGTCTATGGTGGACGGCCATTCCTTAATTCTGAGCTTTCTGGATAATGGGTTTCCAGATAGCAGATCCCATACCTGTACTAACACCTCATTTGTTTGTAACAATTATTTTTTAAAGGCACATCGTGTGCTGGCAATATTTTCTTTCTCTTTCCTGAACAGACATAAAAACCTAATGTTACTCTGTATATTGTAATAATGGAGTTGAGCCTTCTGTGGGCATAAACACAAAGCTTGGGCCCCCTTCTGGCCATTTCAGAATACAGTTATAGCTACATGTATTGAGCTGCCTATATATTTTATAGCCGACAATTTAAAAACCTTAAAAATCTTTCAAGACGTTCTGTTGTCATATAATTAACCCTATGTTTTGAAACACCCTTTATTTTTTTTTACACAACCTTTATGGCATTATTTAGCTTGTCACAGCTGAGGTTCAAATTTCATCTACAGTAGATCCCCCATTTTATGTTTTTAGGGGACCAGAAAGGAAATCCGGAAAAATCCAGGAAAATGTAAATTCAGGGAAACTTATTTTGCATTATATATAAGTGGGACCACAAATGAACAATGTAAAATGAGGGAAAGCTTAAAATCAGGGGATGTAAAATTGAGGTTTCACTGTATATAACTAAAGGGCAAGGACACATGGAGCGTTCTTGGGCATTTTGCCCATCAGGATTTTTTTCCTCTGTAAAAGTATACCAGAAAAAATAACGTAGTATTTCAACTTGCCAGGGTTGCCCAAACTTTTGCTTTCAACTGTATATAAATGATATATAGATATACACAAGCATCCAAATGCATATAGAGAACTGGACAGATACAATTCAATTTGTAAATTGTAAAGTTGTTCAGACTTCCATTTGCTTTTACCATAGGAACTAACAGTTTCTGGGTGGTTTCCCTTTTAAGCCGAAACCGTTTCTGATGTGCCCATTAAAGGGGTGGTTCACCTTCAAATTAACTTTTAGTATATTGTAGAAGGGCCAATTCTATGAAACTTTTCAATTGGTCTTCATTATTTATTTTTCATAGTTTTTTAATGATTTGCAATTTTATTCTGTTTCTTTGCAGCTTTCAAATGGGGGTCACTGACACCATCTAAAAACAAATGCCCTGTAAGGCTACAAATGTATTGTTATTGCCACTTTTTATTACTTATCATTCTATTCAGTCCCTCTCCTATTCATATTCCAGTCTCTTATTCAAATCAGTGCAGGGTTGCTAGGGTAATTTTACCCTAGAAACCAAATTGCTGACACTGCAAACTAGAGAGCTGCTGAATAAAAAGCTAAATAACTATAAAACCACAAACAATAAAAAATGAAAACCAATTGCAAATTGTCTCAGAATATCACTCTCTACATTATACTAAAAGTTAACTCAAAGGTGAACAACCCCTTTAAAAATAACAACGCCAAAGACAGGAAAATCCAGCTGCTTCGCAGACCACAGACCTAAAAACTTTGTGATTTAATATACCCAGAGGATGCAAAAAGTCTGAATCCAAAAATACTCCATCTTCAGCCTGTCGAGGTCCTGTAGAAGTCAATGGCAGAGGTCCTATTTGTATTTTGAAGACATTCTGTTCTGTGCAGGGTTTCGTTCGATAATCTGAACATTTCTGGGGGGTTTTTTAACACCGGTTTCATGAAAAATCCTGACTTTTCAGGCGTCAAAGTCGAAAAATTTACATTTTTCGCACAACATTCTGAAAAAGTTGTGGTTTTTCCCGATGTTTTAGTGTTTTTTTTTAAATAATAAATTAGGGTAAATCATGGGTTCTAGTTTGGTCTGACTTTTTTTAAATTTAAAACATGAGAAAAATAGACCCCATATTGTTCGACAGGCAAAACCGATATCTGGAATTCCCAAGTGTAATACTGGCTTGGCAGTGGCAAATTCCAAAATAACTCCACATGCTGCCTCATTCTCCTGCTCTCTGTAGGGGCAGATTCACTAAAGGGCGAAGTGCGAAAATTTGCCAGCGTGACATCATTTTGCTACTTCCCTAATTTACTAACTAGCGCAGAGGCCCATTCGCTAGCGAAGTAAAGGTACACTAGCGTTGCTTCGCACTCTAAAACCCTTCAAATGAGCGATACTGCGCCAATTCACTAAAATTAGGATTTCTATGAACGTTACCTCTTGCGCCAGACTTGCCTTCGCCACCTCAGACCAGGCAATAGGGTAGATAGGAGTTCATTAAAAAATAGTTGAAAATTTTTCTAAGTAAAAAACGCTAGCGTGTTTTCATATCTACAGGGTGATAGGCTGTAAAAGATTGTAAACTTTTTTGGTTTCCCCCCCTACATTTCCTAACATATGGAACATAAACTATACAGTGGGCACATGTATAGGGCAATATAACAACTCCATTTTCTTTTATTAAAGGAACAGTTCAGTGGAAAAATGAAAATTGGATAAATAGATAGGCTGTGTAAAATAAAAAATGTTTCCAATATAGTTAGTCAGGAAAAAATCCAAACTATAAAGGCTGGAGTGACTGGATGTCTAATATAATAGCCAGAATCCAACTTCCTGCTTTTTAGCTCTTTAACTTTGAGTTAGTCAGCGACTTGAAGGGGGGCCACATGGGACATAACTGTTCAGTGAATCTGCAATTGATCCTCAGCATTCAGCTCAGATTCAAAAGCAACAGTTATGGCCCGTGTGGCCCTCCCTCAAGTCACTGATTGGTTACTGTCTGGTCATCCGGGTAACCAGTCAGTGGAAAACAAGAGAGCTGAAAAGCAGGAAATTGGATTCTGGATATTATATTAGATATCCAGTCACTCCAGCCTTTATACATGACATTTTTGCCTAACTAACTATATTAGAAATATTTTTTATTTTGCACTGCCTATCTATTTACCAAGTTTTTATTTTTATACTGAACAATTCCTTTAAGGTTTCCCAGGCTTGAGTAACATATACGCCCATTGAACTTTAACTTCCCGCTGTATGCAAATTAGGCAACTCTTGTGCAACTTTGCTTTGCTTGACAAAGTAACACTAGCGCAACTTCCCCACCGTTCAGCGCCCTGGACGAAGCTTAGCACTTTAGTGAATTAGTGTTCTCTGAGTGAATTTTCACCTGGCGAAGTGTTGCAATGGCTGCGAAGTGGACGCTGGCGAAGTTGCACTCTTTAGTGAATTTGCCCCTATGACTGTCCAACACAAAGTCAATCAGAGAGTTGTGTCAGGGTCTTCTCAAGTGTTTGATGATATTTCCACTTAGTTCAGGAAATTCTGTTGAGCACCACAATCTTGAGGCCATGGCCTGCAAATAAAATGTATTAGCAAAGGTCTATATATTCCAACACAGCTGTGGAAATAAGATGTATGCAAAACATACTTCACTGCTCTAAAGGGTCTGACACCACCACCGGTCTATCTTGGTCATTGGTTCTATGATGTTGATATGCAGAGGGACATCTTCTAGAAAGTGAAAGAAGATGCCATATTTACCCATTTTTACATTACATGCACAAACAGTGCCTATACTATTCCTAGAGAGTAAGAGGGTTATGTAATAAAGGCGCTAAGTTTGCCCAGGAGTGGCAACCAATCAGAAAGTAGAATTTACTGGTCACATTTTTTAAAAGCAAACAACTCATTGGTTGCTATGGGTTACTGCTCCTGGGCAAACTAAGTAAATGGGGGTAAGAGTACAACAATTAAAGGGGAAGTAAGCACATAAATGTAAATTTCTCTAGATTACAATTATAATGTTGACTAAAAAACAGGCATCATTTCTACAAAGCATTGCATAGCATGTATTCCTGTTATTTATAGGGGCCCACTTAGGGCCGGAATTAGGGGTAGGCCGAGAAGGCATCCGCCTAGGGCACAGTCATAGGGGGGCGCACTTTTGAAGGGAAAGAACATTTTATTTCTTTATGTTTGAACTTTGCCCTGTCTCCCCACCTCCCTCTTACTTGCTCTTTGCCTGGCATCTACAGACTCCTTCTAACACAATGTGGAAGTGAAGTGGATGCGCTGTAAAATGGGACACGTGGTGATGTCACTCATACTGAGAGCTGTGCTGGCCTGGTGCGTTGGTGTGCCGAACATTTATTAAAGAGAGACAGGCATTGCGGCCAGATTATTCTGACTGGGCTGGCTGGATATAGTTGAAGTTGGAGAACAGAGCACACTGAGCAGTGAGGTACAGATCTAGGGAAATATTTTTGCTGCTGCTGCTCTGGCACAGACTTGGGTGGCAATGCTGGTTGCTTAGGTATAGACTTGAGGGGCAATGCTGGTGGCACATGTACAGACTTGGGGGGCAATGCTGGTGGCACATGTACAGACTACGGGGGGCAATGCTGGTGGCACAGGTACAAACTTGGGGGGCAATGCTGGTGGTGGAGGTACAGACTTAGGGGGGCAATTATGCTGGCACAACAGGCAGAGACTTTAGGGGTGCAAAGCAATGCTAACATTACATATTTACATAAAAGAAAAGTTGAATTCATTAATGTGTTGGAAGGTTTCTTAATAAAAAAAAAAATGTAATTAGGTGGGAAATGGTCCTACAGAACAGGGAGAGGGGGTGCTGACTGAAGCCTTTGCCTAGGATGCCAAACTACCTTGGCCTGGCCCTGCCCCCTTTATTTCTAAGATTATGAAATATGAGCATTACTTTAGGTGCCGCCAACTCTTGTCTCACTTACAATAATTTATTGATTAGTTGTTTCATACCAGAGTCATTCTGTGTTTAGGAATTATTTCATGTTCTTGCAGACCAGCAACCCTTTAAGTTTGCAGAACTAGAGATTAACTTATGTTCCACTTTGGGAGAAGATGAGAATAAAACAGCATTCCTTATGTCTCTGATAGCTTCTCGTCTCCAATAATGAGCTCAATAATATTAACTCTAAATAATTTGTGCTTTCATTAAAGCAGCATTATAAAAAAAAGGCATAAAAACACAATATTTGCTCCCAAAATATGAAAAAAATTATTTATCAGCAAAACCAAATATTGAGTCCTATAATTAACATTTCTATATTTTTCTGAGCAGTAACAATAATTATGGATTTCTTTAAGTCTTCTGTCCCTTTCAGATAACCGATCTAACGGTGCTCACTGGGGCATCCATATTCTTGGATATTGTTCCTCACCCTAAATTATTATTTTGTCTCTGTAAGCATGAGGAACTATAGCAGGGTGACTGTTACCCCAATGGTTCTGTATATGTGTAACCTTGTTATGAGCTCAGGGGGCCCAGTCTGAAGGCCAGATTTGGGGTGAGTGCTTGTTTGTATCCTGGGTACCCCTGGAACTATAGCAGGGTGACACCCCAATGTTTCTATATATCTATAACCTTGTTATGAGCTAAGGGGGCCCAGTCTGAAGGTCAGTTAGGGGGAGATTTGGGGTGAGTGCTTATTTGTGCCTTGGGTTCCCCTGGAACTATAGCAGGGTGACTGTTACCCCAATGTTTCTATTTATCTGTAACCTAGTTATGGGGCAAGCATCTAATTACTCAGGCATACAGAAACCAGAAATACGCTGATCATTGTTGTACCATAAGGCTGAGAGTCTCCTGGGTTGTTGATTTAGAGAAGATGTTGACTTGCAAAAACATGAATAAATCTACATTACCAGCAAGGAGAGGTTACATGAACCCATCCAAGCTCAGATCTTAGCTCTATAAAATTATCTATGGCACATCTGTACGTGGTTAGAAAACGGCTTTAAGTGTGAACCTGGATGTTTAATTTGCTCAGAAAACTGGAGGAATGTAATAAATGGGATAATTCATGAAAAAGAAATACTTTAAACTGACAATGGTTTCAGCTCTTTATGAAGACTGTTGGTCAGTAACATCAGTCCATGTCACAGTTGGCCTCACCCAACACCAAAGCACTTGGGTTTAGGAACTGGCCAATGTTCCTGTATAGTTTTGGAGAGTGGGAGAAAACTGGAGCCCTGAAAGGAAACATACAGATATCAAGAGAACATATCAACCCCTTGCAGACAGTCTGTAGGTTGAAACTAAGGGCCCCGTCACCTTAAAACACTAGTTTACCCTATATTGTTACTTATATGGCAGAAGTATTAAATAAGGAACATTCCCTATACCCTATTTGTTGTAAGTTTAGGGTAACAGTGGTGTAACTAAATGTTATTGGGCCCCACAGCATATTCATTTTAGGGCCCCCAACATATCCAGAGATTGTCCTTTTTTACCTATATATGTTGAAATTGCTCATTAATTAGGACCTTATGGGGCCCCCTATACCTCCTGGGCCCCCCTGCAGCCGCAGGGTCTGCTTCCTCGCTAGTTACGCCACTGGGTACAATGCTTACTGTAACACTGTTCAGAAGAAACCCTTCCCTAAGCCTATTAGAGCTGCTACTTCTCCCTTGATGATCCAGACTTCCTTGTCCAAGTATTTCTGAGTGCTCCTTATTTGATTTGGCACAACTTCCCCAGGAGCCCACTAGATAATGTAATTATTATTATTTATTTTTATAGTCTTGGCCAATCCAATCCACCATAAGAAGTTCTGTGCAAAGGTGACAAGTGTCCACAAAATGGATATGAAACCTATACAGCTCCTTATCTGTTATGTTTACATAGTGATTCATCCCACATGGTGGCACCAAATGAGCAATATCTATCTAGTCTATGGCGGGGATCTGCAAACTGTATATGTTCTGTAGCTTCTGATCTATATCTGCCAGGTTGTTTAAGCATTTCTTCCAGTAAAAAAGATGGTTGATCCCAATGTTATTAATAGGGAAAAAAAAGATAAATATATAGGAAGGCTGGTATTTTTTCCAGAAAAGGTGGCAACCCTATATGCAAAGAAATCATATTTAAAGCTAATGTCAGATGTAGGGTTTCCTTTTTTTGAACAACACTAAGGTCTTGCAAAACTCGGACACTTATGCTAAGTGAAAATGTATATTGGAAGACACAAATGTTTACTGGATGCAATTCTGGAACCATTGTATTTCCTTGGGTTGCACCAGTATAGTACAGTGGCCTTCTAGAATTTCTCATGCAGACGTGTAAGGCTTCCATTTATTATTATTCAGATTTGTATTTTTTTTTCATTAATTATATTCATGTTTGTGTTAGAAACAGCATAGAATAAGGTCATTGTGATGTCATCACTAACCATCAAACAATCATGGTCATGTGACATCAAATCTTTTGGGGGGGGGGTATTTGCATGGAAATAAACTATGGATTGGTGCCTAAATAAAAGGATATACAATAACATTATAAGTAATGTATTCTTGAAGATCCTTCTTTCAGTTGCTATTGTTACATTTACTTCCATGCAAATACCCCCTAGAAAGCTTTCTTGGCCATTGATGGTTGATGTCACATGACCTTGATTGTGACATCACAATGGTGCACCTGATAAAAGCTGCTTACAGTTGGGACTGCCAGACCAGTGACTACATGTGACCATGAAGCCACTAATTTTCACACTGTTGATTTTGACTGGAATTTTACGAGTAAGTTCTATGTATTTATACTGGAAAGACATAAGCAGACTCTGTATTTAAGCCATTATATTCTCCTGTAATTATGTTCTTCCTTATTATATATATTCACAGTAACATATGGGTTTATTAACAGGTCTCTATACTCTGTACAGCAGCTTCTCCTAGCAGAATAGCTGCAATAGGTATCAATACAGAACTAAATTTCCTATTAGCTGCTGAAACCAATGTAAAATAAAAAATGATTTTCAGTAAGACATTGCTGCAGATAAAAAATCATGGTCTATGGCAGGGGTCCCCAACCTTTTGAACCCTTGAGCAACATTTAGAAGTAAAAGGAGTTGGGGAGCAACACAAGCATAAAAAATGTTCTTGGGGTGCCAAATAAGTGCTGTGATTGGCCATTTGGTAGTCCCTTTGTGGATTATCAACCTACACTGAGGCTCTATTTGGCAGTGCAAATGGTTTTTATACAACCAAAAATTACTATACAAAATAAGCTCTGATTTGAGGCCACTGGGAGCAACATCCAAGGGGTTGGAGAGCAACATGTTGTTCACTAGCTACTGGTTGGGGATCACTGGTCTATGGTATTTCTATAATTACACAATACTTCATTGTTTCCTGTACTGGGGCAGTTATTGATAGTTTTTTTTTTTTTAAAGGAGAATTCAACTCTGTAATAAAAAAAACCAAGAACCCCAACCCACGTAGACCCCCCTCCCTCCAGCCTAACTGCCCCCCTGGGGAAATGCCCCATACTTTATACTCCTCTGCACAGATTTAGGCAGCGGAGTTGCACGCTGCTATCTTGTGGGTCTTCGGTAAGCTGACTGGGAGATTGCCAATTTTCTTCCATTTAGGAGCATGCGTAGTTGTTGCAAACAGGCAAATTGCTCCAGGTGCGCATGCGCTGACACGCCAATCTCCCAGTCAGCTTGCCGAAGACCCACAAGATGGTTGCGTGGAACTCCACTGCCTAAATCTGCACCAAGGGGTAAGCATAAAGTATGGGGCATTTCCCAGTGGGGGGCAGTTAGGTTGGGGGGAGAAGTGAGGGTGTCTACATGGGGTGGGGGTATGGGTTTTTTTTATTACAGGGTTGAATTCTCCTGTAAATGGAAACTATCGTGAAAAGGAGAATGTGATATTAGCTTCAGTATACTGAAATAAGAAACTGTCTAAATATAAACAATTAAAAATTGTGTACTGTTTTTTAATTAATCAAGTTTATCTTCACTATTCCTCGCTCAGCATCTGTTTCTCCTCATTCTGTATTCGTGCAGGAGTTGGGTGTCACATGAATGATCCAATATATCTTATAGCGGGGGCTCCTTTTGCCTAGAAGATGTATTTGAGCTCACTCTGTTAAAATTGCCAGACATCATGGGGCAAATTCACTAAAGCGCAAAGCGTCTAACGCTAGCGCTTATTCGCCAGTGTGACGTCAATTCTCAACTTCGTGAATTTACTAAGTCAGACTCTGGTGAAAATTCGCTAGCGAACTAGATAGACTAGCACAACTTTGCACCCTTACGCAGTGTCGGACTGTGATGCCAGGGGCCCACCAGAAAACCTTAGACCATGGGCCCCCCAAAAAAACTTTAGTCCGTGGGCCCACTTTCCAAATTATTCCTCCTCTCCTCACTCAACCTTTTTATTCGCCAGGGGCGAATTCGCGGCGAATTCCCGCTGGCGAATAAATTCGCGAAACTGGCAAAAAAATTCGGCAAAAAAAATTTGCAGACGCGTGACGAAAATGACGTGACGCGTCGGAAATGACGCGACGCGCTACGAAAATGACGCGACGGAAATGACGCGCGACTCGTTTCGCGAATCGGCCAAAAATTCGCGAATTTCTCTGGAAATTCGCTAATTTTTCGGCGAAACGCGCCCGTTTCGCCCATCACTACTCCTAGTCTTATATATATATACTTACTATATTCTTCCATTATTATGCACTTTTCCCTATAAAGAAATAGGGAAAGACCATAAAATAGGCTAAATTGTTATAAGCAAGAGGCCCACTGACACCTGGGCCCACTGGGAGTTTTCCTGGTTTCCCAGTTGGCCAGTCCGATACTGCCCTTACACCAGGCGAAGTTGCGCACTGACGAAGGGACATAACTACGCTAATTCACTAAGATGACCATTTTACTGAATGTTACCTCTTGCGCTAGACTTTACTTCACCAGGTCAGACCTGGTGAAGTTCAATACAAAAGATAGGAGTTTAAAAAGAAAATTGCATTTTTTTTCTAAGTCCTAAAAAAACGCTGGCGTCTTTTTTACCTTTTGTAGGGTGATAGTCTGAAAAATAGTGAAAAATTTTTGGTGGTTATCCTCCTTCCCCCCTACATTTCTTAACATATGGCAACACAACTATACAGGGGGCACATGTTTAGGGCAATAGAACAACTTTATTTTATTCATTAAAGTTTCCTGGGCTTGTGTAGTGGAATGTAGTGGCTGTAACATACACTTCTATCATATGATTAACTTTGCGCCATATGCAAATTAGGCATCGCTAGCGTAAATGAGCTTTGCCTGGCAAAGTAACGGTAGCATAACTTCGCTAACGTTCGACGCCCTGAGCGCAAACTGCCGGCAAAGCTGTCACTAGAGCATCTTCGGCGCTTAGTGAATTTTCCCCCATGTCTCTCTACAGGCAGGATTTGTGCAAAAGGCAGTTATTTTGTTTGTACTGGAATTAGTTATTTGCATGAGCTCTTATACATCTGTTAGGAAAGGAAGCCCCCCATAAGTTATATTGGATCATTCATCTGACACCCAACTGCTCCATAACTCCATTCACAGAATGAAGAGAAACAGATTCTGAGAGAGGGATAGTGAACATAAACATAAACTTGATGCCGAATATTTAATAGATTGTATTTAGAAAGTTATGTAGCAGTTAATATTAAATTTTCACTTTTGCAATAGTTCTCCTTTAAGAAAAGCTGACTTGTTGGGTGGCATTTGATATCACATGATTGTTAGTGATGACATCACAATGGTGCCCCTGACACAAGCTGGTATAAGCATTGTTTACAGCTGGGATTGTCAGATTAGTGACTGCATTTGATGTCACATGACCATGATTGGTTGATTGTTAGTTATGACATCACAATGGTGCACCTGACAAAAACTGGTATAAGCATTGCTCACAGCTGGAATTGTCAGATTAGTGACTGCATGCGACCATGAAGTCTCTAATTATAACCTTGCTGATTTTTACTGGATTTTTAAGAGTAAGTTCTATGCATTTAAACTGGGGGATATGTGGACTTTGAACTGTTATGGCTTCTTATTATTAGTGTTATCTATTAATGATACTTAACTAGTCATTAATGGGTTTATGGAAAGGCCCTGTCCCACACATCTGATCCTTGCACATTTCTCTTACAGGAAAGATTTATCGATTATCCTGAAAAATTCTGTAGCCATATTGAAAAATGGGAATATTGTGAATCCAGGCCAGTTTGC
The DNA here is from genome assembly GCA_024363595.1 of Xenopus borealis. Classification (NCBI taxonomy): domain Eukaryota; kingdom Metazoa; phylum Chordata; class Amphibia; order Anura; family Pipidae; genus Xenopus; species Xenopus borealis. The sequence goes on along the minus strand of CM044446.1, from coordinate 88,938,131 downwards.
GCAGTGCCTGTTGAGTGGAAAAGTTATGAAGAGGACAACATCAAGTTCGTACAAGAGAAGCCCAGACCAACTCCACTGCTAATGCCCGGAGATTTACGATGTGATGTAAGTTTAGATTTGTGCTGTTTGATTAAAACCATATTTCTGTGTAACCAATGCAGGGAGCAGAAAGTTTACATCAGTCGTCCCAACTGCCGGTCCGCGGCCCAGAACCAGGCCATGGACAGTCCTGAAATGGGCCACCAGAATTAATCTGGTGCACCCAAATTGGACGCGGGCAACCAGAATTGGATGCCAACCCCTCCAACCCACCCCCCCCCCGACACCCCCACCTTGTGAAAAAAAATTCTGGTACACCAGTCCCGGGAAAAGGTTGGGGACCCCTGGTTTACATGATCTGATTTGATAAATAGAAGTGGAAACTAATGGGTCAAATTGCCATAGATATGAATGGACCTGGCAATGTCATGTAATTATGCTCCTCTTAGAAACATCAAAGCCAGATTTGTCATAGAATCACATGAAATACATTGGGGTATTTTCACTGAAGGACAAAGTGGTTAATGCTAGTGACAATTTGCCAGCATTACCATCCACAGGGACATTGCCTATTCACTAACAGGCGATAATTTGCTTGCGAAAGAGACCATCGCTAGCATTTGTTTGCCAGGTGACTTTTCACTCTGGCGAAAGGTCATTTATTCACAAATTCAGTAAAGTGCGGATTTTACTGAACATTAACTTTTTCGCCAGATATGACTTTGCCACCTCAGACCAGGTGAAGTGTTAAAAAGAAGCCACATCTTGCTCCATCTTATGTCACTTACATCATATCCTGTCTGACGAAAATGCATTAAAGTTCAAAAAATGCTGGAGATTTTTCCTTTTTTTAAGCGGGATTGCCTGCAAAAGTACTAACAAACTTTTTTGGGGTAACCGCTTTTCTCCAGATGTTTCATAACTTATGGAACATTTACATTGGGCTCATGTGTAGGGCATTATATTAATGCTCTTGTCTTTATTAAAGGTTCCCTGGACATTTGTAATAAAAAAGTGGTTAATTCCAGCATTTGCCGCATAAATCTTTATAATAAAGACCGCCATACAACTACAAATACAGCGAATTTCCACTAGGCACAAACGAAGGCTATTGCATCTTTGCCAGCGTTTGGTGCCCAGGGTGAAACTTTGCATATTAGTGAATTGGCATAGTCGTATCACATTTGCACCTGGCGAAGTGGTGCGAGCTGTGTGAATCCGATGTTAGCAAAAATTTACCCTTTAATGAATCTTCCCCATTGTGTGAAGTATTAAACCATTACACATGTGACCAGACAGTTACGGGACTTCTGAATATGTTATCTAGTGTTTTGCTGTGTGAGTAACTGATCATCTCCTCTTGCAGGGCTTGCTGTGTCCTATACCTCCAACAGAGAGTCAGCTCAATAGACCAGGCCCAGAGCTGAGAAGCGCCATCATTCAGGTAACTGGAATCATTACATGAGCATATCGTATACATAGTGAGTCTGACATGAAGTGATTAGAGCTTTAGAACTGTCAGAAACTAACTGTCAGCCCGATTGTTATGGCTAATGTGTCTGACTATCTGACTAACTGGTGTCTTTCTGTTTAGGAGTTGCTACAAGCTGTTTATTTTCTGGAGCTCCTATATCGAGAGGATAAAACTAAAATGGGAAAGGATCTGATGGTAAGCTTCAATAGATGATCCTTAGAAACAATCAGACCTGGTATGAGTGTGTTACTGTGTAATCATTTCATCTTTCTCTGCTTTTATGTAGGACTTTTTCTTTGAAGACATGCTCATCCCCATTATAGCCGATCTCTGCTTTTGCTTCTTCTACAAGAGAATGAGGCGCAGGAATGACAGCAATGTCCCTGCTGGTTGAGCGTGCAAAGAGGAACATTGTGCAGCTGAAACTGAAGAAAAAGAGGAAGAAGTGAAACCATTCAAAGTGAGAGGAGGCCGAAAGGAAAGACCTGTCTTGTAGCAGACTAAGGACATTAATAGACAATGGCTGCACAAACACTTGTCAAAAGAAGCCACACAAGTGAACGTAGAGAGAAGTGGGTGGGAGGGTGGATTCATACTTCTCCAGAATGTTATTGTCCATATTTTGGAATAAAATATTAAGAATAAAAATTCTGAGTTTCTTCTTCTTCATTTTCTCTGTGAAAAGATTTCTGCTAGAGAATCACTAGTGCTGTGGGTTTCATTCTGAAATGGAATGGTTGTTTTGTTGTCTGTTGGTTGTTGGATGTGCACGAAACCGGTTTGATTTCACTGTTTAGCATAGAGGTGAGCTAGGGGAGGCACATGGGAGCATCTTTGTAATGGGCGAGCTTGGGAGCACCAATGGGCATAAAGCTGGCCATAGACGCAAAGATTGAGGTTTTGTGTGATTTTCGGACCGTGTATGGAGTGTCCCGACATTTGTCTTGCAAAGCCAATCAGTCGTTCAGTCAATCGGACAGGTTAGAAGATTTCTATTGGCTGCCAATCATATCTCTGCATGTATTGTTGATCTGACGATTTTTAGTGGGAGACTGTCACCAGCTTTTGTCGGACATAAACATTCGTACGATTGCTGAACGTCAGCTGATCTGTTCTTTTACTACTTTATTTGATCTGAATGGTTAGTGGCAGGTTGGGAGATGAGGATGTATGATCATTCGTCCGATATTGCAGGTAGATCTTCATGTTTATTGCCACCTTACTTGTACTTAGCACCTTGACATGGGGTCTGCTCCAGGCACAAGTGTTGTGTAAGAGCTCTAAAGTAAGTGATTGTGCTCCTTTAGAGCTCTAGTACATGCACTAGGGCTTTAAGAAATGAAGCTTAGAAAGCAAATGAGGGAGAGGGGCAAAAGAGACATGTAAGATTGTGTATTTGTGTGTACGGTACAGAGAAAAAAAATCTATATGTGCCTTTGTGCCCTAGGCATGTATCTACTCTGTCTAACCCTTGGCCCGGCCCTGGTATAGAATGTACAGCTTTGACACCATGCATTGTTTGTGCATCCAGCTCAGAAGGAACCGTTCTGGATTTGGACCAAATAGAAATGTGGCTTTGTACCTAAAGGTCCCCCATACACAAGCTGATAAAAGCAGACACAATCAGCAGCTTCTTGGCCCTGTGTGGGAATATCCAACAAGCTTCCCCGATCGCTATCTATCCGAAAGTCTGCCAGGTCTAGATCGGGTAGGCTAAAATATCCTGTTGGATCACAGTGCATCTGTGTGTTGATGCGGTCCCGCCATCCGACCGCTTGTATCAGATGCATTATGATCCAATTGTTGGGCCCTAGGGATCACGATCGGATAAGCCCAATATCACTCACCTCCATGGGGCATATCGGGAAGAGATCTGTTCATTTGGCGACATTGCCAACCGAGTGGATATCTGTCTATGGCCACCTTAAAGAGGACCTGTCACCTTGAGACATGAGTAAAATATTTATTTTCCATCCTTAGTTAAACCCTTTAGTCAGCTGTTTTTGTCTATATCTGAAACGGATTAGAAAATATCCTTCATGTAAAAAGGGCTTCATAGGAGCTGCCATGTTTAAACACCCCTTTGTTTCCCGTGTGTGGGCTGTGCCAAACTGCCAAATCTCATTCATGCTTAGTCAGAGTTTACTCTATGATAGACAAGCTCTGTATAACTCATGTCACACCAGGACTTGATATTCTATGGGAATTATCTGAAACACCTTCTATTGTTCTATTCAGATTGTGTGGGCTACTCCAGCCACTGACAACTGCACAAACTGGTGATATCGTGAGAGGAGTCTGCAGGACTGATTCTACCCATGATGCTTTGCTCTCCTGACTTTCTGGAAAGTCAGGGCTTCAGTTAGTGTCTCATGCACATTTTGAAAAGTAGTTATAAATTGAGAATTAGTGAGATTTGAGCATAATAAATAGGGGTATGTGGTTTGTTTGAAAAGTTTTATTTTTTCCTAGTGTTAACTCAATCATGACAGGTTTCCTTTAACAGTGTGTCCTCCTCCATCCCCTTTGCCTGTGAAGTTTATTCCAACAGCCAATAACTTTAACAGTTAAACAGATTTCTGTTTCACATATAACAAATAAAAAATAGTTGACCTGAGGTGAAACTGAAAATAGGAAGAAAAGTATCCGAACTCTTGCACTTACGGTTCTTGTTAAATATAATAAGTGCCTAGCCCAGCAATAATGACCAGTACTGAGTAGATTGAATTCCCTCCCCTTCAGCATGGGACATAACTGTGTATTAAACGGAAACGCACTGTTGATGCAAACAGAATCCTGCTGCAAACTCACTCTTCTAATTAATAGCTACTGAGAAAAAAATAACAAGCTCACTACAAATCAATCATGGACTGGAGCCAGGGGGGCAGTTTGCAAAGATTTGGGCAAATCGGTTCTGAGAGCATCAAAATAAGAGAGATACAGGTATGGGATCCGTTATCCAGAAACCCACTATCCAGAAAGCTCAGAATTACAGAATGGCTGTCTCCCTTGACTCAATTTTATCCAAAAAAAATACGACATATTCCACATTTTTAAAAATTATTTCCTTTTTTCTCTGTAATAATTGAACAGTACTTTATACTTGATCCAAACTAAGACATAATTAATCATTACTAGATGAAACCCAGTCTATTGGGTTTATTGGTTATTTACAAGATCTTCTAGTAGATTTAAGGAATGAAGACCCAAATTACGGATAGATCCATTATCTGAAAAACCCCAGCATTTTGGACAACAGGCCCCATACCTGTACTAGGAAAGCTTCACTGCTGCCCTTCCCTTCAGCTATGTTACAGAAATAAATCCTCCATGTGCAGGCCCTTCATAGCACAAATTTGTACCTCTTATTATTTATGCACATTAGTCAATTAACTCTATTGATGTGTGTTTAGTATGTTGATGTGGGTGAGGATTGCAATTGACTCAGAGCCGGTAGCAGTAGCTCCACTGTATAAATAGGCACAACAAGGGGTGTTTATATGCAAATATGGTGCAAATACCAAAGAACAGAGGTCTGGGGGTATATGAAACCCAGCTAGATTATATATGGTTAAATTCAGGGGCCAAAAGATAACTTTCAGGTCTTCTTCATCATGAGTCGAATGTTGATATTGTAACCCCTGCTATGGCTGATTAACACCAGGGGAGTAACATTTAATATATCACATAAGAGGCAGGCCTTCATTGCATATTTCTTGTATGTATTCTCTTGGAGGATTCCTTTATAATATTTAATAATAATAATTTAGGAATTTTGGCCCATGGGAAGGTTCATACTTTTTTTAATACATTTTAGAAAAATGACTGCTGGTATTCAAAGCTGTAGCCTGATATTTTCGGAAGCCTAACTCCAAGTAGAAAACAAACAATATAAAATAATATACAAAAGCTGCACTGATTTATTAGATGTTCCTGCTGGAGTGAGAGGAGATTGCTGTAGGAAACGCTGCACTCATATGAAAAGGAAAATTCTCATCTTTTGTCAGTTTGTTTTCTTGCCTTGTTTGGGGACTGTAAGAAGAAGGAAAAGTTTCCGAGCTTCCCCCAAGTCTCCCTATTTACCCGCTAGGCTTCTACTTTCATACTCCATGTAGGTTTATTTTCCATAGGGTGCTAGCAAAATCCAGTACACTGAGACCATAGCTGCAAGGAATATAAAGTTAACATTGAGGCAGAAACTAAATAAATCAGCCCAAGCGACCTGTCCATAAAACTGTTTCTGTTACAGCTTGAGGTTCTCTACATTGTAATCATTGGAATAATACTTAAAATTTAAAGTACACCTTAAGAGGAGAAGGAAACACTAAAACAGGGATTCCCAACCTTTTGAACCAGGGAGCAACACTCAGAAGCAGGCCCGGACTGGCAATATGTGGGTTAGGGCCAAATGCCAGATGGGCTGCTATAAGGTGCCATAGAAAGTCAGTATTTAGTGGGCTGGTGGGGACTGTTTGGGCCTCTATGTGAGCTGATTGGGCCTCTGTGTACCTGAAATGCCAGGGCCTATTTTGATTCTCAGTCCAGTCCTGCTCAGAAGTAAAAGGAGTTGGGGAGCAACACTAGCATAAAATATGTTCTTGGGGTGCCAAATAAGTGCTGTGATTGTCTATTTGGTAGTCCCTTTGTGGATTACCAACCTACATTGAGGCTTTGTTTGGCAGTACATCTGGTTTTTGTGCAACCAAAACTTGCCTCCAAGCCTGGAATTCAAAAATAAGCCCCTGCTTTGAGACCACTGGGAGCAACATCCAAGTGGTTGGAGAGCAACATGTGACTCACGAGCTACTGGTTGGGGATCACTGCACTGAAATTAAGTAAGCTTTATCAGAAAGGTCTATATAAATACACCAATAAACCCTCAAAGCAATGCTGCTCAGAGTCCTCTGTCAAAAGAAACACAGCATTTCTTTCCTTCTATTGTGTACACATGGGCTTCTGTATCAGACTTCCTGTTTTCAGCATAAACCTCCAGGGCTAGGGCTTGAGCATGCTCAGTCTGCTCCTCTCTCTCCCCTCCCTGCTGTAATCTGAACTCAGAGCTATGAGTAAGCAGGGAGAGACTCAGGCAGGAAGTGATGTCACAACAAGCTGTTATGGCAGCTGCTATCCTAAACAAACTGAGATAGCTTCTAGAGCTGTTTACACTGGTATGGTAATGCATTCTGCAGTTAAAAATATAGTGGTATAGCTTGCACTATTGTGTCTAATCCAATGGAAATAAACTGCTTTAGTAGCTTTCCTTCTCCTTCAAAATAAGTGAAAGTAAAATTGATGAGAGTGCTATACTAAACAGTTTTGCAATGTAAATTCATTGTTTATTTTTCTTTAGTTCCAAGATATTAAAGGAAAACTATACCCTGAAAATGAATTTTTGAGCAACAGATAGTTTATATCAAATCAAGTGACATATTAAATAATCTTACCTACCTGGTATATATATTTAAGTAAATATTGCTCTTTTACATCTCTTGCCTTGAACCACCATTTCGTGATGGTCTGTGTGCTGCCTCAGAGATCACCTGACCAGAAATATTTCAACTCTAACTGTAACAGGAAGAAGTGTTGAAGCAAAAAACACAACTCTGTCTGTTAATTGGCTCGTGTGACCTAACTTTATAGTTTGTTTGGTATGTTTGTGTGCACCGTTGTATCCTAGGATCCCAGGATGCTGTCCTTATTTTTTAAAATGGCTATTTTCTATTTATGATTACCCAATGGCACATGCTACTAAAAAAGTGTATTATTATGAAAATGGTTTATTTACATGAAGCAGGGTTTTACATATGAGTTGTTTTATGCAGTATCTGTTTATAGAGACCTACATTGTTCGGGGGGTATAGTTTTCCTTTAAGGGATACACGTACTGTCAGTATGAATGGAGTCGGTTACAACAGCACCACCTGCTGGTCATTTTCCAAGTAGTCAAGGAAGTTGTCAGGAGAGAGAAATAGGCTGCTCTGATGTTCTTCTACTTATTAAAGATTTTAGAAAGCAGAAGAACATCAGAGCAGCCAACTTCCTAGAAAAGCACCCACATCAGTTTTACATTTTTGTATTTTAAAGGTTCACTCAGTGGCGTAACTAGACCCCTAAGGGCGCCGGTACAGAGATTTACAACTGGGCCCCCCCCCCAAAGGGATTGTTAACCTAGGAGTTAACTTTTAGTATGATAGAGAGTGATATTCTGAGACTATTTGGAATTGGTTTTCATTTTATTTTATTTGTGGTTTTTTGATCTATTTAGCTTTTTATTCAGCAGCTCTCCAGTTTGCAATTTTAGCAGTCTGGTTGATAAGGTCCAAATTCCCCTTGCAACTAGGGTTGCCACCATTTCTAGAATAAAATCCAGTGTTTTTAAGGGTTTTCCCTATACTTAACATTGCAATCATGCAACATTTTTATTGGTTAGGCCAGTAAAATACCGGCCAGGTGGCAACCCTACTTGCAACCATGCTCTAATTTGAATAAGAGACTGGAATATGAAAAGGAAAGGGCCTAAATACACAAATGAGTAGCAACAACAGTTAATTTTGCAGGCTATACAGGGAACTGAGTATCACTCATGTATTATAAGGGATAATGTACCCCCTACTGTAAATGATAAGGATATTAAAAGTCATTGAGGAGTTCTGTGACCACTGTGCTTAGTACAGGGAATACCTATGCTGCCATAGTTTTATAGGATCTCTCTGTACAGACTATGAGCAAACTTAGGGGCTGTTCCTGCTGAATTGTGCTTAGTACAGGGGAATGCCTATGCTGACATAGTTTTATGGGATCTCTCTGTACAGACTATGAGCAAACTTAGGGGCTGTTCCTGCTGAATTGTGCTTAGTACAGGGGAATACCTATGCTGACATAGTTTTATGGGATCTCTCTGTACAGACTATGAGCAAACTTAGGGACTGTTCCTGCTGAATTTACTATGGTAGAAATATTAAATTTATTGATAGCTAAACATTTCTTTTAGCTGAACCCAAAGCACATTCTGAGACACTAATGCAATTTAATTAATTATTAAAACATTAAGCAGAATAAACACAGTTGCAGTTCAATGTTTAATACCAGAACTCATAGTAGGATGATACAGTGACAATTCCATGAATATATAAACCCAGAAATCACATAAGGATGGCACACTGGCAATTCCATGTACAAATACCCCAAATTTCATATTAGGAGGGCACAATGCAATTTTTGGCATTGAAAGCAAGGAAAGGGTTAAAGGCCACAATGCAGTGTAATAAATTTGTATCCTTACCTGTTTGCCTTCTTTCTTTCTTCACTGATAGTCTTGGGGCGGGTGGAGAGGAGGAACCAGCAGCACCAATGTCTGCCATCCATTCATCCTGCCTGTTAGAGGACTGGACAATATTAACTAATATTGGCGCTACTTTCCTCTGCTGCAATTGGCTGTCTTTTATCCTGCCCCACTGTCTCAAAGCCACCCACACTCTCAAACTCCACTGCACTCTCTCAATCCCCCTGCACTCTCTCAAATCCCCCACTCATTCTGAAACCCCCCACATATTCTCAAACACGCCCGCACTCTCTGAAACCCACCCACTGTCTCAACCCCCACACACACTCTCAAACCGGGATCCATCGGGGCCTACAGTCGGCTACAGTAGGCATAATCTACCGGGGGGCCCTGCGGGCGTGCGGGCCCTGGTGCAATTGCACCCCCTGCTCCCCCGGTAGTTACACCACTGGGTTCACTTATCCTTTAAAGCAGTGATCCCCAATCAGTAGCTCGTGAGCAACATGTTGCTCTCCAACCACTTGGGTGTTGCTCTCGGTGTCCTCAAAGCAGGTGCTTATTTTTGAATTTCAGGTTTGGAAGTAAGTTTTAATTGCATAAAAACTAAGTATAGTGCCAAGCAGAGCCTCATGTAGGCTGCTAGTCCACAGAGGGGCTACCAATAGTTAATCACAGCACTTATTTGGCACCCCAAGAAACTTTTTCATACTTGTGTTGCTCCCAAACTCTTTTTACATTTGAATGTGGCTCACGAGTAAAAAAGGCTGGGGATCCCTGCTTTAAAGGGTAAATTTGCCTTCAAATGCCTTTCTAGTTCAGTTTCTAGTATCAGTTGCTCTTTTGTTTCAAGCCCCTCTATGCTATCCATTATAGCAGTGATCCCCAACCAGTAGCTCGCGAGCAACATGTTGCTCTCCAACCCCTTGGATGTTGCTCCCAGTGGCCTCAAAGCAGGAGCTCTTATTTGACATCCCCATGGACTTTTTCATGCTTGTGTTGCTCTCCAACTATTTTTTAAATTTAAAGGTGGCTCACGAGCAAAAAAGGTTGGGGACCCCTGCATTACAGGTATAGGATCCATTATCCAGAAACCTGTTATCCAGAAAGCTCTGTATTTTGGGAAGGCTTTGTCCCATGGAATATTTGTAGATACAGGAAAACAGTTATTTCAGCCACCAAGTAATAGTTCAAGAGTACAAGAATATCTTGGGGAGGAAAAAAGTAATGGCTCTAGTGATGTACCAAATCCACAATATTAGGATTTAGATGAATAACGAATTCCCAAAAAGATCTTGGAAAATCCAGAACCATAATTTGCATGGGCCCTGTTCCAATACAACAGGGATAAAATGTTCAACTTCCATATCCCACTCCAGGATTTTGTTCATACAATCCAGAGCATAACTGACCTTTAGACTGGGTTTCCAGTAGGGTCTTGTAAAGCAAAGAGGACTTCTTTCCATATCTAGCCCTAACTTATCTTCTTTTGTCAGAGTCTTGTATCCCTGTCAATTCAGCTTGCCTCTCCAGACTACTAACGCTTGCCTCCACAACTCCCTTTCCCCAGAACAGTAGCGTTGCTACTCACAATTGTGTTTGCTGGGTGTCTTTCTTCATATTTAGCTACTCTGTCTTCTCAAACGGCTGCTTTCTATCTTTCCCCTCCTTCTGTGTGCTGTAAGCTGTTACCTAGCAACCAGCTATTTAGTGATCTCAGTGCAACAGGAAGTGACACATTAGCTAGTGAGTGGGTGGCAGGAAAAGGAAGTCACAGATACTGGCAAAAGAAGAAAGCCTGGCATAGAGAACCTCATGGTGGAAAGAGAAGGAAACCAGAGAGCTGCTGGTGGGCCCAGAGAGCTGAGAGGCTGCACCAAAAGCATTCATTTGGATCAGGCTGGCACAAGGAAGCTACATAATGGGGGTCATTTATCAACACTGGGAAAATTTGCCCATAGGCAGTAATTCATGGCAACCAATCAGATTGCTGCATTCATTGTTCAGCTTGCAGCTGGCTTCAAAAAGCTAATCACTGATTGGTTGCTATAGGTAACTGCCCATGGGCAAATTTGCCCAGTGTTTATAAATGAGCCTTACTGTGTCTGGAGAAATATAGAGGAATCCACACTGGTGGAACCAAGAGCTGGAGATTCCCATCTGAGCATCCAATGGGGATGGCAGTCACACTGTATGGCTAAATGTCTGAAGAGAGCTCTAAAGCATCCAAAGAGGATTTGTGAGTATCCTGTTTAAACGGACAGTACCCTAAAGAAGCGCTTGAAGATAAAGAGACTGTTTTATTAAAGGACTTTGCCTTCTTAAGTTAGACAGCTTGGCACTAGCAAGTTAGTTAATGAGGCCCTATTGTCACTGGTTAAGAGTGCTGCATGTACTAGTTGGCCAGTTATTTTATATAAACTGTTATTAAAGGGCACTTATCGTATAAAAAAGTTACCCCCAACCAAATGTGCGGGCTGATAGAGCCCGCATTCTGGTTGGGGGTACTAGTATTTTTTTTTTTAAAAAATGCCCCAGCGCCGGCAAGCTTACACCGGGAGGGAGCTCCCGGTGCGAGCCACCATGACAGTAGGCGCGCACGCGCGTTTGTGAGCTTGCGACATCACGCGCATTAAGAAAAGTGGCTCCAACAGTGACCGCTTTTCTTAATGCGCATGCGCGTGAAATCACAAACGTGCATGTGCGCATACTGTCATGGCGTTTTGCACCGGGAGCTCCCCCCTAATGGTTTTAAAATTTAGTGGTGAGCACAACTTTTCCTTGTTTGCCCTTTAAGTTTAGCCAATACCGTGTGTGTTATTACTGTGTGCCTAGTGGGGCCACCCGTATGTGCATTCCTGGATCCCACTATGTGGAGGCAGTGCACTAGTAAGTACCAGGTATCCAGTCTCTCCCAATACCACTGCGGAGTGGCTCAGGTTTGTCCCATGCCATCAGGTAAGCGCCACACATGGAGTGTAACGCTGACAAAGGGGTGTCGAAAGAGTTACAGAACTTTCTCCTCACACTGAAACTCTCTCTTTATTAAAATGGTTGACAGGCTGCACTCCTGGATCACAACTGCTTCTTGCACTCGGAAAGGTGGCAACCCTATCTTGTGCAAACTTCCTCCAGGGAACAGCAGGAAATAATTCCAAGCAGGCTGCACAATGCAGTGTTCTACCATTGCAAGTTAATAGCAGTCTCTTCTCTGGCTGTTCACTCCCCAGGCCTGAACACAAAACTGCCGGTCTCTAAATCTCCCAGCACATCTCTCCACTGCTGACTGCTTCCTCCTGTTCCTGTTGATTCCTCTTCCTGACTGTCCCTGCATGATCCCTTCCATCCTGCAAGTTGAAGCATTAATAAATTCCCCCATATTTAAGTACAGGGGGACTACATTAGCAGCCTTACAGGTTCAAAAACTTCTCAATATCTTCTGAAAACTACACCAACCAAATCTGCACAGACTTCCACCCCCCCCCCCCCATTTATCAATACATTTTTCAAAAATTTCTTGTGCAGGAAAACACTCGAAATTCGGTAAAAATCCAAATCCTAAAATTTTTCGGATTTGTCACAGAAAACGGACTTTTTTACATTCTCTAGTGTAGAGAAGCCCATATAACTGCCAGGACTACAGGAAATCCCTACCAACTCCGGTCTTCACCGACGCCCTTTTGGGGCCCCGGAACTTTCTGCTGCGAAGGAAGGGATCCTCCACATGGCCATGGTAGTCAGAAGCGCAGCACCAAAGGATCAGGCAAAGTTAAAGTCGTATTCAGGCAAGGGTCAATGGCAAGCAGTAAGATTTGGAAGTCGACGAGCAGGCAAGGAGTCAAAACCAATAAAAAAAGCTTTAGCAGGATCAGGAGTACTGAAAATCATCTTGGGCAATGAATAAAGCCAAAAAGCACCTTTTATTTTGGCAACAACCGTGACATCAGCACATTCGGTGACATCACAACGCACCACGTGTCAATCCAGAGCTATTACACATGCACATCTATAAACGCACTGATGACTCGTGCATCATTCTGGGCATGTGTCCCAGAGAAGTCTGTGGAGCCCCTGCTTACTTTTAGACATGCTGGTCTCCCGTGGGACATCGGTGTTACATAAGGAAACTCTAACTCAGAACAAACTCCAAGGTCCCAGCCTAGGCTCACATTTTTGCCCATAACAACCACCTTTTGATTTGGGAGGAGCCCTTCACTACTCATATGTAGGGTTGCCACCCAGCCGGTATTTTACCGGCCTAGCCGGTAAAACACCAGCCAAGGCCGGGGCCGGTATTGCAAATTTACCGGCAATGTAGCTGCCGGTAAATTTGAAATACCCCTTAAAAATGGCCCTTGCCTTGCCTGAAATCTAATAAAAACTTACCTTTCTCGCGTCTTCAGCCGATCCTTCGTGTGGCTCCGCCCCCTTTGACGTCACGGCACGCCCCTTTTGACGTCACAGCACGCCCCTTTTGGCCCCGTCAGCCGGTATTATAATTTTAAAAAGGTGGCAACCCTACTCATATGCTGCCAGGTCTTAAAGTGAGAGGAACAGGAAGAGCGAGTAACTAGAAGTGTGGTTGTGGAACAGGCCAAGTCAATACCCATTCAGTGAAGCAGTACCAAATCAGGAGGCAAGAGAGTAGTTGAGGTCACAGGCCGGTTCAAACACACCAGTGGCACAGTACGGAATCACGATCCAAGCGGGGAGTTAAAAACCAGGCAAGAGACAGGACAGGCAGCAAACTAGACAGGTCAAGGACAGGCAAAGTCAAGAAAAGATTAACACACTAGAATCGCAACCAGGAACAATTGGAAATAGACTTACATTGTGGTAGGTCAAGTCCCCTTTAAATATTTTGAATTTCGCACCGCACAACTACACTTTATTAAAGAAACTTGATATTCTGAAGACGAAATCAATCAATGAGGAAACAAAGGGAGCAAGACAAAAAAAGAATCACTTGCATATTTGCTTTACTTGCTTTACCTGATTCCTTAGTATAAAAGTGTGTAGTGCTGTGATAGAATCTCCTTTCCACACATGACACAGCAACAATGCAGCTGAAATTATTTTAAACCCTTTTTTGGCATAAACTATTGTTACATCTTTATAAACAGGCCGGTAGATTGTTTTAATTCCTCTGTTTTCCAAGAACTGAGGAAATCATAATTACTATTGGCATCTTCATTTCAGTGAATAATTGTCCCTCTTTCCAGTGAAATCATTCATGAAGACCGCTGTGTTTTGCACCATTAACCACCGACCCCCCAGCTGGTCCCATATGATATGGTGGGATGGTACATGTACCGAGGTGGGGGAGAGAAGGTTTCATTTAGAGAGAATTTTCATTATACTGTAACAACCAGATAACCAGATAACTGCAGGATGGACAATAATGTTAAAAAAAAAAAAAATACAGGTATGGGATCAGTTATCCAGAAACCCTTTATTCAGAAATCTCCAAGTTACAGAAAGGCTGTCTCGCAGCCGGACAGGGGGGCGGGCCCGTGACATCAGTGGCGGGGCCCATGACGGCAGTCACGCCATGATGTCACGGGGCGGAGCTATGACGACGCGATCGCCGTTTGGCCGATCGCGGTGTCAATCAAGCTAATCCCGCCCGGTTTTCCTTATTTCAAAATACCGGGCTGTCCAGGTCAAAACCGGACAGGTGGCAACCCTATCGCATAGACTCCATTTTATGCAAATTATCCACATTAAAAATTATTTCCTTTTCCTCTGTAATAATAAAACAGTAGCTTGTACTTGATCCCAATAAGATATAATTAATCCTTATTGGAAGCAAAACCAGCCTATTGGGTTTATTTAATGTTTTCAATGATTTTCTAGTAGACTAAGGGCACTTACACACGGGCATTTTGGACCTGCGCTCCCCTGCGTTGTGTTCGGCTGCGTTCAGCCGCAGGGGAGCGCAGGTCTAGACGCACCTCATTAGTTTCAATGGCGTTGTACCCACTAGACGCGTGTAAGTGCCGAACGCAGATTCAGACGCAACATGCTGCATTTTTCCTGCGTTTGGCGCCTACATGCGTTCATGTGAGTACAGCCCCATTGAAAATAATTGAGTGCGTCTATATCTGCGCTCCCCTGCGGCTGAACGCAGAAAAACGGAACGCAGGGGAGCGCAGGTAAAAACGTGTGTAAGAGCCCTTAAGGTGGGGATATTCAAATTATGGAAAGATCCATTATCAGAAATATCCCAGGTCCAAAGTATTCTAGATAACAGGTCCCATAGCTGTACTGCGAAATTTTGTGAATTCTATAAAGGGCCAAGCAAATATATATAGGGCACGCTATGCAAATTCTGTGTACACATAAAAAAGTGGGTTCTCAAGCATTAGCATGTGATATTGATAAAAAAAAATTTGGATAACCAACTGCAATTTAAAAACAGTGAACAATGTAATCAGCCTTTAAGCAAATGAGAAAATACTAGGTTACTGTGATTTTTCCATAGACTATAGCATTGATGCAGGGACCAGCCTAATTGCCACTTTGCATTCAGGAAGGAATTCCCCCCTCAGATTAAGTTTTTTTTTTTTTAATGCAAATTGGAAACAGCTGCGCAGGATTTTTTTTTTGTATTATTAAGAAAATAAAGGTGAACTTAATGAATGTTTGTCTTTTTTGAACAGAAATAGCTTGTTTAGGTTTAATTACTTGGAAAAACTAATTTTCCTGGCATGTTCCCTATTTCACAAGTCCTATCCACTCAATATGTTGCAATGTCTTGCACTGATGAGAGCTAACAAGATGGAAACAGGTTGTCTGCAAGGTTAGTTATATGGAACCTTCAAGTTAACTTTTAGTATGATGTAGAGAGTGATATTCTGAGACAATTTACAATTGGTTTTCATTTTTTATTTGTGGTTTTTCAGCTGTTTTTTATTCAGCAGCTCTCTAGTTTGCAGTTAATAGTGCTGCTCCAGCAGAATTCTGCACTGAAATCTATTTCTCAAAAGAGCAAACAGATTTTTTTAATTTTTAAATCTGACATGGAGCTAGATATTTTGTCAATTTCCCAGCTGCCCCTGGTCATGTGACTTGTACCAGCACTTTAGGAGGGAACTGCTTTCTGGCAGGCTGTTGTTTTTCCTTCTCAATGTAACTGAATGGAACGCAGTGGGACATGGGTTTTTACTATTGAGTGCTGTTCTTAGATCTACCAGGCAACTGTTATCTTGTATTAGGGAGCTGTTATCTGGTTACCTTCCCATTGTTCTGTTGTTAGACTGCTGGGGGAGGAGGGGGTGATATCACTCCAACTTGCAGTACAACAGTAAAGAAAGAGTGATTGAAGTTTATCAGAGCACAAGACTTTGGGCAGCTGGGAAATTGACAATATGTCTAGCCACATGTCAGACATATTTCCCATGACAGTATCCCTTTAAATACCCTTCATTTCCACTTCCCCCCCTCTAGTGGCTGGGGAAGGAACTGCATCTAACACAAAAATTGTTCTTTGCTACCCTCTTGTGGTAACACTTGCAAATTACACTTAATATTTACAAACATTTTCCAATCATTCTGTATTTCCCAAACTTTTCATTTCACACAGTTCACACTTATATTTTCACCCAGCACTCGGTCACCATCTTACAAGTTTGTCAGCTGATGGCACAGCGTGAATTAGATGGTGGACTCGCTTTGACATGGCTCAGGAAATGAAGCACAATGAACCAGAAATGATAAGTAATTACAGGGATTTATGTTCTGATATTCATATCTTCCAGAGATTCCCAGGGGATTTCCTGGTTCTGCACCTCCAGGACCAGATCAGCATTTCCTTTATGCTTGCAACAGATCATATTGAGCAGCTGTGTCTAGTTGATCTCTTGGCTCTGCTACTTCTTATTCACAGGTTCGCTGCTGTGCCAGAACCAGAATTTCCTGGACATCTCATCCTGGAACAGTTTCAAGCTAATGTGAGTGCCAAGAACAACTTTATATGACATTTTCATGAACTGTGAATCTCTATTCTTCTAGGCCCTTCTAATTAAAAATAAAAAGCAGAAAAGTGACTAGGAAACAACGTTGATCATTAGCTGAACTTATAAACTGCCAATATTCTTATATCAATATGTGCTTTGAACTGCTTTATATGGGGGGAGACATATAAAATAAAGTCAAAAGCTGGTATCCATATGGGCATTTTATGGTAGATTTAGGTTGGTGCCTGCTGTACAAGGCAAAACCACTGCAATGCTGTTAGCTGAGAGCACTTCATTTTTCCCTCCCAGCAGTGCAACCTGCCTTCAGCACAGACACTCCTCCTGATGTAACTGCCAGAGCTTGTGAGGTAATGGATCCCATGGCAATCTGTGGATTCTGACAAATGCCAGAGGGGCTGCTGTAATTTGCCATAGACCAGGGGTCCCCAACATTTTTTGCTCATGAGCCACATTTAAATTTAAAAAAGAGTTGGAGAGCAACACAAGCATGAAAAAGTCCATGAGGATGTCAAATAAGAGCTCTGATTGGCTTTTTTGGTAGCCCCTATATGGACTGGCATCTGTTTTTTTATGCAACCAAAACTTGCCTCTGAGCCATTAATTAAAAAATAAGCACCTGCTTTGAGGCCACTGGGAGCAACATCCAAAGGGTTGGAGAGCAACATGTTGCTTGCGAGCTACTGGCTGTGAATCCCAGTCCAGACCTGCCTAGCAGTACTGAAAGCCTGGGCAGAGGAACCAGGAAGGGCAAGGTTATTTGTATTGTTCTGTAGCTCTCTGAGATAAGGGGATACCATTATACTGCTATACAGTGGGTCAGTCCTGACACAGAACAAGGTGACGAGGCCCCAAATGAAGCCCTTCTTTCCCTGGTCCAGGCTGACTTGCTCACAGCATCCAGGCGTTGGCTCATAGCATTACAAGATCATGCTCTACTCACGCTGAATGTGCTGCTCAGCTGCCCTTGCAGGGTAAAGTTTTAAACATATCTGCTTTTTCTGTATAGTTCCGTGGTCCTCCCTGCCAGCTTGATTTTTTTTTCCTTTGTCCCTGTCTTTTTTTGCTTTACTTATGCTCATTTGTTCTCTTTGCCTTTATGTCTTCTGCCGGTGGCTGCTGTATATGTGGAGATTTCTACACAGCTGAGCCCACTGATGCTGCCAGGGCTCACAACCTCCAATCACAGGCCCCTATACTTCATGCCTCCTCTCTGTGGCTCAGTAGCTCTGGATTCCTTATTCCTAATCAGGATGAGGGTAACTGTCCCATCCAGTCGAGTCCCCAGAAGATTTATAGAGGTTCCATCTCATTCTTGGTGAGTAGTGAGGAGACCCTAAAACAAATATTATGGATGCACTGAATCCAGGATTCAGTTTGGTAATTGGGCAGGATTCAGTCATTTTCAGCAGGATTCAGATTCGGCTGAATCCTTGTGCCTGGCCAAACCGAATCCTTAAAATCATGTGACTTTTCATCACAAAACAAGGAAGTAAAAATTTCTTTAGCCACGCCCTTCGTGCACTGCTCTCTTTTACCCTCCCCCTCGCTAATTTGCATATGCAAATTAGGGGTCAGATTCGGTTTTGTATCCGGCCGAATCTTTCTCAGCAGATTCGGGGGCTCGGTCGAATCCAAAATAGTGGATTAAGTGCATCCCTAACAATTATTAAGCTGCAATTAGTTTGTGTAGTGATATTGTGTTTCCATTCCACATTCGCAGGTGTTGGGGCTCTTACACACGGGCGTTTCTTTTTTTTTTCCAAGTTGATTTTTATTGAATGTTAACTTCCCACAAACAAACAAAATAATTTCACATAGTGCATCAATGACAGCATTTAGATACAATTATTTGGTTTTGCATGTCTG
>CM044446.1:88867367-88898667 GCA_024363595.1 Xenopus borealis | reverse complement strand
AGCAGAATCCCTGAGTTTCATTACAGGCAGCTGTTTGAATTGATACAATAGTTGCTAATACTCCAGAGATACTGCTGTGAAATGTCAAACAAATGTAGCAAATTGTAACCGTTCAGAATCTACGCCTTTATTACTGTGCTGCCAGACTGAAACACCAAAGACAAGAACATTAACAACTGAACTGAAGGAAGTCAAAATGGCAGTCAAAAGATTTATGGGTACATACCCTAAAGTGCCTCCAAGAATAAAGTGGTTTACAGTAGTAGTGGGCAGAAAAGGCTCAAGGGTTAAAGGAACAGTAAAAAAAAATTTTTTTTAATTCGGTTATTTTTCAACAAAAAGAGAGATTGACAAATCTTTAAAAGTTTTTAATAAGAAATTACTTACCGATTCTCTGCATGAGCTCCTCCTCTGATATAGCGACAATCCAATGTGCGGCGCTCGATTTCTCCTCCCTGCCTTCTATAGGAGAAAGGCAGGGAGGAGAAATCGAGAGCCGCACTATGGATCGTCGCCATATCGCCAACTCAGAAGCATCTTTAGAGTATTTGCAACTGTTGTATCAATTCGAACAGCTGCCTGTAATGAAACTCAGGGATTCTGCTCAGCAGGGACAAAAAAATGTATCAAATAATATATCAATTTTAATATAATATTAAAATATTTAAAAAAAAAATCAGAAGATTTTAAAGATTTATCTCTCTTCGTTTATTTTCGTTAAAAAAAAAACAAATTAAAAAAAAAAGTTACTGTTCTTTAAAAGGACTTTGAGCTGGTTATGGCTGCGTTTAAATCTCTGTAAATGCTTGGCTTTTACTATATTCATAACTTTGAAGAAAGGAGGACATTGCTGTTCAGAAATGTCAGCAGTTAAAGATTCAGACATTCATAAAATCTTGTGTCTCCTGGTAAATGCTGCAAAGAATTTGAACAATTGCCTATTGGTTACAGCCTATTAGGAAAAGCAACAAGTCATTTGTTTTGTCTAGAAGTACAGGTCATTTAAAAAACTTGAGTGCTATACATAGCTCCATTAGTGAATGGGCAGAACCCCAGCAATGGCTGTCTCCCTAATGTAGTTTGGCATTCTGTAGCTTTGATATTAACAGTAGAGGTCTGAGGAATGAAGGATTAGTCCACACGGGGAGATTCGTCCCCCTGCCTTCCAGCTGCTTCAATGAAGAATCGCCTGTGCCTATTGACACATGGCACTGTGTTTTCCCGAAGTCGCCTCTTTTGGCAATTTCGAGTGAATTCGGAAAACGCTGTGCCTAGGGTTGCCACCTTTTCTTGAAAAAAAATACCGGCCTTCCTATATATTTTTTTCCTATTGATAACATTGGGATCAACTATCAAAAATACTGGCAAGGCCGGTAAAATAGCAGCCAGGTGGCAACCCTAGCTGTGCCCCATGTGAATAGGCGCAGGAGATTCTTCATTACGCAGCTGGAAGGAAGGGGGAAGAGGTTAGGATAGATTAGTCACCAGGCGACGAATCTCCCTGAATGTTCTTGTGCGGAATGCTCTCGTGTGAACTGAAAGTAATACACATTTATAATGAGTGGTCCGGTTCAAGGAAAAAAAACCAAACACTCATCTTTAACAGGTTATCTTGGATAAAGGTTTTAAGGTACCCATAGACGCAAAGATCTTTCTCTGCTGAGCGACCGATCTTAGGGAAGTCCGACCAATGGTTAATGGCATACCAACGATTGTACATCTTACGATTTTTCGTCCGACATCGGTCTGAAGATTGATCGGCCAGGTTACAAAATCTTTATCACTCCCCATGCAATCTACCTATGTTTGCAGGACAAGCAGGCTGGGACCCTTCAGTTTTGCTGGCAATATCACCTGAAATGGTCTTTTTAGTTGGACACATCGGGCATTTAAACGATCGTTTTGAGACAATCGTGGTCTCACAATAACCATTGGATCTTTTAAAAATCTTTGTCTATGGCCAGCTTTACCCTAGACCTAGGATTATCCTTTCTTTTGATAATGGGCAGATACGGATTAAGTCATACATTTGTTTTATGTTTTTAATATGTGAAGTTTGGCACATTCAGGGCAAATTATTATTGACATATCAACAGCATATTCCCTGCCCATTACAGAGAGTATATATCTCTTCTGCCCCAATTCTCTTTCTTGTTTGTGTACCAGCTCAAATGGCATCCATCCTATATATCAACTTGTATGTTGGTTTACTAGTTTGGGGAAAATAGTGATCCTTTCTAAACACAAGGCCAGAGTTTACGGACATGTTGGGGTCAGCTTGAGGGACATGTCAGAAGCCGGGTTTCAGTAAAGCTGAGAAACTGAGCTTGTAGGAAATAACTTGATTATTAGTCACAGCAATGCTGGAATTCAGTGAAATTGAATGTGTCTGATCTTACAGGAGATAGGGAATGTTCTGCTTTGGTTGTGTAGGACTGTAGAAATATCACTTTACTGAAATACACGAGAAGAGATTTGGGTAGGAGGACAAGTGCAGAATGAGATGGATGTGGGATGAAATGAGAGTCGATTGGAAAAATGTGAGAATTTAAAACAATCTGCAAAGGCCAGAGAGATGCATTTTAAAGAGCGACAAGGTACTGGAAATTATCTCCAAGAAATACTTTTTGGCAGATAATTTCCATTCAATTGACTAGATTCAGTTCATGGTTCTTATGGCTTATCACGTGAAAACTTGTTGTGTTTCATTCAAATTGAAGAGAAGCTTTTCTCCAAAGTCGGTACCAGATCATTCCTATATGATTTAACAGTTTTCATGTGATAACATGAGAGATGGTTTTTCTCATTGAATTGCATTTGGCACTATGGGACTATGGCAATAGGATACTGAATTGGAATTGAATATGGACATTGGGCCAGATTCAGTTTGATGAGAAAATTTTCAAGGAGAACTAAACCCTAAACCTGAATAAGACTAAAAATTTCATATTTTATATAGTGAACTTATTGCATGAGGCTAAAGTTTCAGCTTGTCAATAGCAGCAATGATCCAGGACTTCAAACTTGTCACAGGGGGTCACCATCTTGGAAAGTGTCTGTGACACTGCACATGCTCAGTGGGCTCTGAGCAGCTGTTGAGAAGCTAAGCTTAGGGGTCGTCACTAATTATCCAGCAGAAAATGAGGTTGGTCTGTAATATAAGCTGATGCTACAGGGCTGATTATTAAATTCTGATGCTAATTGCACTGGTTTCTGTGCTGCCATGTAGTAATTATCTGTATTAATGACTAATCAGCCTTATATTTGGACATTTCTATTCTATGTGTACTGTATATTGTGAGTGGGTCCCTAAGCTCAGTAAGTGACAGCACAGATCATGTGAATCAGTGAATCAGCAGAAAAGAAGATGGGGAGCTACTGGGGCATCTACTGGGGAGACACAGATCTTTACTGCTAAAGAGCAGCCCAAAATACAATGTACAACATGTCTAGCTACTTCTTTATTTAAGCTTTAGTTCTCATTTAAAACAAGGGTTTTGTTGTTGTGATGTGTGTTTTGGAAGCTCCCTGTGTGACATAACATTTAGAGAAGAAACTGTGAACAAAATTTGTTACCTACTGGTGAGAAGGCTGTAAGACATCTAAGACAATATCATGTTATCCTTTCCCTTTGCAGCGTTGTTGCACCAAATAGCTATAGCATTACATAGTACATAATCATACATTGTAAGCTAAATTGAAAAAAAAACACACACTCAATTTCAACCTTTTAGGGCTCATCCAGACGAGAAGATTCAAGGAGACAAAACGCCACGTCTTTGAGGCGACTAATCTCCTTGAATGGCTTGCTCATATCTTGCACCCGCTAGCGCTAAAGTCGCCTGCGCCTATTCACACACGGCTTTCGATTTTCAAAGTCGCTCAAGATTGCCTCACGAGGCGATTTCGAGCGACTTTGAAAATCGTGTCGCTGCGTGTGAATAGGCGCCAGCGACTTTAGCGCTAGCTGGTGCAAGATATGAGCAAGCCATTCAAGGAGATTTAGTCGCCTCAAAGACGTGGCGTTTTGTCGCCAGGCGACGAATCTCCTTGAATCTTCTCGTCTGGATGAGCCCTTAAGTCTATATTTAACCTTCCTAACCGCTAGTTGAATGCAAAAAAGACCCATTTGAAGCCTCAGAAGGGGAAATATTCCTTCCTGACTCCAAAATGACTAGTCGCTGGATTAACTTGTACTGTGAGCTATCGTCATTGTATCTTTGTATTGGGAATACGAGGCTTGTGTTGGAATTCTGGAGAACACGTCATATCATTCAGTTGAGTAGACTCATGGGAGTGTATATTTGTGTTTAATATACACACCAGGGCCATAGTTAGGATGAGTAGCTACCTCTGATTAGCCATTGTAGAAAACCACAATATGTTCTATTGACAAGCCTTAGAAATGTAAGGATGTACATTAACTGTCATTTCTCAGTGTCATTAGATGATGGCAGTATCAGGTGTTCCATGAGGTACAGGAAAGACTGGAAGTGCTTCTGTTTTTGGAAACAAAGGAGGTTCCTCTGGCTTTGAGCTTATTATTAGCTCCAGTGCCAGTCATGCTGATGTCATGGGTATGGTGCAACTTCCTAAGTGTTCTTTCACTTTTGGCTGGGAAATCAAGTCTGGCATGTCACTTCCACGTGCCGCATCATTACTACGCTGCATAGATATGTTAAACGTCACTTAACTGCAATCAGTTATACATACTGCAGAAGCCTTGCTGCTTAGGTGTATTCTGGCTTGCTACATATAAAGCTGGATACCACTATATGCTCCTAATAACGCTTAAAGGAACAGCAACACCAAAAAAAGTGTTTGTTTTAAAGATGAAAATATAATGAAAAGTTGCCCTGCACTGGTAAAACTTGTGTGTTTGTTTCAGAAACTCTACAACCATTTCTTGCTGTGTAAGTATGCAGGCGTGGCCATTTAAAGGGCAAGGAAAGGCAAAGAAATAAAATCCAATTTTTACTTTCTTTAATGAAAAAGAAATCTATCTCCAATATACTTTAATTAAAAAATGTGTACCGTGAAACCTGACTGTATGCAGTGAAAGTCTCCCTTCATTCACTGCTGTGGATAGGAATTGTCAGATGGTCCCTAACTTCTGGCAGGGAAACAATCATACTTATGAACAGCAGGAAGAGCCCTTGCCTTACCCTTGCTCACCCGCTCTGCGTAAAGTCGCCTGCGCTTGTTCACCCGCAGCGGCACGATTTTAAAAGTCGCTCAAAGTTGCCTCGCCAGTCAATTTTGAGCGACTTTTAAAATCGCGCCCCTGCGGGTGAACAAGCGCAGGCGACTTTACGCAGAGCTGGTGAGCAGCGCTAGTTAGCTATTCCGGGAGATTCGGGGGAGATTCGTCGCGGCGAGAAGTAGAAAAGGCACAAGATACACAGCAGATCACAGATAGGCTCTGTAGAATACAATGGGATTCTTCAGACCTTATCTGTTATCTACTGTGTAGTATCTACTGTGTATCCCAGGGGTGCCCAAAAGGTAGATTGGGATCCACCGGTAGACCTTTAGCTTGTGATCAGTAGATCTCAAGACTTGAGTCAATAAACAGCTTGTCTAAATCATCCTCCTGTTTCATGCTTTACATTCAGATATTTCTGATGTTAAGCTTGCATAAGAAATAATTGTTAAATGTAGTAATATAAATTCTCTCATAAATCAATGTTATGTTTAAATAATATTTTCTATGGAACAGAATGCGAACAGTGATGATATGGATGTAGATCATAATGGGACGACATCACTAAAAGTTGACCTCATATGGGCACTCCTGGTGTATCTTGTGCTTGAATGGCTGCCCCCATGTGATGTCTTATTTTTGTCTAACCATTTCCATGTAGTGGGATCAGAGATCAGTTATACTAAATGCTATTGTTTGTTTTAAGTTGATTTCATTCAACGAAATCCGTGGAGCCACTGGGAAGTCTTGAGTGCAGACAAAATCAATTGAACAGGGCCCATCCTGCTTGTAGAATTCCCAGTTCGGTGGCACTGGTCTGTAAAGCTTGAGTGAAAATGGAAGAAAAGAGAAAACAATATTCTAATTTCATCACCTAGAGATCCAGTTATTTGTGCATTATTTTAGGCAGTGTGGGGTAGCCATTGATTTGGATGCTCACGTTCTATTTGAAGGGATACTGTTATGGGGAAAACATGTTTATTTCCAAACGCATCAGTTAATAGCGCTACTCCAGTAGACTTCTGCACTGAAATCCATTTCTCAAAAGAGCAAACTGATTTTTTATATTCCATTTTTAAATCTGACATGGGGCCTTTCGAGAAATGGATTTCAGTGCAGGATTCTGCTGTAGCAGCACTATTAACTGATGCATTGTGGGGGAAAAATGTTTTCCCATGACAGTAAAGGGATACTGTCATGGGGAAAAAATGCTTTTTTTCAAAATGCATCAGTTAATAGTGCTGCTCCAGCAGAATTCTGCACTGACATCCGTTTCTCAAAAGAGCAAACGGTTTTCTTTTTATATTTGATTTTTAAATCGGACATGGGGGCTATACATATTGTCGGTTTCTCAGCTGCCCCCTGTTATGGGACCTGTGCTCTGATAAACTTCAATCACTCTTTACTTCTGTAACGCAAGTTGGAGTGATATCACCCCACCCCCAGCAGCCTAACAACAGAACAATGGGAAGGTAACCAGATAACAGCTCCCCAACACAAGATAACATCTGCCTGGTAGATCTAAGAACAACACTCGATAGTAAAATCCAGGTCCCACTGAGACACATTCAGTTACATTGAGTAGGAGAAACAACAGCCTGCCAGAAAGTAGTTCTCTCCTAAAGTGCTGGCTCTTTCTGAAAGCACATGACCAGGCATAATGACCTGAGATAGCTGCCTACACACCGATATTACAACTAAAAAAAAATACACTTGCTGGTTCAGGAATGAAATTTTATATTTTAGAGTGAATTGTTTGCAGTGTAAATAGAAATAAAAACATCATAAAAAAAAATTACAGAATCCCTTTAACTGGCTTGCCAGTGTCCCAACAGGCTGCTGTCTGTAGTCCCATCATATGCATAGTAATAATAATAATACGCTTATCCTCTAACACTTTCCAGGCGCCTGTGCGTTGCTGCGGTCAGGCAGAGATTAACCTGCATTAGGCAAGGCATTAATAACCCGTTGCATTTCCTCCTTTCATTTTGCAGACGAGGGACCCTGGCTGAAAGCATAACATACAGAGAGTGGAAAGGAAGAACTCTTTAAGTTGGGCACCGTCCCCTCCAGCCAGCGCGGCCTCCCTCTCCGCGTGCTGCTATCATGGCTGACGTGGATCCGGACACACTACTGGAATGGCTGCAGATGGGGCAGGGGGACGAGAGAGACATGCAGCTCATTGCCTTGGAACAGCTTTGCATGCTGCTGCTCATGTCTGATAATGTGGATAGGTGTTTTGAAACGTAAGTTGTTTTTACTTCCCCCCTTTATTTAACTTTGATTTGAAGTATATATGCTTGCAGATATTTGCTTAAATGTGTCATGTATTATATTTGAAAGGCTCTTTTTTTATGTCCTAAGCCACACAGGGTTGTTACCAGACAGCCTTGCAATATACATAAAGTTAGGCATACTCTTGGCAACCTTGCCAAATAAGCAAACTTTTAAAGGAATTATTCAGTGTAAAAATAAAAACTGGGTAAATAGGCTGTGCAAAATAGAAAATGTTTCTAATATAGTTAGTTAACTAAATATGTAATGTATATTTAAAAAATAAAAAAAAAATCATTATCAAACATTAGAATCAGGCCAAAATTTGTGGAAAGGCCACCTAGGCCCGGGCCTAGGGTGACAGGATTTTAGGGGGCGGCATGCTGCCCAGCCACACCCACATTGGTTCAGAAACACTGGGGATTAGAGGAGATAAAATAGTTTTTCAAATTTTCCATGCACCAATTCCCATTGCTCCAGTCCTGATGATGAAAATATGCGACTAAAGGGCAGAGTATGGGGGCGACGAACAACAGTGGGCCTAGGGGCCCCCGTTAATTAAATCTGGCCCTGATTAGAATTATTAAAAAAAAAAGTTATTATTAAAAATAACTACAGCCTTCCCATAATTCAGATCTTTCTGGATAACATTTTTCCAGATAATGGATCCCATACCCATATTCGATTGAGACTTATAGTAATTTAGCCAAAAATATAATGTATAAAGGCTGGAGTGACTGGATGTGTAACATAATAGCCACAATACTACTTCCTGCTTTTCAGCTCTCTTGGTTTCCACTGGTTACCAGGCAGTAACCAATCAGTGACTTAAGGTGGGCCACATGGCTCATAACTGTTGCTTTTGAATCTGAGCTGAATGCTAAGGATCAATGTCAAACTCACTGAACAGTTATGCCCCATGTGGCCCCCCTTCAAGTCACTGACTAACTCAGAGTTAGAGAGCTGAAAAGCAGGAAGTAGTGTTGTGGCTATTATGTTAGACATCCAGTCACTCCAGCCTTTATACATTACATTTTTGGCTAACTAACTATATTAAAAAAATGTTTTATTTTGCACAGCTTGTCTATTTACCCAGTTTTTATTTTATACTGAAAAAAGTGAACCGCAATTAACTGCAGATTGTCTCAGAATATTTCAGAATTGTAATGAAATAATTTCAGTTGTATAACCAGTTAAAATGATGCTACTCTAGGTCCTATACTGCGTCCCATACTGTCGTATACTACGTCTGCTTTTTTTTTTTTTAAGCATATACGGGTCATACAATTATGAGGCCCAGAGTATTGAGAAATGATCATGTATCTGATGAGGGATGAATGCTTGACCATATTATATTATACCACTTAATGAGTGGCCAATGTGTGTGTATGAGTTTCTGTTCTTGAAACATTTTCTTCATGTCCCATTTATTCTTTGAATCGCATTGTTCTGCATGTGTGGAATGCATTCAGCCTTGCATCAGAACCCATGCTAATCATTGCCTGGCACCAGCTGATAACTGGAGACTGATAACATTGTAGATAAGCAGAGCTTGCTATTTGTAAAAGCAAGCACTAGCTGAAAGCTGAATAGGGGGAAAAAGGACTCACTGGGTCATTTATAAACTTCGCGCAGGGCAGATTGGTTCGCAGAGTGAATATATTTGGCCTGCGCCTGTTTATATTTATAAAGCTGAATGCAAATTTGTTTTTCACATTGCGAATGTCTCTAGGAGCTTTTTAAATATGGCAAAAATCATAAATTGCAAACACTTTGCGCCACAACTTTGGTGGCAGAGAAAATATTTGAAAAACTGTTTCGCAAATTTCGAATTTAGGTTACTTTTAACGCTATTTTCGCGCAAAACAACCTCGCAAAGTACCTGTACTCACAAAGACCTGTCTTGTTTGCGAAAATTCATTCACAATGCGAATTCGCAAAAAACGGAAAGACGGGCACAATAGTGCAATATTGTAGCATTCAGGAAAAAGCATGGGCAAAACTACCATATGCGCTGTGCAAACTTTATAAATGACCCCCAACGTTATTCTAACACTTTTATTATCACCTACACTCTCTTCCACCCCCCCCTGACATTTTTTTAAGGTTAAAGGAAGGGTTTTCTGACCATTGAGGGCAAGATTATCTGCCCCCGCTTTTTAAAGGAGAACCAACCCCCCTAATTAGTATCTGCCTACCCTAAATACGCCCCCCTCCCTCCTCCCCCCAGCCTACCTTGTACCCTGGACATATGCCCCTAATTTCCCCTACTTGCAGGTCTTGTCCAGTGGAGTTCACAGCAGCCACAGAAAATTTCCAAAAATTTGTTTTGTGACTTTGAGTGTATGCGCAGTAGATTACTCCAACTGCTCATACACCGAAAACGCTGGTCACTACAGTAGAGAGACCGAAAGAGACAAGCTGGCTGCTATGAACTCCGCTGGACAGGACCTGCAAGGAGCCGTAAGTAGAAAGTTAGGGGCATTTGCCCAGGGTACCGGGTAGGCTGGGAGGGAGGGGGGCCTATTTAGGGAAGAGGGATACAAATTAGGGGTGTTGGTTCTCCTTTAAAAGTGAGTTTTAGCAGCAACATTTGTTTTGTCTTCCAATAGAAAATAATGCATATCAGCATTGTCAAAATATATGAAGATACTTTAAAGGAGAACTAACCCCACCAGCTCCTAAACTGCCTGCCATTGCCCCCTCTCCCTCCCCACTATGTGCATGTGCGTAAAAAAAAAAATCTGACCCTTAAATGCACAGAAGCACATGACGTTGTATAAATGAATTGCACCCATGCACTTGCACTTTCGTGCTGAGGTTTACACCGCCACTCCCTCTCATAGATGAGGGGTGCCATTTTGTGCCATCCATGAAACCCTTAATATATGAATTTCAGACTCTCACACTATGCATTTCCTACACAGTACAGATTAGATCTGTGAAAATCCTGCTTTGCATTCCCAAAAAACAGCCCAGTGTTTGTTTTTTTTCCCCCTTGTCTCCATAGCTAGAGTGGCCCCACGGATACTCTAAATGTTTTTGATAAGTGCTAAGACAACAGGTCTGTAGAGGACAGAGTAACATTCATGGAATATTTTCCATGAGCTGTGAGGCTCAGGGCGTTTATATAGTGAGAAAGTGCAGTACAGTGCAGCTTATAAAGAGCCCCTGTGATACAATGGACTGTACCACAAGCATAGGATGTTCAATGCTCTAGAACAGGTCTTTTCATAAGTGTATGGTATAAAGAGCCCTAGTGTTATTCAAGCAGAATTTTTAAGGATTATGGAATTTCCCTTGCTTTTTTTTTTGCAGCCTAAAGAAGCTATTAATTTTACCCTGTTCCTAGAAAGGCACCAAATATAGATAGTGAGATGTGAGTGGAAAAGTATACTGAAATAACTAAAAAGAAATTCAGGCACATCATTCCATAGTGAATGGAATGCAGCTAAACCTAAGTAACGTGAGGCCGGGGTGCTCATACCATGAGCTATAATTCACATGAGAGAAGGAGCAAGCACTCGCATAGGGCCCCATGACCTGGCCAGTAGTGATGAGTAAATGCAAGGTTATAACAGGAATAACCTTGCGGTTTTTGTGCAATACCGGAACATTTATTAGCGTGTGGTGTGTATGGACTTTCCTATCACTTCCCTGAAATAAAGTAAAATAGTAGGCATTGCTGTGGGTCTTTCTGCGAGTACCTGCTTCTGTTGTGTAAATTAAATCCTTACTTTGCACAAGAAATTCTCTCTCCATAGTAGGATGTGTATATTTGTGCCTGAAAAGCATGAAAGCTTTTCAATATCCAAGTCTGTTCCGTGACCATATCTAGGCCACAGGCTGTTTGAATGTATATAGAATTTTGAGGTGACTGTTACTACTTTATTATAATTATTATTTTTTGCAAGATTTAAGCATCATATGACACAATTAACCTTTATCTGATGACATCACTAAGCACAGTTCATATAAGGAATAATCTACCCCTTTACTGTAAAATCTAATTAAAGGGTGCCATGGAGTTCTGTGACCATATAAAGGCTGCTGACCAAGCTCTTTTATACAGGTCAAAGAACTAAGGGACTTTTAATATTCTCATGTTTACATTTTCAATAAATCAAGTGACATCACTAAGCACCACTATAATATCCTAATGGTGGCCTTAGAAGATTTTTAAAAGATATTTTCATTAATGTCACACCGATCATTTAAATGTATGATTTAGCCATCAATCAAGTCTTTTTCAAGTGATAGTCTAGTTGAAGCCAGGAAAACTGTGGTTAGTTTCCTGCTTGGCCCAGAAAACGGCTGCTGCTTTTGTCAGACATCTAAGACCACACTGAGCATGTGCAGGGTCTTGGTCTTGCAAAGATGGTTGAACAGTTACAAGATGATGACGCCCTGTGGCCAACTTTGAAAACATAAATCATTTGTTTTATTTGGCTTCTGGGGCAGTAAGTTGAAGTTTATGTTTACTATACAAAATACAGCATTTCTAGCATCATTCTGTCTTAGACAAAACACGCACGTCAAGTCAGATGTGATGGGAAACAAGGTAAGCAATACAAAAGTCAGATGGTGTCGCAGCATTCATCCAACACAACATGACTGCTGGATGCTGAGGGAGCTTGCAGCGTTTGCATCAGTCGTGTTGTGTTGCATGCATGCTGCAACAGCTTCTGAGATTTCTATCTCTTACCTTACTGTATAAAGATGGCACACCTCACATAGCTCATAAACTCTTCCAAATATGTTTGTTTCCCCCCCATTACCTCCATTGCTGCAACTACCCTCCATTGCCGTGACTCTCTTCCTTTGATATATTTTATTAATATTGTTATTATTATTGTTGTTATTATTATCAGTAAAATTGGCAGGTATGGGACCTTCTATCCAGCATGCTCAGGACCTGAGGTTTTCTGGTTAATGGCCATACCTTAAAGTGGACCCGTCACCCAGACACAAAAATCTGTATAATAAAAGTCCTTTTCAAATTAAACATGAAATCCAATTTAAAATTTTTATCAAACCATTCATAGCTGTTTTAAGCTCATTTAAAAATCTCAGCTGTCAAACAAATCTTTTGGAGGTCCTCATCTCCTTTGTAGGAACCATGATACACATCAACAAATGCGTTGTGTGTGATCAGGCTGCTGGATCCTCATTCATTAAATAAAACCGGGTCACTCACTCACACTTGATTGTCAGTTGTGAATTGTTCTTTCTCTTTCTTTTTCAGTTGTCCACCTCGTACCTTCCTGCCGGCATTGTGTAAAATATTCCTGGATGAAAGTGCTCCAGACAGTGTGCTGGAAGTAACAGCCCGAGCTATCACCTATTACCTGGATGTCTCCGCCGAGTGCACGAGACGTATTGTGGGAGTGGAAGGTGCTATCAAAGCTTTGTGCAATAGGCTTGTAGTGGTAGAGCTCAACAACAGAACCAGTCGGGATTTGGCAGAACAGTGTGTCAAGGTGAGATGGGTGGCAAAATTTCACTATATATACTTTTATATCTAGTCAAGCATTCTTATTTTTGCTATTGAGTAGAATGTGATATTCTAGGATCCAGAGAGGCACGGTTAAAAGGCAAACAACTACTGCATAAAAAAATATATAGACCGGTTTACTTCCATTTACAGCAATGTAATCATTTAAAGGCTAACCTTCCTTTAAAACTATTTCCTGACTTTTCATGTTTAAAGGAGGAGGAAAGCTACCAAAGCAGTTTATTGCCAATAGCTTAGCCACAATATTTATTGTGCAGAATGCTTTTCCATACCTGAGTAACAGCTCTAGAAGCTCTCTCTCTTTGTTTAGCTTGGTGTGACATCACTTCCTGCCTGAGTCTCTCCCTGCTCACTCGTATCTCTGGGCTTATTACAGCATGGAGGGAGAGAGGTGCAAACTGAGCATGCTCAGGCCTTATCCCTGGAGTTTAATGCTTATAAACAGGGAGACTGATGGAGAAGTCCATGTGTACACAATAAAAGGAAAGAAATGCTGTGTTTGTTTTGACAGAGGACTCAGAGCAGCATTACTTTGAGGGTTTACTGGTGTAATTATATAGACCTTTCTGATAAAGCTTAATTAATTTTAGCCTTTCCTTCTCCTTTAAGGTAAGGATTCTAGGTAATAAAAGATGCAAGATTAGCTTAGCTATTTGGTACTCTCCCAGTAGACCTGGTGATTTGCATTTGCTCTAATTTATGTTGCAAAATTGGCAGCTAAGTATAGGTATTGAGTTGGCGAATTCATATTGCATTATTACATTCTCAGTAGGTCTTTGGCTTACAAACATGTGTATAAACTTTAATTTTTGTCCGGAAAAGAATTAAAATATTATTATAAATTTTTTTAATCCTTTAATCTTTACAATGACTTTTCTCCCTAAGGTACTAGAGCTAATCTGTACACGGGAGTCTGGAGCTGTATTTGAGGCAGGGGGTTTGAGCTGCGTGCTGACGTTCATTCGAGACAGTGGGCACCTAGTTCACAAGGATACTCTGCATTCTGCCATGTCTGTGGTGTCTCGACTGTGTGGGAAGATGGAGCCACAGGATACATCATTAGAAACATGTGTGGAGTCTCTCTCCAGCCTGCTGAAGCATGAAGACCACCAGGTGAGAATAGAATTGAAAGGAAATACTCAAACTTTATAAAATGGAAGTGGAGAACATGGAGTAGCAGAAGAGGCAGCATGATTGTATAGGTGACCTTGCAGGAGCCTCACTGATGTTTTTTCATTCTGCAGGTATCAGATGGAGCCCTTCGCTGCTTTGCGTCCCTTGCCGACCGCTTTACACGCCGTGGTGTAGATCCAGCTCCTCTTGCACAGCATGGGCTCACTGAGGAACTGCTCTCTCGAATGGCATCTGCAGGAGGCACCGTGTCAGGTCCTTCTTCAGCTTGTAAATCAGGGCGTGGCACCAGTGGGGGACCTTCCACCTCTGGAGACTCAAAAATCAGCAATCAGGTCTCCACCATTGTCAGCCTTTTATCTACGCTATGCCGTGGTTCACCAGTCGTCACACATGTATGTAACAGAAGGACACTCACACACCTAAATATATATCTTGAGTTTAACCATTAATTTCCAGGTCACTCTTCATCTTTATTTTTTGCTATAGGATTTACTTCGGGCAGAACTCCTTGACTCCATGGAAAGTGCTCTGCAAGGCGATGAACGTTGTGTTCTTGATACCATGCGCCTTGTCGACCTGCTTTTGGTGCTGCTTTTTGAAGGCCGCAAAGCTCTTCCTAAGTCTAGTGCTGGGTCCACAGGTCGTATTCCTGGGCTGCGGCGACTTGATAGTTCAGGAGAGCGATCTCACCGCCAGCTAATAGACTGCATCCGCAGTAAGGACACTGATGCCCTCATAGATGCCATCGATACAGGAGGTGAGTCTTAAGAGAGAAAGATTGTTCTATTGAGAGTGCAACCAGGAGAGCGAGGATCTTGAACTGCATAAGATTCCAAACCAACTTCTTTGTGCTACTTCTTTACTCTCTATTTTGTCATTGTTTTTAGCATTTGAAGTCAATTTTATGGACGATGTTGGCCAGACTCTTCTGAACTGGGCCTCTGCTTTTGGCACACAGGAAATGGTGAGAACTAATGATATAATATATGTGTATTTGTATAGTGCTCCTTAAGGGCAAAGCACTGTACAAAAAACAATAAATTAGTAGTAACAAACGAGGATCACTGCAGTAATAAGTAAAAATAAGTCTATTATTAGAAATACAAGTGCAGAATGTCCAAGAGACAAAAGGATGGAGGACCCTGCCCCGTAGGGCTTAGTCTAAATGGGAGAATAATTTACAGACACAGTTCAGAGGGGTGTTAAAGTGCTGAAGGTTACAGTGTGTGACACTGTGATAATTCAGAACACACACCGTCTCCTGTGTATGTGAATTTTAAAGCTGCATGTAATATTAAATGGGAAACACAAGTTTATTATCAAGGGAAGTTATTTTTTTTTTTAAGCGTGTTTTGAAAATCTTGAATAGATGAATAAACATGATTAAGACATTATGAATCGACAGATCCTGCATTTAGAGATTTTTTTTTTTTTTTTTTACCAAAAATGTTACAAATAACTTTAAGACCAATGAAAATTTTGAATGAATGTACACAGGACACCTGCTTAAAAGTAGGATTTCTCCTTTAATAGTAGTTGAGGGAAGAAGTGTCGTCATAAGGATTCTGCCAGTAGCTTTGTTTTTATCCCCCTAGGTTGAATTCCTGTGTGAGAGAGGAGCAGATGTAAACAGGGGGCAGAGGTCATCTTCACTGCATTATGCTGCTTGCTTCGGAAGGCCTCAGGTGGCAAAGGTAGGAAGTTAAAGGATCGAATTTGTGCAAGGTCGGCTTTAGGATTGTCGTCACAGGGAATTGGGTCAGCTCTGTGGAGCGGCTTTGGGAAAGCCTTCCGAATCACCAGTCCCATTAATGGGCAGCTTAAATCTTTATTTTATGTCTGGTCTCTCGTTTGCCCTTATGATTTATAAACTCCCTGCCAGTGCCAGACATTCTTTGTTCAGCTTTTAACAACTGCGTGAACATTAAGTTCTGCAGTGTTTATGTCAGGCTACTGTGTTTTTCTCCCATTTAATTTAAGTAAGAAAGCCACACATTTTATATTTTAGCAGTAAACACAATTTTATTGGATAGCATGTGTATGCCGTCCATTAAAATAGTGTTTACTGCTAAAATATATAATTTGTGTCTTTCTAACTTAAAATAGATATATTCAGCATAACCCCTGTAGATTGTTCAATCTATTATTAATACTTATGTCTTTATGCCTCCATTCATCTATCTGTGGCTGCATAGATTTCCCCCTAGAATGTGTTGTTCTGTTGGAAATCAATATTATAAGTAAATTATGTGTTGTGACCGTTTTCATTGTATGTCTTTCCGTATGTCAATAGACCCTCCTTCGCCATGGAGCCAACCCAGATTTAAGAGATGAGGATGGAAAAACACCCTTGGATAAGGCCCGGGAGCGAGGCCACAGTGAAGTGGTGGCCATTTTGCAGTCCCCAGGTTTGTTTTTACCAGTACTAGTCATATGTATTTAAATAGAACAATTGATAAATATTAAGGATGTGTGGTTTATAGAGTGGGAATGTTCTTATCATTATTTAATAGTTGCTAGTGCCTGTAGTATGCATAGCATTATGGCACCATTTGTGTGCGAGTGGCGTAGCCTGCTGAATTTTCAAATAAAGGGTACACCTGGGCCTCTTAATGTTGTAATGTAACCGTTTGCAATATACTAGGGATACCATCTGTTAGCACCCTTCCGTGATTATAGCCACTTAGCAGATACACCAGAAAACTATGCACAGTGGAGTAAAAAAAATACGGCCTTTTGCTTAAAGTTCAACCTTTTCACTCGACCTCATGTGCGCACCCAGCGTTAAAAAGAAGGATGAAGATGATGGTGTGGTACTTGCTCAGAAGTACTGCAGGAGCACTGGCCTGACTTATCGGGGAATTAATCATAAGAACTGTGCAGTTTCTAACATTTGTTAAAACATTATCATGTTATGATATTTTAGGGGACTGGATGTGCCCAGTCAACAAAGGAGATGAAAAGAAAAAGAAAGACTCTAACCGGGAAGAGGAAGAGTGCAATGAGCCAAAGGGAGACCCAGAAATGGCCCCCATCTACCTAAAAAGGCTGCTACCTGTCTTTGCACAGACCTTTCAGCAAACCATGCTCCCCTCTATCAGGTACAATCTACCATAAAAGCAGCAAACACCCTTTAAATTGGTATAATCTGCAGTATTATTAGAAGGGGAAAAAAAGCTGCATTTGGACTTTATTGGCTAAATCCTTAGAAATACAGATAAAAAATTATGAGAATGGAACAGCTGCCCCTTTGGGTACTGCTGTTTGTGCTTTTAATGCCAAATGCACTGGCCAAGTACCCCTTTTTTTTTTTTTTTTTTGAGCATTATTTTCTTTATACTTTGAAAGTATTGCATATGTCCTGATTTATACTAGGTGATTGTGTGTGATTGTTTATGTCTAATCATATAGTTTTAATGATCCTGCAGGAAAGCAAGCTTAGCACTTATTCGGAAGATGATCCATTTCTGCTCAGAAGCACTTCTTAAGGAAGTTTGTCACTCAGATGCTGGACACAATCTGCCCACTGTTCTAGTTGAGATAACAGCCACTGTGTTAGATCAGGAGGTACGTGTTAAAGCAAATTATCAAAGTAAAATGTAGTATGTTTTGGTATCTATGTAGTACTTTTATAGACCTAACAGGACAGGAGGTGTGTATATATAGGATTGCCCGAATCAAAATTTTCAGGTGTCTTTCTGGGTAAATAACCTACCAATGGTCATCTCTTGGGATTATCGGACAATGCCGCTTGCTACATTGTACCATAGTACTGCACCAAATATGGTGTTTACTTGCCCTTTAAAAGAGGCTAGTGCTACTTTTCCCCCAATATGTACCCTTTTTTAAATTGGCAACCTAGTAAGTTAGGTTAAAAAAAAATACACACTTCCATCAAGTTCAACCGTTTAAATCTATATATAAGCTGCCTAACTGCTAGTTGGTATAGAGGAAGACAAAAAAGACACTTGAAGCCTCTCAAATTTGCCTCAGAGGGGGAAAATTCCTTCCTGACTCCAAAATGGCAGTTGGACCAGTCCCTGGATCAACTTGTACTATGAGCTATCTTCCATAACCCTGTATTGACCCGCTTGCTAAACACCATCCAACCCCTTCTTAAAGCTATCTAATGTATCAGCCTGTACAACTGATTCAGGGAGAGAATTCCACATCTTAACAGCTCTCACTGTAAAAAAAACCCTTCTGTATATTTCAATGGAACCTCCATTCTTTTAATCGGAATGGGTGACCTTGTGTCAGCTGGAAAGACCTACTGGTGAATAAAGCATTAGAGAGATTATTATATGATCCCCTTATATATTTATACATAGTTATCATATCTCCCCTTAAGCACCTCTTCTCCAGCATGAACATCCCCAACTTGGCCAGTCTTTCCTCATAGCTAAGATTTTCCATACCATTTACCAGCTTAGTTGTCTTTCTCTGTATCCTCTCTAATACAATAATGTCCTGCTTGAGTGATAGAGACCAAAACTGTACAGCATATTCTAGATGTGGCCTTAGCAGTGCTCTATACAGTGGAAGAATGACCCCCTCCTCCCGTGACTCTATGGGGCAAATTCACTTAAATGTGAAAATTCGCTAGCGTTGGCTTCACTAGCGTTCGCCGCACTTCGCCAGGCGAATTTTCTCCAGCACTACGCAAATTCACTAAGATGCGAATTTACGCTCAGCGCGGCGAACGTTAGCGAAGTAGCGTTACCGTTTGTTCGCCAGACAAATCGCATATATGCTAGCGATGCCTAATTTGCATACGGTGCGAATTTCGCAGTATAATAGAAGTATATGTTACAGCCACTACGTTGCACTACACAAGCCCAGGAAACTTTTAATAAATAAAATAAAGTTGTCCTATTGCCCTACATGTGCCCCCTGTATAGTTGTGTTCCCATATGTTAGGAAATGTAGGGGGGAAGGAGGGTAAAACCCCCCCCCCCCAAAAAACAAATCGCTCTTTTTCACACTATCACCCTACAATGGTAAAACACGCCAGTGTTTTTTTTTGGGACTTAGAAACATTTTACCATTTTTTTTTCTAACTCCTATCTATTGTATTGAACTTTGCCTGGTCTGACCAGGCGAAGTAAAGTCTAGCGTAAATGGTAACGTTCAGGAAAATTTTGGTCTTCGTGAATTTGCTTAATTGCTATCCTTCGTCAGTGCGCAACTCCGCCTGGCGTAAGGGTGCGAATTTGCACAAGTCTATCTACTTCGCTAGCAAAAATTCGCCAGAGTCGGTGTTAGTGAATTTGCGAAGTTGCGAAATGATGTCACACTGGCGAATTGGCACAAGCGTTGGACGCTTTAGTGAATTTGCCCCCATGCCCCTTTTAATACAGCTCAAGACCTTATTGGCCCTTGATGCTGCTGCCTGGCATTGCTTGCTACAGCCAAGTTTATCATCTACAAGGACTCCAAGGTCCTTTTCCATAATGGATTTGTTTAGTGCAGTCCTATTAAGGGTATAAGTGGCTTGAATATTTTTACATCCCAGGTGCATGACTTTACATTTATCAATATTGAATCTCATTTGCCACTTAGCTGCCCAGATTGCCAGTTTGTCAAGATCCTGTTGCAAGGATGCCACATCCTGGATGGAATTAATTGGGCTGGATAGTTTTGTGTCATCCGCAAACACAGATACATTACTTACAACACTCTCCCCATAGTCATTAATGAACAAGTTAAATAAAAGTGGACCCAACACCGAGCCCTGAGGGACCCCACTAAGAACCTTACTCCAAGTAGAGAATGTACCATTAACACCCAAAACCCAAATGGATCACCCCTACTGTCCAGCATTTTTCTTGCCTCATCATAAAAAGCAATCAAATTTGTCTGACATAACCTATCCTTCATAAAGCCATGCTGATTACTGCTCATAATGCCATTCACTAGGACTAAATTTTGAATGTGATCCCTTAACAAGCCTTCATCCTAATCCCTTTTTAAATATTTTAATGACATCCACTTTTCTCCAGTTCATAGGTATCATACCAGATGAAAGTGAATCTTAGAAAATCAGAAAAAGGGTCTGGTCTAAAACTGAACTAAGCTCTCTCAGGGGGTGTATGCCACTTGGCCCGGGTGCCTTATTTAGATTAAATTTTATTAAAGCTTTTTGAATCATGTCCTGAGTCAGCCACTGGTTTGATTGAGTTGTGCCAACAGTGCAGTAATGAAGTGAGCCTGTGAACTCAGACTTGTCTATTGTATACACTGAAGAAAAAAACTGATTTAGCACTTTTGCCTTTTCTGTATCTGTTACAACCATACTGGTACTTTTATTTAAAGGGGGAACACTCGCAACCCACTTATTTTTTACTATTAATATACTTAATATATATTTAATATATATACTTGCCGCAATGCATTCCGGATTGCTGTTTTACAATGTATATTATAGTGTTTATATTCATTAAATGCAGCTTCTGTCCCCTCAGACTTGTCTTTTTTAAATTGCTTTCTCTTCTTTCCTGTAAACTTTTTTACCTCTATATTAAGCCACATAGGGCGATTCTTAGAGCTTCTACATTTACTTCTTTAGGGAATAAATTGAGAAGAATAACCATTTAATATCATTTTATATGACAACCATTTCTCTTCTCAGTTTTTACCAGAAAACATAATGCCCCAAATCTATGCTCTGAAGGACAGGCAGCCCTTAAAGGGCAAGGAAAGGCAAATAAATAAAATCCCATTTTTACTTTCTTTAATGAAAAAGAAATCTTTCTCCAATACACTGTAATTAAAATGTTTTACCATTTTTATAAAAAACCTGACCAGACTGAATGCAGTGAAATTCTCCCTTCATTTACTGCTGTGGATAGGAATTGTCTGACAGTCGCTAACTTCTGGCAGGGAAACAATCATACTTATGAACAGCAGGGGGAGCCCCTGCCTTACTTAACGGCCATGCAGAACTCCAGCAGCTTTGTTTTTTGATTATTTATGACGATCCCTAAGAAGCACTGAGCATGTGTATGTAGTCTAGTCTTTCAAAGATGTATAACAGTTACAAGATGACAGCCCCCTGTGGCCAAATTGAAAGCATAAATCATTTGTTTGATTAGGCTTGTGGTGCAGTAAGTTCATGTTTATGTTTAGTATACAAAATACAGCATTTCTAGCCTTATTCTATTTTACACTTTCCTTGCCCTTTAAGGAGCTAAAATTAGATTTTTCTGAAATTCAAGGTTTTTGGTTTGTTTTTTTTTGTTTTTTCATTTCATTATGGTTTCAGGATTTTTGGTTTGTGTGCTTTTTTTCATTATGGCAAGCAAAGCTTATTCTGCCAAGGGACTCTTATTTTTGTCCGTTCTTTGTTTTGTTATGCAAGCAGTGGAGGTTACCATATTGTTTCTTTTGGGAGTGACACATTTCAAAATTCTATTTTAATGTTTCCCTTTTTGTTGATTTTTTTCTTTTTCTTCCAGGATGATGATGATGGTCACCTTCTAGCTCTGCAAATCATTAGGGATTTGGTGGACAAAGGTGATGACCTTTTTCTAGATCAGTTAGCCCGGCTTGGTGTTATAAGCAAAGTTTCTACACTAGCTGGTCCTACATCGGATGATGAGAATGAGGAGGAAAGCAAGCCAGAGAAGGTGAGGATACACCTATTTCCTCTGTACAGTGCCCACAAAGGAATACAAGCAGCTGCATCACAACTTAAAGTGAGTCACTGTGGGCCTTTGTCACTCAGGCAATTGTGAATGTTTTATATTGTCAGCGCTATGTTAATTTGAAGTTATGTTATATACTAAATGTCAGGCTTTATAAGTTTTTTTTCTTAAAAAAATGAAACTAATCTACTTTTACTTTTGCTCTCTATTTTTTTTTTTTTTTTTTTAACATTTGGTGCTTGTAGGAGGATGAGCCTCAGGAAGATGCCAAGGAGTTGCAACAGGGCCGACCCTATCATTGGAGGGACTGGTCTGTTATTCGTGGTAGGGACTGTTTGTACATCTGGAGTGATGCGGCAGCTCTGGAGCTCTCTAATGGTAGCAACGGCTGGTTCCGCTTTATCCTAGATGGGAAATTGGCAACCATGTACTCAAGTGGAAGCCCAGAGGGAGGTTCTGATAGCTCAGGTGAGTAAGTGATTGTAATCAGCTCTGTACCATAGGAATAACATGCAGGAATGGGTTTGATAAAATATTAAATAGTGAATATGGGCTTTGCTTTTGATTTGTTAAAGGGATACTGTCATGGGAAAACATTTTTTTTCCAAATGCAACAGTTAATAGTGCTGCTCCAGCAGACTTCTGCACTGAAATCCAATTCTCAAACGAGCAAACAGATTTTTTTATATTCAATTTTGAAATCTGACATGGGGCTAGACATATTGTCAGTTTCCCAGCTGCCCCCAGTCATGCGACTTGTGCCAGGATGGAACTACTTTCTGGCAGGCTAATTCTCCTGCTTATTGTAACTGAATCAGTCTCTATGGGACTTGGCTTTTATTATTGAGTGTTGTTCTTCTATCTACCAGGGAGCTGCTTTCTGGTTACCTTACCATTGTTCTGTTGTTTGGCTGGGGGGGTGATATCACTCCATCTTGCAGTACAGCAGTAAAGAGTGACTAAAAATTATCAGAGCACAGATCACATGACTGGGGCAGCTGGGAAACTGACAATATGTCTAGCCCCATGTCAGATTTCAAAATTGCTCTTATGAAAAATGGATTTCTCTGTCGTCTCAGGGGGACACAGGGAGGAAGGGGTTAAGCTCCGCCCTCCAGGAGGCAGGACACTTGAAGCAATTAAGGGGGCATGCCAGCTAGGGCTTAACCCCCCTCACTGTAAACCAATGATCCCCAACCACTGGCTCACAAGCATCATGTTGCTCATCAACCCCTTTGATGTTGCTTCCAGTGGCCTCAAAGCAGGTGCTTATTTTAAAATTTTTGGCTTGGAGGCAAGTTTTAGTTGCATAAAAACCAGGTGAACTGCCAAACAGACTCCTGTAGTCTGCCAGTACACTTAGGGGCTCCCAATAGCCAATCACAGCCCTTATTTGGCATCCCCAGGTACTTAATTTGTGCTTGTGTTGCTCCCCAACTTTTTAAATTTGAATGTCGCTCATGCATAAAAAAGGTTGGGGACCCCTGCTGTACACTCATCTTCAGTTCCTGCTACCGGGAAGTTGGACATCCGGATTATCCGATGAATAACTACGGTCAGCCAGTGGCTGACACCAGGGGTGATACCAAAATCAGGAATATCTGTTTTTATATGGTTGGCACCCCCCCACGCCACAGTAAATTTCTAGCAACCTTAGGCGTCGAGCAGGCTTGGGCTATTCCCTCCTACTACTATACACTCATGGCAGAAGGTAGTCCAGGGGGCTTGTTTGCTAAGGCGGGTGGGAAGGTTCCCAAACCACAGGTGAAATACTCCAGATCCGGTCCCCCCTCTCTGGGCATTACAGCTGTCTTAATCACTGGCCTCTCTGCAGGGACTTCCAGCAATTGCGGATAACCTAGGTAGAGCCCTAACCAAACTTCACCACAAGAGTAGCGGTAAGCGCAAACGTCAGGATGTCGAGAGAAGGGATCCTTTGGCTCCCACGCATTCTGAGGAATCAGCCCCAGAAAATTCATCGGCATGGGTATCTAGAGCCGTCCAGGCACGGTCTGAAGTGCTCATCAGACATCCAGGAGTATGTACCAAGAACGGACCTGTTGTCCTCTGCACAGTCAATTGCAGAGGCATCTAGC
This sequence comes from Xenopus borealis, assembly GCA_024363595.1. NCBI lineage: Eukaryota > Metazoa > Chordata > Amphibia > Anura > Pipidae > Xenopus > Xenopus borealis. The sequence continues at coordinate 88,874,799 of CM044446.1, read as the reverse complement.
TATCTTTGTGATACCACCCTAGACATTTTTCAGCTCACCTCTCGCACGTCAGCTCTCTCTATAGTGGCACGCAGAACGATGTGGCTAAAAAAATTGGTCAGCGGATCTTAGCTCTAAGAAATCCCTAACCTCTCTTCCATTCCAGGGCCAACGATTATTTGGAGAGGAACTGGAGAAAATAATTTCCCAAGCAACAGGAGGGAAGAGTACTTTCCTTCCTCAGACCAGAAGTAGGGCCTCTGCAGCCAACAGATGGGGACAGTTTTTTTGTGGCCAGGGTGGCCGGTTCACAAGGAGAAGCAATTTGCCGCAACATACTCCTTTCCACTCAAAACTCAGTGACAAGACCCGTCCTCCATGGAAGAGCAACAAGCCAACAGGGGACAAGCCCACGTCCACATGACGGGGTACTCCCTCCGGACACAATCGCAAGGCACCAATGTTTTTTGCCCGTCACCGAGATCCCCTAACAGCGGGGGTAGATGCCATGACAGAGCTGGCAGTTCAAGCTAGCATATGTCTTTCCGCCACTTCCAATGCTTTCACGAGTCCTCAAGAAGATCAAGTTTTCCCGAACCACAGTAATAGTAGTGGCTCCATTCTGGCCGAGGAGGACTTGGTTCTCGGATCTTCAGGAATTGTCGGTGGCACAGCCTATCCGGCTGGAGCTCAGACCAGATCTTCTCCGACAGGGTCCAACAGTGCATCACAACCCGGGCTATTTGCTTTGACTGGTGGCTCTTGAGACATCCATCTGGCGGAGTAAGGGATTAGCAGAAGATGTCGTTGATACAATGCCGAAGGCCCGCAAGCCGTCGTCATCTAGGTCATATTATAGAGCAGCGGTTCTCAACCTGGGGGTCGGGACCCCTTTTGGGGTCGAATGACCCTTTTACAGGGGTCCAAACTACATAACCATTGTTCGGGCAGGGTGGGTAAAAGAATAGTGTTGCAGCAGCCCTTTGTTTTTAAGGGAATGCTCAGTGGCTGACAATTCCGGGAGCGCGCAGTGCTATCGGCTGCTTCCATGTAGTAAGAGAGAGTACTCCAAGCAGAGTAGAGGGAACTGAAGACTGAATGCCTCCTGTCTCCTGGGGTCACCACAACATGTGCAACTGTATTAAAGGGTCATGGCATTAGGAAGGTTGAGAACCACTGTTATAGAGTTTGGCAATCGTATTGCAAGTGGTGCAAGGATTCAGATTTTCTATTCCAAGAACTCAATATCCCACGTATCCTGGCCTTTCTTCAGAGGGGTCTGCACATGGGCCTTAAGCTTAGCTCACACAAGGTCCAAGTGTCGGCACTTTCCATTTTGTTTCAACACCGATTGGCAAGCGAAGATGAGGTACGCACTTTTGTACAGGGAGTCTCCCATATAGCTCCACCATTCCGAACACCAACGCTGGGATGGGACCTCAATGTAGTGCTAGAAGCCCTGCTGGACCCACCATTTGAACCATTGAGCTCAGTTTCTGAGACATGGATGACCTGGAAGGTAGTGTTCCTCGTGGCGATTTCTTCTACAAGAAGAGTTTCCGAGCTCAGTGCCTTGTCATGCAAGTCTCCATACTTAACCTTTCACAAGGACAAGGCTGTACTTCGCACGGTACCAAATTTCCTTCCAAAAGTTGTGTCAGAATTTCATGTGAATCAGGAAATTATAGTTCCCACTCTGTGTCCAAAACTTAAGAATAACAAAGAATGTCGACTGCATAACCTAGATGTGGTGAGAGCGCTATGATGGTACTTAGAGCGTTCTAAGGCATTCAGAAAGTCTCCATCCTTGGTTATCCTACCATCTGGACCTCGGAGGGGCCAAGCAGCTTCAAAGACAACCATCTCTCTTGCATCAGAGAGACCATCAAACAAGCCTATTCTGCAAAAGGGAGAGCTCCTCCTCAAGGAATTCGAGCCCACTCTACCAGAGCGATGGGAACTTCCTGGGCTTTGCGTAACTCTGCTTCCTTGGAGCAGATCTGCAGGGCGGCTACCTGGTCGTCGACTCACACCTTTACCAGATTTTATAAAATTGACACCTTTTCATCGGCCGAGGCTTCCCTCGGACACAAGGTGTTGCAATCAGTAGTAAGTTAAAGTGGCAACTATGGCCAGAGCTCGTACCCACCCTGTTGTTTTTTGGGACTGCTTTAAGTCCCCTTCGTCCCTGTGTCCCCCTGAGACGACAGAGAAAACAAGATTTTTGTTACTCACCGTTACATCTGTTTCTCTGTAGTCGAATGGGGGACACAGGGCTTCCCGCCCAGTGACAAGCTATGGCCCTTTGGTCACGACAAATAAGTTTCCTGGGTTACCAATTTCTGCCTGTTTTAATGTTTATATTCAGGTTTTTTCGTTAGCATATTTGGAACAAACTGAAGATGAGTGTACAGTGTGGGGGGTTAAGCCCTAGCTGGCATGCCCCCTTAATTGCTTCAAGTGTCCTGCCTCCTGGACGGCGGAGCTTAACCCCTTCGTCCCTTTGTCCCCCTTTCGACTATAGAGAAACAGATTTAATGGTGAGTAACAAAAATCTTGATTTCAGTGCAGAATTCTGCAGGAGCAGCACTATTGGCTGATGCATTTTGAACGTTTTCCCATGACAGTATGCCTTTAAATATGCTTACAAGTTTCTCATCATTTTTTATCTTGCTGTGCAGAAAGCAGAAGCGAGTTCTTAGAAAAATTACAGCGGGCTCGCAGCCAGGTGAAACCATCAACTGCCAGCCAGCCTATCTTGTCCACTCCTGGTCCCGGAAAGCTAACCGTAGGCAACTGGTCTCTCACTTGTCTGAAAGATGGTGAGATCTCAATCCACAACTCGGACGGGCAGCAGGCTACAATACTGAAGGAGGACCTACCAGGCTTTGTGTTTGAGTCAAACAGGGGTACTAAGCACTCCTTCACTGCAGAAACATCACTAGGTGGGTTTACGGATGTCTGAAATCTTCCACATCTTCCTCTTTAGTTGTTGCTGAACTACAACTTCCAGAATCCCAAAGCAAGTTAAGGGAATATAATTGACAGCAGCAGAGCCACTACTTGGAGATGTTCCTAATTGTATAATCTCCATATTATAGCATATGTCAAGTTTTTACACCCTGTTTTATGTGTGCCAATTATCTGTATCTACATTTTCTAATTATTTCATTGCAATTAATGGAGCATAATAAGATTGCAAACTTAGGAACTATAATGCCTTACATTTAAAAGTATAAAATGTATATCTTACCTTATGCTTTTATTTAAGGATCTGAGTTTGTGACTGGCTGGACAGGGAAGAGAGGCAGAAAGTTGAAGTCAAAGTTGGAGAAAACTAAACAGAAGGTAAGACATGGTTATAGCCACATTCTTGAAGCTTAATACACCTTGGATCTACAAGTGGAAAAAGTCTATGTATTTCTAAGAAAATGAGATGCATCTTCACACCTTGACTCCCACCAGGTACGGACAATGGCAAGAGATTTGTATGACGATCATTTTAAGGCCGTGGAAAGCATGCCTCGAGGAGTGGTAGTGACTCTCCGAAATATTGCAACACAGCTGGAATCTGCTTGGGAACTTCATACAAACAGACAGGTGAGCAGAACATGGCGGAGCATACAGTTAACTAAATAGAATGTTTTTATGTACATTTGTTACAATTGTCCCACACATGTACATCAAGTGAATAATAATTCCTTTTGTCCATCCATCAATTTGCTTTCTCTACTCTCAAGTGTATTGAAGGAGAGAACACATGGAGAGATCTGATGAAAACTGCCCTGGAAAACCTTATTGTGCTACTGAAGGATGAGAATACCATTTCTCCTTACGAGATGTGCAGCAGCGGACTGGTGCAGGCTTTGCTTACAGTGCTAAATAATGTAAGTCTAGCTGATTGATAGATCAACTGAGATCTATATTTATTTGTGGTGTCGGATACTGCTTAGTTTGCTCGGCTAGATGCTAGTGAAACTGCCCCCTTTAACCTGTGAAAGTATTTAAAGTATTTAATTTTCTGACCTTGGAAAAGGTACACAAATACTGAGTTCAGAATATGTAACTAGTCAGAATATTGTCCCTTTAACACTGATTACAAAACGGTGGTGCTGTGGAGCCTTGGTCTAGTTGTTTGGGGGGGGGGCTCACTCTGAAGTACATTTTAGGACAAGCTTTGGGCAAGAATCTTTTATATACTCCTGGAAGCTTAGTGTGAAGGTCAGATGTGGGATTTGACAGTATATATTTTTGGAGCTATTGTTCAGTGGCTGAAATAGCAGTGTTATCATATATCTGTAACTTTGTTATGACCTAAGGGGGGCTATAAGCAAAGGTTTGATCCTTGGTGGGGGTGGGATTAACTGCCAAAGGTTTATTTGAGTCTAGGAATCCAATTTTGATCTTCACTTTAGAATTTTTGTTGCTACCTTCATGACATAGAAGATCCATGCATTCCTTTTAGTTTGTTCTCGTTGCAGTGCTGAGAATTTTTGTATTGCTGCATATCTCTGCATAATTATAACACTTGGTGCTTTCTTTCTCAAAACAGAATGAAGACTGTGATATAAAACAGGACTGTGGGCAGCTAGTGGAGAGGCTTAATGTATTTAAAACTGCCTTCAGTGAAAATGAAGATGATGAAAGGTTTGTTACACTCCAGCTTTTTTTCCATAATCTAAGGCACATGAGAATGAATGGCATTAAAATCGCTATATCTAAGGTTTGTTCTTCTCGTTCTCCAAGTCTAGGCTGGATGCCCACATATATTAACTTAAACTGTTGTGAATTTTCAGTTTTGCCTAGTACCAGCCAGAAATAGAGAATGTGTGATGTTTATACATAACCAAAAATGTTGGTGAAATGTTTTAATGGCATCTTTTTATTCCTTAGCCGACCTGCCGTTGCCCTTGTCCGAAAGTTGATTGCTGTGCTTGAATCAATAGAACGACTGCCCCTTCACCTGTATGACACCCCTGGATCTAGCTACAATTTGCAGGTAAAAATTCAGCCCATATTTTTTGTGTTTCGTCTTTAATGTTGTGCTGTAGGAATCTGCTTGTGTATTATGTTTTCTCACCCACACCTTTGTACTGCAGGATCCAAAAATTAAAAAAGCTTTCATTCAAGGCATTGACCATAAGGCGGAATTTTGGAAAGGCAGGCCAGTAGATTTGTGTATGTAAAGCAGAATCTGTAAGCAGGGTTAGGGAATAAAGTCCCGTAAACGTAAAGCTAAATCACTGTGTCAAATTTTAGTTTAATGCAAACAATTTGTAGCTGGTCTTCATTATCTATTAAGCAACTCTGCAGCTTGGAGTTTATCTAGTGGTAGGATCCGATTTACCCTAGTAATTGGGCACTGGTTGGAATGAGGCTAGAAAATTAATAGAATTAAAAATAAATATTGTATAAGCTCTCAAATATAAAGACTAGTTGGAAAGTTCCTAAAAATGATTCTGCGGCATATTAGCAGTTAACTTAAGGTGAACTAACCACTCCGCTGTGTAAAACGTGATTCTCCTCTTCTACTGACCTCCTGCTTCAGGGATAGGCTGCCTGGTGGGCACAAATTCAATGTACACTCAAGCCAACCAAAAGAGAACAGTTTTACACAAATTCCACTGTTCGAATCACCTTTACATCTTTTCACTTCAGATCCTGACTCGTAGGCTTCGGTTTCGGCTGGAGCGTGCACCTGGTGAAACGTCTTTAATCGACCGTACCGGTCGGATGCTGAAAATGGAGCCACTGGCAACTGTGGAGTCCTTGGAGCAGTATTTACTGAAAATGGTGAGTGCTGGGCTGCCAAAGATAAAGTTATGGTTGTAGGGACAATTCATTCACTGCTCATGGAAATGCTTGAGATGATTAAGACCTACAGACCTTTTGGATTAGCTTTAGTAATGTGCATGTTGAGAAACTCCAACCCAGTGATGACATCACAAAAGGTGTGGGGCAGACAGGCATGCGCCTATAAAACCAGAAGTTGGAAGCCAGCAGTGTAAGGTCTTGTGCAGGGAGAGCAAGCACAAGAGTTGAACCTGAACCTGCCCCCTACCTGCAAATAGGGGAGCAAGGTCGGTCTGAACCCACAGGTATTGGGCCGGCTCGCACATCACTAGTTAGCGGTCAGTCATCTGTAAACTTTGTATAGAAATCCTTTGTGACTTGTATTTCCACTTCAACACACCGTAAAGTATTAAAAAACAGCCTATTGTTCTTTAGGTGCTATTAAAAGATATGTGAGAGCTGCAATTTGGCTTGCTTTAGCATTTTTCATATACATCCTGCCACTCTGTAATTGTACTAATGCTCTGCCTTAAAATCCATTCTTCCCCTCTAATGAAAAACACGTGTGATCACTAATACACATAACCTCCCTGTGATTTTTGTGCAGGTGGCTAAACAGTGGTACGACTTTGAGCGTTCCTCCTTTGTGTTTGTACGCAAACTGCGCGAGGGCCAGAGTTGTGTGTTCCGCCACCAGCATGACTTTGATGATAACGGAATCATGTACTGGATTGGAACCAATGCAAAGTAAGTGACCTGTTGACTAGAACATCTTCATTTGAATACAGAATGCTGTGCTTGCATTTCACATGCATATTTGGCGCTCAAGAGTATTTTTCCTTTTAATAGCATTTAATCAGTGTTGTCGTGAGTCACACAAGCAATTTCATGTTTATTTGGTTCTTCTAAATCAACAGGCTGATCTTTGGTGTAACACTGACTAAAATCTCAATTAATTTTGTATTGGACTACACCTATAATTTTGTATTACTTTGGACGTCTGATCTTTGATAAACTTTTTTGTTTCCTGTTTTTAGGACCGCATATGAGTGGGTCAACCCTGCTGCTTATGGACTAGTAGTTGTTACATCATCTGAAGGTCGTAATTTGCCATATGGACGTCTTGAGGATATCCTGAGCCGTGATAGCTCTGCCCTTAATTGCCACACTAATGATGATAAGAGTGCCTGGTTTGCCATTGACCTTGGCTTGTGGGTTGTGCCTTCTGCCTACACATTGCGTCATGCTCGTGGTTATGGCCGCTCTGCTCTTCGGAACTGGGTCTTCCAGGTGTCTAAGGATGGTCAGAACTGGACCGCGCTCTACACCCACGTGGATGACTGCAGCCTGAATGAACCTGGGTAACTTGAGAATGCATTTGTAATGCTGTCTGTCATCTATATTACACAGCAGTAGAACTAAGCTACTAGCTCTTGGGTGCACCACAGGCTTGTTTTCAGTAGTTGTATGCTGTGCTGTAAAGGGAACAGAGGCTTTCCTAATGTTTTGTAACTGTCTGAGACTGACACCGGGGTGATACCTAAAGCATGATTGCCTGTTTTAAAAGCGTTAGCCCCCGATGAGGTGATTACCACCGGGATCCCTGCACTGGCCTTTTTGGCTATACCGACCACCCAGACAGATTCCTGCCCTTGGGAAC
>CM044446.1:88838402-88864940 GCA_024363595.1 Xenopus borealis | reverse complement strand
ATCTTCCACCCAGGCTTTATCAGAGGAGTCCAGTTATGAGCAGACTTCCTCTCACTCAGAGGGCAAAATTCCTTACTCTGACGGATCATCTGCTGAAGAGGAAGAAGTCACAGAGCAGTTTCACGATGTCGACAGCATTATCAAGGGGGTCCTTGAAACCCTTAACATCTCTCGGAATACTGAGAAGCAAGGGGAACCTCAAGTGCTGTTTAAAAGACACCTTAAGGCGTTGGCCTATTTTCCAGAACATGAGCAACTGCTTAACCTTATTCTGGATGAAGGGGATGTGCCAGAACGCAAGTTTCAAGCCACTAAGAAGTTCAGTCGCTTGTATCCCTTCTCCAAAGGTTCAACCGAAAAGTGGTCTAACCCCCCACTGGTAGACACACCAGTCTCATGCCTGTCTAAATCTACCACACTACCAGTGACCGATGCAGCAGCATTTAAGGACCCTTCAGACAGAAGATCAGAAGGTTTCCTGAAAGCTATTTTCTCCTTGGCAGGGTCGAACCTGCGGCCTTGTCTGGCCTCCGCATGGGTGACCAGGGTGATTCAATCTTGGTCTGAGACACTCTTTAAGGAAATACAAGAAGGTACTCCTACGGAAGAGTTGCTGGCAACTGTACAAGCAATCACAGAGGCATCCAGTTATCTCTGTGACGCCACATTAGATGCGTCCCAAATGACCGCACGCACTTCAGCGTTATCCATAGCAGCTTGCCGAACTCTTTGGCTGAAGAACTGTTCAGCGGATACTGGTTCCAAGAAAACCTTTACTTCTCTCCCATTCAAGGGACAAAAGTTATTCAGCGACGAGCTCAAAAAGATCATTAAACAAGCAACAGGTGGAAAAAGTTAATTTTTACCACAAGCTAGAGGGCGATCCTCAAATTACAACAGAAGGGGAAAAAATGTTCTTGGCCAAAGAGGAAAATTCACGAGGCTACACAATTCGCCGCAGCGTTCTCACTTCCGACAAAAGGGATCCAACAAGAATCGGCCCACCTGGAAGAACACGAAGCCCTACAACAAGTCCCTCTCCGACAAACAGGCGTCAGCATGACGCGGCATACCCTCCGGAATCGTTAGAGCAAATTGGAGGAAAACTACTACGATTCCACGAGGCATGGATTCGTTACTCAACAGACGCTTGGGTCAACGAAATTGTATCAGAAGGTTACCATCTGGATTTCACAACTCTGCCACCCAGAAAATTCATCATGTCCAGGGTACCTTCAAACCAAACAAAAGCAAAACTTTTTCTAGAATGCATAGAGAAGATGGAGAGAATAGGGGTGATCACCACAGTTCCGACCCCACAGAGATTCTCCGGGTTTTACTCAAACATCTTTATGGTTCCAAAAAAGGATGGAACAGTCAGACCGGTACTAGACCTCAAGGGTCTGAACAAATATATCCGATCAGTGCGCTTCAAGATGGAGACACTACGGTCTGTTATCCAAGGAATTGAACAGGGACAGTGGTTGATGTCACTGAATATCAGAGGCTTCTTCATGTCCCCATATGGCCTCCTCATCATTGCTATCTTCGATTTGCATTCAAGAACAAGCACTACCAATTCGTGGCCCTCCCATTTGGCCTATCGTCGGCGCCTAGGGTGTTCACCAAGCTAATGTCGATAACAGCAGCGACATTGAGACCACAAGGAATCTCAGTAACATCATACCTCGACGATCTCCTGATTAAATCCAGTTCAGCACAGAATGCCAGAACGAGCCTGAACAAGGCAATCCCACTTCTTCAGGAATTTGGCTGTATGATTAACTGGAAGAAATCCAACACTCACCCAAGCCAACAAATGACCTTCTTGGGTCCTGAATTCAACACAGTGATCGGCATAGGGACAATGGTGTCTAGAGGAGTCCAAACTGTCCACAGCGGTGAAACTAGCGCTTTGGCACTGGACAGAAGCTCTTCGGGCAGAACCAGTCAGAATCCAAAGCGACGTCGCGACTGTGGCGTACATAAACCGCCAGGGAGGAACACGGAGTCAAAGAGCATTGACAGAAGCCAGTCAGATTCTCCACTGGGCAGAACACAACTCGGTAAAGTTGTCGGCCATACATATCCCAGGGATATTGAACACCAAGGCAGACTTCCTAAGCCGGAATCGGCTAGACCCAGGAGAGTGGGAACTACATCCCGTCGAATTCAACCGACTAGTCAGCTGTTGGGGACAGCCAAGCATAGATCTGATGGCGTCCAGAATCGAAAGATTCCAGAGTTCTTCGCTCGCCATCGAGATCCACTGGATCCACAAAGACGTCGATATCCAGATGGATCAGAGAAACGATCAAGCATGCATACATTGCAAAAGGAAAGACACCACCCCAAGGAATTTGGGCGCATTCTACGAGACCTGTGGGAGCCTCCTGGACATGGCGTAACTCTGTTCCCTTGGAACAGATTTGCAAAGCGACTACCTGGTCGTCTACACACACATTCTCAAAATTCTACAATGTTGACACCTTTGCTTCGGCTGAGGCTTCACTTGGATGTAGAGTGCTGCAATCAGTGATAAAATAACTGAGCCACTCTATACAGGCTCGCTCCCACCCTGCTGTTTTGGGACTGCTTTGGTAAGTCCCCATCAGTCCCTGTGTCCCCCTAAGACGACAGAGAAAACAGGATTTTTGTACTTACCGTTAAATCTGTTTCTCTGTAGTCGAAAGGGGGACACAGGGCTTCCCGCCCATTGGCGAGCCTTCATTCGTTGACCATGTTGGTCTTAGTGAACACTTGTTTTACAGTTCTGCCTGTTTTTGTTTTTTTGTGTTATAATAATAAAGTTCAGTTAGCAGCTTTGGAACCAACTGAATAGGATTGTATTGTGGGTGGGGTTAAGCCTGACCCAGCACGCCCATTCAATTCTTTCAAGTGTCCTGTCTCCTGGAGGATGGAGCTTAACCCCATCAGTCCCTGTGTCCCCCTTTCGACTACAGAGAAACAGATTTAACAGCAAGTACAAAAATCCTGTTTTAATTTACAAAACATTACAAAGCCTCTGTTCCCTTTACAGCACCGCATACAACTACTGAAAACAAGCCTGAGGACCCAAGAGCTTAGTTCTACTGCTGTGTAATGCTGCTCTGACTCCTCTGTCAAAAGAAACACATTTCTTTCCTTGTATTGTGTACACATGGGCTTCTTTATAAGACTTCCTGCCTTCAGCTTAAACCTCCTTGCCCTGGGCATGAGCATGCTCAGTTTGCTCCTCCCTCCTCCCCTCCTTGCTTTAATCTGATCCCAGAGCTCTGAGCGAGCAGGGAGAGACTCAGGCAGGAAGTGATGTAACACCAGTCTATTATGGCAGCTGCTATACTAAACAAATGGAGAGCTTTTTACTCAGGCAGGGTAAAACAGTCTACAGAATATATATAGCATTCTAGCTTGCACTATTGCAGCTAATCTATTGCCAATAAAATACCTCAGTAGCTCTCTTTCCTTTAAAGGGCAACTATCGCAAAAATTAAATGTTAATATAAGCTTCATCATACTGAAATAAGAAGTTTTTTAAATGTAATCAATTGCAAATTCTGTATAATTTCTGAAATAATCAAGTTTATCTTCACTCTCTCAGCATCTGTTTCTGTCTTCATGCAGCATTTGGGTTTCCAATAACCATTGGCAGTTCGAGCCAATATATCTTATAAGGGGGTTCCTTTTGCCTAGAAGATGTATTAGAGCTCACTCTATTAAAATCACCAGACATCATGTCTCTCTGCATGCAGGATTTGTGCAAAAGCCAGTTATTTTGTTAGATTTAGTTTGTACATGAATAATTTATTTGAGTGAGCTCTAATACATCAGCAAGGAAAGGAGCCCCCCTATAAGATATTTTGGATCTAACTGTCAATGCATATCTGACACCCAACTACTTCATGAAGAGAGAATGAAGAGAAACAGATGCTGAGAGAGGGATAGTGAAGATAAAATTGATTATTTCAGAAACGGTACAGAATATTAAATTGATTGTATTTAGAAAGTTTCTTATTTCAGTATTCTGACGCTTACATTCAATTTTCATTTTTGCATTATTTGCCCTTTAAGGAATGTGTTTAGTTTCACCTAAGGTAGATGATGTTGTGTAATATCTGCTTAAGAGACATTTTGCTTTATGTTAAGCTCTACAGCCACATGGCCCCTGGACCCTGCAAAAGAAGAAAAGCAGGGTTGGCGTCATATCCGGATAAAGCAGACCGGGAAGAATGCCAGTGGCCAGACCCACTACCTCTCACTTTCTGGCTTTGAGCTCTATGGCACTGTGACTGGGGTGTGTGAAGACCAACTTGGTAAGTTATAAGAGCTGCAAGTCAAGGGCCATACAAATTGACCCTAAACAGAGTGAATTCCGGGGCATCAGAATTAGATTCAATCTCTTCAACATTTAAAAATTTCCATTGAATGTACATTTTAGAAAGTCTGAATCAGATTTCCCATAAAGATTTTTTTTTTTTTTTGTATACATCTCCAGGGTTATAGAAACCTAGAGACAAAGCTCTCCAAATTAAGGTAGCGCATAACTCGCAAGACTTAAGTCCGACGGTAAGGTCTTTGTAGGGTTTGTTCATTCTTTAATGAACTCTAAATACAGGTGTGGGACCTATTATCCAGAATGCTCGGTACCTGGGGCTTTCCGGATAACATGTCTTTCCGTAATTTGGGACTTCATACTTTGTTTACTATAAAATCCTATAAACATTAAATAAACCCAATGGGCTGGGTTTGCTTCCAATAAGAAATCATTTTATCTTAGTTGGAATCAAGTACAAGCAACTATTACAGAGAAAGAGGAAATAATTTTGAAAAATTTCTGTAATTTTGAACTTTCTGGATAACTGTTTTCCGGATAATGGTACCCGAAGTCTTATTAGCCATGACGGATTGATTAGGGGTAAAGGGGATGTTTGTTACCTGAAATATTTTAAATATGCACTTGCCATAAATAGATAAAATTCTTATAATGAATTTTCTAACCTCAGCGCCACCTGCTGCTTCTGATTTTTTTGAACAGACCAACATCAGAACAAATGTATCTCTCTGACCATACAGTTCCAATAAAATGTAAAAAAAATAATTGTTAGGTGCACTTTTACATTTTTTTTTTAGTTTGACTTATCCTTCAAGAGATACATAGATATTTGCTGTTCCCTGTGTCAAATACTAAAGGGTTTGGTCTTAAACGTGCAATTTTAAATTCTTAGAAAGTTGAGAACAAAAGTTACTTAATCATACTTATTAACATGTTTTTTTTTCTGCAAAGGTAAAGCTGCCAAAGAGGCAGAAGCCAACTTAAGGCGCCAGAGGAGGCTGGTACGCTCTCAGGTACTAAAGTATATGGTGCCTGGAGCCCGTGTTATTCGGGGCATTGATTGGAAGTGGCGAGACCAAGATGGCAGTGCCCAGGGAGAAGGCACGGTTACAGGAGAGCTGCACAATGGTAACTGGCAGGCTGTAGTATTATCTCACAGCCCTAATAAGAACCCATTTTGTTGTTTGCTTTAATAACACATCTACAGTATGAATTAGCAGACCCTCAATAATGTGCATTGTTTTGAGTTTCACAGTTTTAGTGCCTCCTGCGGCTCTTCATCCTGCTTGCTGCTGCTCGGTCTTGCAGCTTTGCCTGACATGTCGTCTATACAGCCCTCGCACCTGCTGGCCGCTTCTTGAGCATGTGACGCAGTAAGGGCTTAGCGTGGTCGTACATTCAGGAACCTGCCAGCAGGCGTGAGGGCTGTATAGACGTCCCAGGAGTGACGGGCAAGACTGAACTGCAGCAAGATGATTCATCATGGTCCTCAGGACAAGAGAGGGAAGATTTGCATGGAGCTTCAGAAACAGAAGTCGCATTAAACAGATGAGAACACTAGCATTTCATAGGGCTATTCAGTGTTTTATTTATTTCAAAGTATGCCTACACATACACACTGCACTTTTGTTTTTCTATCCTGTTGTTGTAATAGTTAAAATTTTAAAAAAAGGTTTAAACTTTTTTTTTTTTTATGTTTTGCGGCTCCAGACTTTTTTTCTTTAGTGGAAGAGGGGGCAAAATGGCCCTTTTGATCGTAAAGGTTGCTGACCCCTGTGCTAAGGGAACCTGAGTACTGCTGTATTAATGCTTGTAAACATGCAGTATTCGTCATTTTGCTCTTATGTTTTCCCATTTCTGCAGCTTTCTGTTTCTCGCTTGCACTTTTGGGCTGGGCTTTTCCAAACTCAGACAGACCTACAATTCTTAACATTCCTTTTAAAGGCAGAATCCAGTAACCACAGTCTTTCCTTCTTTTTGTCACAAGGGAAGATGAAAGCATTAAGCTTAATTTGCCTTAAAGGGGTGGTTCACCTTTAAGGTAATTTTTATTATGTTATAGAATGGCCAATATTAAGCAACTTTTCAATTGGTTTTTATTATTTATAGTTATTTGTCTTTCTTCTGGTTGTTTGCAGCTTTCAAATGGGCATCGCTGTCCCCTTCTAAAAAAAAAATGCTCTGTAAGGCTACAAATGTAGTGTTATTGCTACTTTTTAATGCTGACCCTTCTAGTCAGACTCTCTCCTATTCATATTCCAGTCTCTTATTCAAATCAGTGCATGGTTGCTAGGGTAATTTGGGCCCTAGTTACCAGATTGATTAAAATGCAAATTGAAGAGCTGCTGAATAAAAAGCTAAATAACTATAAAACCACAAATAATAAAAAATGAAAACCAATTGCAAATTGTCTCAGAATGTCCCTCTCTACATCATACTAACGGTTATCTCAAAGGTGAACAACCCCTTTAACCTTCACCTTTTTTTAAATTACTTCATTTAGCTTATAGTTCGAATTGCTTCTAGGTGGGAAGATACTACAATGCTTGTCCTGACAACGCTTAAGATAGAAATTCAACACATCTTTATGTGAAAAAGTTGACCGCTCAACTGGATGTGGTGGCTGTAGTATTATTTTTAAACCAGATCCGTAATTTTAGATCTGTCTGCTTTTGCTGGGAACAAATTTTATGCTCTTTGCTAAAGGGTGTTGAATTAACCCCTCTGAAGTCATCGGGTGACTTTTATGGCATCAGATGGGTTAATCTGCTTTATCTCTCTGCGTGACTCCAATCATTCCTTTTTTTGCTGTCTGCTCTTCCATCTTACACGCTACTATCCCTTTCCAGGCTGGATTGATGTCATATGGGATGCCGGTGGCTCTAACTCTTACCGCATGGGCGCGGAAGGAAAATTTGACCTGAAGCTGGCCCCGGGTTATGACCCAGAGTCTGCGGTGTCACCCAAACCTGTTTCATCCACTGTTGCAGGCACACCACCCTCGTGGAGCAGCCTGGTGAAAAACAACTGCCCTGACAAAGCCCCTCCCTCTTCCTCATCATCTTGTGTGGTCGTTGGAAGCGTGGCCGGCTCAGGCAGCCGCAAAGGAAGCAGCAGCTCGGTCTGTAGCGTGGCAAGTAGCAGTGATGTAAGCCTAAGCTGTGCAAAGATGGAGAGGAGGGCAGAGGAACAAGTCTCTGACATTCACCACGATCCCATCCTGCTCCTGTCCTCTAACCCATCAGCCTCTGGTTCCTCTACCTGCCCTCCTGGAGGCGAAACCGTGGGTGAAGGAGGAGATAGAAAGGCAGGAGAAACTCCAGCTATCTCAATGGGTATGGTGAGCATTAGCTCCCCTGATGTCAGTTCTGTTTCCGAACTCAGCAACAAGGAAGTAGCCGTTCCTCGACCCCTGGGTTCTTCTGCCAGCAACAGATTGTCTGTCAGTTCACTGTTGGCAGCTGGAGCACCCATGAGCTCTAGTGCAAGCGTACCAAACTTGTCCTCCAGAGAAACATCCAGTCTAGAATCGTTTGTGAGGAGAGTGGCAAATATTGCCAGGACAAATGCAACCAACAACATGAATTTGAGTCGTAGCAGCAGCGATAACAATACCAACACTCTGGGGAGGAATGCAGTCGGCTCAGCCAGTGAGTTCCTGGGTAGAAAGTTTTCATACACTGATATATGGGGAAAATCCTTACAACTGCCCTGGGTGTTCCGAAAGAAAAGTAGGTTTTTCTGTAGCTCACCAATTTGAGTTTTAGCTCATCGCACTGGGTATCCTGTGCTGATATCCCAAAGGGATCATCCATGATTAAATATAGTATGTAGGACAAGTCCAAGGCAGTATTTTAATTGCAATTATGTACGCACTTGTTAGTGCCTGGCCCAAAATATATAGTGTGTGACCCACTTCTTCAATAAAAATAATTGCAGTTAAACTACTTTATTTAATTCTTTAAACGGGGAGAATTGTAGTGTGGGTTACGTTTGCAGTACTCTGAAATGTATAGAGTGATGGGAAAACAGTCAAGATGGGGAGGTGATAATAAAACTGGGAATGATGTCCTCCTGATGCTGTGCAATGAAAAGCTCTGAAGGATTTAAGCCTTTTCTTTTTTGCAGCCTCGCCACTCATGGGAGCTCAGAGCTTTCCTAACCTGACCACCACAGGAACCACGTCCACTGTTACAATGTCTACATCCAGCGTCACCAGCAGTAATGTGGCAACAGCCACTACAGGGTTGTCTGTAGGTCAGTCCCTCAGTAACACTCTGACTACAAGTCTAACTTCAACATCCAGTGAGAGTGATACTGGTCAGGAAGCAGAATACTCCCTCTACGGTAAGTGGTATGGGTGGAACTATATACAAGCCCACAATTGGAATGCACAACCATGAGTCCTTAGTACAGCCCTCATGCCAGTCGTGTATAAAAATAAGTATCCCAAACATTAACACATATATATTTATATAATATATTTTTTAAAGAAGATTTTTCTGGAGAATCACAAAGTGTAGACAACATCAAGCTTGGTTCAGTAGAGGTGTCAGACTTGGCTGGCCTGATTTTGAAATAGTCTTTCATTTGGATACATTTTGAAGATGGTGTGATTGTGTTTGGCCAAAGCATTGTATGAATCTCTTTTTGCTTTAATTTTCAACAGATTTTCTTGATAGTTGCCGTGCTAGCACTTTACTTGCTGAACTTGATGATGATGAAGATCTTCCAGAGCCTGATGAGGAAGATGATGAAAATGAAGATGATAACCAGGAAGAGCAAGAGTATGAAGAAGTTATGGTAAGAGATGTTCTGAGAGTAGTAGTATTCTTACAGATATATAAAAACAATGCCTTTGCATGGCACCTTACCTGAATTGTCAAGTACAAATAATTTGATCTCCTAAACTTTGATGGCTGCCCACACACCAGTTAAGGAATAGTAATAACAAAAAAATGAAATTAAAGAAATACATGTCCTGTGCACTTCACAGGTACAACTGACGTGTTTGCTTCAGAAACACTACTATAGTTTATATAAAGTTTATATAAACAAGCTGCTGTGTAGCCATGGGGGCAGCCATTCAAAGCTGAAAAAGGAGAAATGTCACAACAGGATACACAGAAGATAACCGATAAGTACTAAGTAGTATACAACGGGCTTCTTCAGAACTTCTATCAGTTGTGCATCCAGTGCTGGAATGGCTGCCCCCATGACTATACAGCAGCTTATTTATATAAACTAACATGTTACTTAACCCTCCTTCCAGGTCCTGTCCAGTGGAGTTCACAGATGCCATCTTCTCTCGATCATTCTTCTTCCTGGATTGACCGGCATTTTCTGGCACATGTGCAGTACAAGTGATTTTCCGGTGCGGAGCTACTGCACATGCACTGAAAGTCACAAAGTTTCCGAAATGAAATGGCATTTTCTGGTGCTTGCACAGTACGAGGGATTTGCTGGTGCGGAGCTACCGTGCATGTGCCTGAAAGTCCCGAACCTCCTCAAAAAAAGATTGGAAAGTTTGTGACTTTCGGTCGCATACACAGTAGCTTCGTACAGGCAGATTCGTCCAACTGCTTATGCGCCTGAAAGTCACAAACTTTTTTTCAGAAAGTGTGCGACTTTCAGGCTGTTGGAGGAATCTCCCGGTATGGAGCTATTGCACATGAGCCCGAAAGTCGCACACTTTCTGAAAAAAAGTTTGTGACTTTCAGGCGCATAAGCAGTTGGACGAATCTGCCTGTACGAAGCTACTGTGTATGCGACCGAAAGTCACAAACTTTCCAATCTTTTTTTGAGGAGGTCCGTGACTTTCAGGCACATGTACAGTAGCTCCGCACCAGCAAATCCCTCGTACTGTGCAAGCACCAGAAAATGCCATTCAGTCCAGGAAGAAGAGCGATCGAGAGAAGATGGTGTTTGTGAACTCTGCTGGACAGGACCTGGAAGGAAGGTTAAGCAACAACAAGTTAGGGGCATTTGCCCGGGGGGGCAGGTAGGGATGGGGCCTACACAGGGGAGGAGGGGAAGGTATTTTACAGATTCATGTATTATTAAAATAAAAACTATGCCTTTAAGTTAGAGGGTGGAAAAAATAGAAAGGATATAGGACATAACACATTTAACATTCTTCTATTGTCTTTTAATTTTATAAAAATAGTTTGAAAATCTAAAAGAAATTTATAAAATGCCTGTTTTTTGCTTCGGCCAGGAGGAGGAAGAGTATGAGACCAAAGGTGGCCGACGCAGAACCTGGGATGATGATTATGTGCTGAAGAGACAGTTTTCTGCTTTGGTCCCAGCTTTTGACCCACGTCCAGGGAGAACTAATGTTCAGCAGACCACTGATCTTGAAATTCCTGCTCCAGGTACAAACAGACAAAGGGAGGGACAATTGCTTTATAGCTATTTCAATAAAAATGCAAGTACACTGTTGGCAAGTAAAGAAGCAAATAGCCACATCTTTGTAATCCTTCAAAATAGCTAATGTAAAATGTAGTTGTACTTACATCATCAAACTGGATGTTGCTGTTTAAATACCCAGTTAAAACATATGGGATTACATTCTGCCTTTGTGGTTGATGTCGACTGTATGTTCAACTTTATTTTTTTCCTGTAGGCACGCCCCACTCAGAGCTTCTGGAGGAAGTAGAATGTGCCCCTGCTCCACGTTTAGCACTCACCCTTAAGGTGACAGGCCTTGGAAGTGGGAGAGAGGTGGAGCTTCCCCTTAATTTCCGTTCCACTATATTTTACTATGTACAGAGACTGCTGCAACTCTCCTGCAATGGAGCCATCAAAACTGACAAGTTGAGGAGGATTTGGGAACCCACCTACACGTAAGGAAGAGATTAAGTGCCAAGAAGACTTCTGCAATCTCTTGGATCCTGATTTCCCCATGAAAATCAATGATACGATGCATGCCAGATTAATATGTTCTGCTCTATTTGTGATTACCATTCACTATGTATTGGTGTATAGGCCCATGGAATGAATGAATTATAGTAAACTTGCAGGAAAAGCAAAAGTGCACATAAATGCACAATGCACAACACAATTATATGAATAATGTATATATTTGTGTGTGTGTCAGTATAACTTGGAGACAGCTTAATTGCACATTGGACATCATATGCAGTCCTGCAAGAGTACATGTAAAGAGAGACTGCCAAAGCCTTGGTAGTCTGAACTTTGTCCTTACAGAGCACTTTTGTGCACTGTGTATAACATGTCTGTTTGCATAGTTTGCTCAAATATTTTGACTGCAGAGTCTCACTGTACACACTTATTTCTCTACAGGATTATGTATAGAGAGATGAAGGATTCAGATAAGCAGAAAGAATGTGACAGACTGGTGAGTTTCTTCTGCAACAGGAAAAAGGTTGCCAATTTGCTTTAATTTTTTTAGTCTTATGGTTTAATAGTCGTGATTTGCCTTGGGTTTAAGAATGTTGTTGCCTGGAGCAGGTTAGCTGATCACTTTGGTAGAGCTCCTGATATTTTTTCTTGCAATAGGCTGTGGGAGACTAGAACCATGGCGTATAGCATCAAACACTAAGAGGCAGAACACTAGAGAAGAAAGATGACTCCTCCCTCTGTGACTATACTTTTTATAGTGTCATTAGAAAACAGGACCTTGCACACTCTCCATCCAAAAGACATTTTTCTGTGATCTGCAATCACTGCCGGCACCAGGGGTTGTGCTAGAGGTTTCTGCATAAGGACTTCCTCTCAACAGGATTCCCCAGACTTTGTCTAAAGTCTCATTTAGCAGGCCACACCGTGTTACAGTACAATCTGAGCTGAGCACCCCTGACAGAATTCAGGGGTGTGTATCGCACGTGGGTTCGCTTTTCAACTATTTCAGCACTCACTACCTGGCAACTCTCTCTTGCTTAACATCACCCTCCTCCTTTAAAAATCATGCCCTGCGCCTCTCCCCAGCCATTACACCCTTGTAGAAGCCTCCAGTGGGGTGAGGGAGGTTATGTTACTTTCTCCAAGTCATCTTGGGGGACACAGGGACAATGGGGTATAGCTGGTATCACTAGGAGGCAGGACACAGCCTTAAGAAAAAAGGCTATACCCCCAGCAGGTGGAGCTTATGTCAGTTTTTGTTGTTTCCTCAGGAGGATAGGACTTCTAGCAATTCTCTGCTCAGCTTTGCTGGCAATTTGGGGTTGTGTTTGTCTTTTTACACTGTGTAAAGACTCTGTAGCACCCTACAATGTGGGATCTGCTGCCGGGGTCACTGGGTGCTTTGCACAGACCACTTGGCCACCTTGTCTCCTTCCCTCAGGAGACCAGGCAGTGGGAGAGAGAGACACTCTCTGCAGCAGGGACAGATAAGCTGGAACAGGGACTTCCCTGAGCCTTTTCTCTATCTCTCTCTTTCCCCCTTCTCCCCCCCCCCCATTCCACTCCTCTATGCTGATATATGAGAGGTGCTTTTGTACTATGCATGTGGAACAGAGCTCTGTACATCATCTGATACTTATTCTCTGGGGGGGGGAGGTAACAGGGTATGCCTTGTCCCCAATGGTGCCCTCTTATTTTCTGTATACTGCACACTAAGCTTTCAGTGTTTTCATAGCCCATCTCTGTCTGCCTCATGGACCTGGATTACCGCCACTATTGGCGTGCGCTTATTTACACCAGCGAATTTTTGCCCATACAATTTTCGCAGGAGCAACTCTTCACACCCACCATTTTGGCGTGCACACAAGTCACGCGAAACTAACAGCAGCCATCTTAATTGCGTCCCACTGTTCTGCACGGAGCTGAAACGCAAGGGATACAAGGCAGACAGAGCTACAACAAGCAGACTCTCCCCTCGCTCTAAAGCTCCCCATAGACGCAACGATATTTCCCTGCCGAACGACCAATGTTAGGGAAGTCCGACCAATCTGTCAAATTATCGTGCGGTTAGTGGGATACAAACGATCGTTCAGCTTACGATTTTTCGTCCGACATTGGTCTGATGATTGATCGGCCAGGTTAGAAAGTCTTTATCGGTCCCCATGCAATCTACCTATAGTTTGCAGGACAAGCAGGCTGCGATCCTTCAGTTTTGCTGGCAATATCACCTGAAATGGACTTTTTAGTTGATGGACACATCAGGCATTTAAACGATCGTTTTGAGACAATCGTGGTCTCACGATAACTATTGGATCTTTCAAAAATCTTTACGTCTATGGCCAGCTTTAGGGCTGAGTAAATCTGCAGGGCACTTCCAGAATCTCAGTCTCTCTCCTTCCTGGTGAGAGAAGGAAAAGCGGAGCTTTTTCACTGAGGGCATTTGCCTCCCCATATTGGCACACCAAATTGGTACCATGTCTGAGGGGCCCAGTGACAGCTTTTTTCCTAGGGCCGCTCATGCCAGATTCAGAGTCTCCTCCTCTGGTGAACCAGGCCCCTCAATGGGCATCCCAATTGGCCACAGGAATACCCAAGTTAGCACAGTTGCTAGCCCGTTTGGACCATCCTAAGCCCAAACCCTCTAAGCGCAGAGCTCCTTCTCCGATGATGACAGTGACTCCAGACACTCCTTTTCAGCCAATCTGGAATCGAGGGATGACCGACCCCTCTTCGAGGGAGAATTATCCTCTGAATCAGAGAATAAGGAAGAGGAATCACTTCGCCATTCCTCTGAAGTAGTTACACTGATTGCTTCAGTATTAGAAACCCTGCCCCTACAAGAGCCGAAGGCTTTTGCTGCGCCCTCTAAGGCGCTTTTTAAGAGGCACAGTAAAACGGCTTCCGTATACCCTTCTCATTCCCAGCTAGATCACATCATACAGCAGGAATGGAACAAGCCAGAGAAACGATTCCATACTAGCCGTCGTTTCTCGAAGCTCTATCCGTTTCCAACGGAACACATAGATAAATGCTCATCCCCTCCCTCGGACGCACCTGAATCCAGGCTATCCAAAAGCACAGCCCTGCCAGTCCCAGATGCTTCTTCATTCAAGGACTCAATGGACAAGAAGCTAGACGGACTATTACTCCACATTTGCTGCTTCAGGCTCATCCCTCAGGCCCACAGCCCGAGTCAGCTGAGCAATGCAATCCTGGTCTGACTCTCTCCTCACTGCTATTGTGGAAGGAGCACCTTGCCATGAACTTTGTCAATGGGCTCCCCAAATTAAGGAAGCGAACACCTACATTTGTGAAGTGTCTCTGGATGCAACACAGGTTGTCAGCAGAGCCTCTGCACTCGCAGTAGCTCCAAGAAATCCCTGACCTCCATCCCCTTCAAGGGTAAACTTCTCTTTGGGCTCGACCATGACAGGATCATCAGTCAAGCCACTGGTGGCAAAAGTACCTTACTACTTTAAATATCTTTCTCTTCAATCAGCAGTGGGACACAGGACCTCTCTCCCTGGAAGTGAGCTCTCTGTTTACCTCGGCCCTGGTAGGGCATTATTTACATAGTTACGGTTTTCATATCATGTTTGTTAGACGAAACCCAGTTCCTCTGGTACACTGCAAAGGGTACAGATACAGAGGGAGGAGTGTTCTCTAGTGTACTGCCTCCTAGTAGTTGATATACCTCGTGGTTTTTGTGTCCCACCGCTGATTGAGGACAAATCAAAATAAGGTCTCAAAGGCTTGGAGTGGATAGCCATCACTCTGACATCGGGTTAGTTTATATCTCTGTTGAAATGATTTCATGCATTGTTACGTATTCCTTTTTCTACCTCAGGGCTGTTGGTCTGTAGAGCATGTGGAACAGTCCCTGGGCACAGATGCCTTGCCAAAGAATGACCTGATCACTTACCTGCAGCGAAATGCTGACCCAGGGTTCTTGCGACGCTGGAAACTGACCGGAACCAACAAAAGCATAAGGAAAAACCGCAACTGTTCCCAGCTCATTGCTGCTTATAAAGTAAGTAACACCAATGTGCTTCACTAGATTTAACTTTCCATTGCCATTTAATTCGCAATATACTTGGTTAATTAATAGAACACTCTCAAATCTAAATTACTTTATATAAATATGCACTATTTATGTCTATACAAAAAATATCAGACTGGTATCGCATGGTAAGTAGCATTTACCTGGTGAGAAAGAGCGAGTAGATGTCTCCCTTGATGACGAGATGGCCTTTTCCTGTAATTTTCCCTTGTATTCATTTGTTATCCATCATCCATATAGTTCTATGTCCACTGCAGGCCAGAAGCCTCCAAGAAATTGTGCTGAGCTTGTTTGTTGACTTTCACTCACTATTTTATTAGAAAATCTCCCATCTGGCTCTATCCTAAAGGTTTAATAAGCTTATCAGGAATAAATCTATATGAGCTAAGTATCTGACCCTAACCTAAGGTTAGAAGTGAGAGAGAATCATTGCATGACTTCTAAAGATTTTGTTTTCTTTTTTTGCTTTCAGGACTTCTGTGAGAATGGCTGTAAGTCTCTCTCAATGCCAGCTGCTCTTGCGACTCTCCAGAGTGCAGATATCCTCAATCATTCTCGAGAGCAGCCACAAGCCAAAGCGGGCAGCAGCCAAAACTCTTGTGGGGTAGAAGATGTTTTGCAGCTCCTCCGAATTCTCTTTATTGTAGCCAGTGACCCATATTCTGCCAGGACCCCGCAAGAAGGTGAGGAGATCTGTTTTACTTTTCAGTTGGAATGTATCGTAAACATTGGAACCATGACATTAAGATCAATATCACAGTTTAGTGCTAATCCAGACACGAAGATTCGGGGAGATTTGTTGCCTGGCGACATAAATCTCCCTGAATGGCTTGCTCCTATCTCTCGCCCGCTAGTGCTAAAGTCTAGTGCTAAAGTCGCCTGCGCCTATTCACACGGGGCGATACGTTTTTCAAAGTAGCTCGAAATTGCCTCTCGTTGAAAAACGCATTTCTGCGTGTGAATAGGCGCAGGCGACTTTAGTGCTAGTGGGCGCGAGATAGGAGCAAGCCATTCAGGGAGATTTGTCGCCCCAAAGTACAGGCGCTTAGTCGCCAGGTGACAAATCTCCCCGAATCTTCGCGTCTGGATGAGCCCTTAAAGCACAAGAGGAAGGGATTAGTCCATGGCTTATGCTCCCACTCCTTGGGATAGGTTCGTAGAAGGTAGTAGTATCAGTCCCTCGAGACAGACTGTCCTGGGGGATTGCAAATGCAAAGTCCTAAATTTTGCTATGAGCATATGTTAATTCCAGCAGTTAATTCCCACAGTAATGCCACTATTTGAACTACGTAGTGGAAGTGACACCATTCGCCCACAGAAGCAGACACTAATTTGAATTTCCATCAGTCAAATGTGCCCACCCTATGACCCATGTTATTTTTTAGGTGCTCACTATTGTGCTGGAATCCCGGGCAAAGTGGACATTTTGGATTAATTTTTTTCTTGTTTTAGATGAAGAAGATATGCTCCTTTTCAGCGTTCCTCCAGAGGAGTTTACTAGCAAGAAAATCACTACAAAGATTGTTCAGCAAACTGAGGTAGAAACACAAAGAGTTTGAATGGGGGTAAATTAGTCCTGCATCCATAGCACAAAATCATGTGAATTTTCTTTTCCACCAGGAACCATTAGCTTTAGCAAGTGGAGCCTTGCCAGACTGGTGTGAACAGCTGACCAGCAAATGTCCCTTCTTGATACCCTTTGAAACCCGGCAGCTTTACTTCACATGCACGGCATTTGGTGCCTCAAGGTAATCTCCTTTTTGATGGCCTTTTGTGTTCTGTGTGCTGTCTGAAATACGATAACAGTCTGTCCCTTGCACTTCATTCAGGGCTATTGTGTGGCTGCAGAATAGGCGGGAAGCCACAGTGGAGAGGAGCAGAACTGCAAGTGCAGTGCGCAGGGATGACCCAGGGGAGTTCAGAGTTGGCCGTCTGAAACATGAGCGTGTGAAGGTCCCACGAGGGGAGTCTTTGATGGAATGGGCAGAAAATGTTATGCAAATCCATGCAGACCGAAAATCTGTGCTAGAGGTAAATAAACCAGAAAATAATGAGACTTGCCTTGAACCACCATTACGTGATGGTCTGTGTGCTGCCTCAGAGATCACCTGACCAGAAATATTTCAACTCTAACTGTAACAGGAAGAAGTGTGGAAGCAAAAGACACAACTCTGTCTGTTGATTGGCTCATGTGATCTAACATGTATGGTTTGTTGGTATGCACCGTGAATCCTACAATCCCAGAGGGCAGCCCTTATTTTTTTTAAATGCTAATATTCTGTTTAGGATTACCCAATGGCAGATACTACTACAAAAGTATATTATGAAAATGGTTTATTTACATGAAGCAAAGTTTTATAGATGAGCTGTTTTATGCAACATATTTCTAAAGAGACTTACATTGTTCGGTGGGGGGGTATAGGTTTTCTTTAAGGTTTATGGAAACGCAGAGCTTTACATTTTATTATACTTGAAGTGACCTCTTTCTGTGGCAAAACTTTGATATTTACCAGTGACAGGCCTTTGAGTAGCTCTGCCTCTAACCGCTGCCTCTGTTTATCTTACTTTTTCTCATTACCTGTAATAATTTCCTTTCTGTGCAGGTGGAGTTTCTGGGAGAAGAAGGAACCGGGTTGGGCCCTACCCTTGAGTTTTATGCCCTGGTGGCAGCAGAGTTCCAGAAAACTGATTTGGGAACCTGGTTATGTGATGATGACTTTCCAGATGATGAGTCACGGCAGGTAATAAGAACAAATACCAGTTTAACACTAGCATAGACTTCTGAAGAATGCTGAGGGGTAGGTGGGATATAACATGTACAGCTACTGGGAGCAAAACCTGGCTCACATGAATACTAGTGGCTGCTATGGGTCCTCATGAGCAGGAGGCAGTGGAAAAACTTTTAATTCTCTTAAAGGCATTCTGTCATGATTTTTATGATGTCATTTTTATTTAATTTCTTTATTAATCTGCAAATTAATTTAGTCTACAATGTAAAATGTAATTCCTGAACCAGCAAGTGTATATTTTTTTTTTTTTTTTTTAAAGATGTAAAATTTGTGTGTAGGTGCATCTCAGGTCAGTTTGCCTGGTCATGTGCTTTCAGAAAGAGCCAGCACTTTAGGATGGAACTGCTTTCTGGCAGGCTGTTGTTTCTCTTATTCAATGTAACTGAATGTGTCACAGTAGGACCTGGATTTTACTATTGAGTGTTGTTCTTAGATCTACCAGGCAGCTGTTATCTTGTGTTAGGGAGCTGCTATCTGGTTACCTTCTCATTGTTCTGTTGTTAGGCTGCTGGGTGGGGAAATGGAGGGGGTGATATCACTCCAACTTGCAGCACAGCAATAAAGAGTGACTGAAGTTTATCAGAGCACAAGTCACATGCCTGGGGGCAGCTGGGAAACTGACTATGTCTAGTTCCATGTTCGATTTCAAAATTAAATATAAACAAAATCTGTTTGAGAAATGGATTTCAGTGTAGAATTCTGCTGGAGCAGCACTATTAACTGATGCTTTTTGAAAAAAAAAATTCCCATGACCATATCCCCTTAATGTCTGTCTGATTTTTTTTTTTTTTTATTTAAAATATTCTGCTTGTAAAGACTTAACTGTGCTTTGTTTCACAGGTGGATCTTGGTGGTGGTTTGAAGCCCCCCGGTTACTATGTGCAGCGTTCCTGTGGTCTCTTCATTGCTCCGTACCCACAAGATAGTGAAGAACTAGACCGAGTGACTAGACTTTGCCATTTCCTTGGTGTTTTCCTTGCAAAGTGCATCCAGGACAATAGATTAGTGGACTTGCCCATTTCAAAGCCATTTTTTAAGCTTATGTGTATGGGCGACATTAAGAGCAACATGAGCAAGCTTTTGTATGCCTCCCGGGGAGAGGAGAGCGAGTACTGCACGGAGAGTCAGTCGGAGGCCTCTACGGAGGACGGGCACGATGCCCTTTCAGTAGGAAGCTTTGAAGAAGACTGCAAATCTGAGTTCATCTTAGACCCTCCCAAACCAAAACCACCAGCCTGGTTTCAGGGTATTTTAACATGGGAGGACTTTGAGCTAATAAACCCACACCGTGCTCGCTTCCTTAGGGACATTAGGGAGCTGGCAGTCAAAAGGCGACAGATTCTGGGAAACCGTTGTTTATCCGAGGATGAGAAGAACACTCAGCTTCAGGAGCTGATGCTAAAGAATCCCTCTGGATCTGGGCCCTCTGTCAGCATTGAGGATTTAGGGTAAGACTTGACTGTTCCCTATGGAAGTACAGTGGTTCAGTCATCACTTCTGCCTTGCTGTGCTGGGGCCCTGAGTTTGATTGCAGCCCTGGGTCACTACCTGCAAGAGGTTTTATGTTTTTCCACTAATTGGGTTCCTTCCCACGGCCCAAATACACACAGGTTAATTGGCTCCTGATGAAATTGACCATAGTATGTGTGAATGCTATGGGACCTTAGTTTGTAAGTTCCACTAGAGCAGGACTAAGCTATTGAATGACAACACTTAATGGCTGCTAACTACTATCTTGGGTTTTATTTCTTCCTAATGGAATTGCCTTGTATACCGTTGTGTTCAGAATAATAGCAGTGTGTTTATAAAAGTGAATAAAGCTCAAAATCCTTGTACAGATATGGGATCCCTTATCCGGAAACCCGAATGGCCATCTCCCATAGACTCCGTTCTATAGTGAATAAAGTACCCCCTGTTGTAAATTATAAGGATATTATAAGTTAACGAGGAGTTTCATGACCTTCGGCCTCGTGTTTTTATACAGGTCATGGAACTCTGAGGCAACTTCTAATATCCTCATATTTTGGAACTGGGGTACTTTATTTAATATAATACACAAGTTTCAGTGAGTCGTGACAGAAATGACATCAGAACTCGCCGTTTGTAACTGATGACATCAGAACTCACCGTTTATAAGGATATAAACGGCTTTATATTCACGACTTTTGTGCATTATAATAAAATAATGCAAATTTTTAAAAATGATTTTGTTTTTCTCTATAATAATAATAAAACAGTAGCTTGTACTTGATCCCAACTAAGATATATTTAATCCTTATTGGAAGCAAACCCAGCCTATAGAGTATATTTATTGTTTATAATTTATATAATCAAGGGATTCTTCCCTTGTTTAATGTTAAAACCAGCAAAACAAAGTTTCGGGGGCATACCCCTTCGTCAGGGGTACGCCCCCGAAACATTGTTTTGTTGGATTTGACATTAAAGGGATCCTGTCATGGGAAAAAAAAATTTCAAAATGCATCAGTTAATAGTGCTGTTCCAGAAGAATTCTGCATTGAAATCCATTTCTCAAAAGAGCAAAGAGATTTTTTGATATTTCATTTTTAAATCTGACATGGGGCTAGAAATATTTTCAATTTCCCAGCTGCCCCAAGTCATGTGACTTGTGCTCTGATAAACTTCAATCACTCTTTACTGCAAATTGGAGTGATATCACACCCTCCCTCCCCCCCCCCCCCCCCCCCAGCAGCCTAACAACAGAACTATGGGAAGGTAACCAGATAACAGCTCCCTAACACAAGATAACAGCTGCCTGGTAGATCTAAGAACAACACTCGATAGTAAAATCCCATGTCCCACTGCGTACTATTCAGTTACATTGAGAAGGAAAAACAACAGCCTGCCAGAAAGCAGTTCCCTCCTAAAGTGCTTGCACAAGTCACATGACCAGGGACAGCTGGGAAATTGACAAAATGGCTAGCCCCATGTCAGTTTTCAAAATTGAATCTAAAAAAATCTATTTGCTCTTTTGAGAAATGGATTTCAGTGCAGAAGTCTACTGGAGCAGCACTATTAACTGATGTGTTCCCCTTAAAACACGGGAAGAATCCCTTGAGCAAGTTACGTGTGCTGGAGTTACTCTTATTCATTGAATTGTGGAGGTGTCGTCCTCCTATAGCCCAGGCACCATACGTAATTGATGGAAAGGCCAGGTGTGCGTGTGCAATTTTCTGCCTAGGGGCATGTTTACTAAGATAGAGATAAATATTTGGAGAGATTTCTGGAGATGTTGCCCATAGCAACCAATCAGCAATTAGATTTAAAAAGCCACCTATAAGTTAGCAAAGATCTGATTGGTTGCTATGGGCAACATCTCCAGAAATTTCTCCAGATATCAATCTCCAATCTTAGTAAACATGCCCCTATATTTTTACTACAGAGTGTTGTTCTTAGATCTACCAGGCAGCTGTTATCTTGTGTTAGGGAGCTGCTATCTGGTTACCATCCCATTGTTCTGTTGTTAGGCTGCTGGGGGGGGGGGAGAGGAAGGGGATGATGTCACTCCAACTTGTACAGCAGTAAAGAGTGACTGAAGTTTATCAGAGCAAACGTCCCATGACTTGGGTCAGTTGGGAAATTGACAATATGTCTAGCCCTGTGTCAGGGCTGTAATTGTTTTTCACAGAATGAATGACCTCACTATTTGAACTCCACACTGCTTTTATTTAGAACAAGCTAGTATTATTTTGAACACTGCTATTATTTGGAACAAGCCTCAATTAAACAGAATCTGTATTATGTCATGACTGTTGGTTGTGTTGGTTTTGTATCACCCTACTGCACCTACTAACGGTGTAGAACTATCACTTCTACCAAGCACAGTGATTGATCAGGTTAGTGCTGTCGGACTGCTATTCTTCTGAACACAACTGTATATATTAAAAAATATATATATATATTGTCTTCCTTGTACTGCAAGTCATTCTTCATTTAGTGCATTTGATGGTATTCAGTCTATGGGATTCTGATCCTGTAATCTGTGTGCTTTGGTTTTTAGACTCAATTTCCAGTTCTGTCCATCTTCACGGGTTTATGGTTTCTCTGCAGTTGATCTGAAGCCAAATGGAGAGGATGAGGTGAGCGGATATGTTTTCTACTCAGAGTTAAAGAGACACTGTCATTTGTTTTTGTTTCCCCTCTGATGTTGATATACATCACAGGCCTATAGTTGCATTAATATGTATTTATCATTTCTGGGCTTTGCCAATAGGTGGGTCATGCATTCAGGGGTGTCAAACCTTGTGCCTCCAGCTTTTAAGAAACTACAAGTCCCACAATGCATTTGCCTGACTGTGGCTGTCAGACTCCTTCATTGCATTGTGGGACTTGTAGTTCCTTAACAGCTGGAGGGCCAAGGTTTGACACCTGTAAATGTTAGCCATCATTAATAGCAGCCCTGTCCAAATCAGAAGATAAAGGTTGCAAGATGTTTGTTTCAGGCCTCCATTATGGCTAGTACACGTATTGGATCTGTTATCCTGAAACCCGCCTTTCCAGAAAGCTAGAAAGTATTCTGGATAACAGGTCCCATACCTGTAGTAATCTATCTCAACACCATAAGGTTGCAACAACCTTCAGTCCGCTTTATATGCTCCATCCATTGTTAGATACCTTTATACTCCTGCAGCCTCAACTTGCTTACATACTGGACTTACTTGGCAAATAGTCATAAACTATGAATTATGGGGTTGTGTAGTGAAAGGTTCAACGTTTGATATAAGCTTAGTCACCTATAACACCTGATCAGCTGGTAGCATTTACTGGATGTCTGTTTAAAAGCAAGCATCTTAAAGGGATACTGTCATGGGAAAAAAGTTTTTTTTTTTCAAAATGCATCAGTTAATAGTGCTGCTCCAGCAGAATTCTGCACTGAAATCCATTTCTCAAAAGAGCAAACAGATTTTTTTTATATTTCATTTTAAAATCTGACATGGGGCTAGACATGTCAATTTGCCAGCTGCCCCAAGTCATGTGACTTGTGCTTTGATAAACTTTAGTCACTCTTTACTGCTGTACTGCAAGTTGGAGTGATCACCCCCTCCCTTTCCCCCACCCAGCAGCCTAACAACAGAACAATGGGAAGGTAACCAGATAACAGCTCCCTAACACAAGACAACAGCTGCCTGGTAGATCTAAGAACAGCACTCAATAGTAAAACTCATGTCCCACTGTGTTCCATTCAGTTACATTGAGAAGGAAAAACAACAGCCTGCCAGAAAGCAGTTCCCTCCTAAAGTGCTGGCACAAGTCACATGACCAGGGGCAGCTGGGAAATTGACAAAATGTCCAGCCCCATGTCAGATTTCAAAACTGAATATAAAAAATCTGTTTGCTCTTTTGAGAAATGGATTTCAGTGCAGAAGTCTACTGGAGCAGCACTATTAACTGATGCATTTAAAAAAATGACAATATCCCTTTAATGGTTGCTATGGGTTAATGCTACTGGGCAAACTTTATGTTTTAATTATAAATGGTGCAAAGGTTTATATCTCATATGAGCAAATGTCTGATTTACCGACTTGTATAATGTTGTTTGCAGATGGTGACAATAGACAATGCGGAGGAGTACGTTGATCTTATGTTTGATTACTGCATGCAGACTGGTGTACAAAAGCAAATGGAAGCATTTAGAAGTAAGTATGGAAGCTACACTAATACATAGTGCTTTGATAATCACCTGACTAGCTAGCTCACCAGCAGAGTTATGACAATTACTATTAAAGGAACGGTAACCCCTTTAAGGTGAACAAACCCTTTAAGGCAAATGGAAGGCAACTCTGAACAATCTGCCGGCTGCTGGTCTGGAAATCACTTGGGTTGCAAAATTCTGAATCTTCCATTGTCTTCTCCTATAAGAGAAGTAGACTAATAATGGTGGCCATACACTGAGAGATCCGCTCATTGGGCGATATTTTCAAACGAGCAGATCTCTCCCCGATTTGCCAGATATGGATCAGGGAAGCCAGTCAGAGGGCCCCATACACGGGCCAATAAGCTGCCGACTCGGTCTGTCAGCTGCTTTTATCGGCCTGTGTATGGCCACCTTAGCTGCCATCTAATCTGATCTGGAAGATGTTCGTTGCCCTAGAAAGCAATGCAATAATATATAACGTGTAATAATGCAATATAACTTGTATACTAGAGTTTCACTGTCACTTTATTCTCCTTTAAAATCCCGTGCTTGGGTAAATCTGCGTAGGGAATCCTGTTTACGTGCAAATCTTTATATATTCCCAGTTCTTATAGCAGGGTTGTTCAAAAGGTAGATTGGGATCTACCAGTAGATTTTTAGTTCTCAAGAGCCTGTCTAAATCACCCTCCTATTTCATTCTTTTTATCCACATATTTATTCTTTTAAAGGTTACATAAGAAATAGTTTTTTTTTTTTTTTTTTTAAGTATAGTGATATAACTTCTCTTATAAATGTAATAAATCAAAATAATATGTAATACTTTCCGTAGAACAGAATACTAATAGTGATCTTATGGATGTAGATCATAACGGCATCATATCACTAAAAGTAGACCCTGTATTATATAAATATGGGCCCTCCTGTCCTATAGGAACAGTTGTGATTATCTTGCCTCTTCCAGAATAATCTCTGCAACCCACCAAGACAGGAATGTTTGTAAGAAGTTTAGGGTTTTGGAAGTGCCATTACGCATACTCTGTATTCTTTGCTTAGGTGGCTTTAATAAAGTGTTCCCTATGGAGAAACTAGGCTCGTTCAGCCCTGAAGAAGTCCAAATGATACTGTGTGGAAACCAGTCTCCCTCTTGGTCCTCCGAGGACATCATCAATTACACAGAACCAAAGCTCGGGTATACCCGCGAGAGGTAAGGCACAACCACTACACTGTTCAGTGTTTAGACCAGAAATGCGCAGGATGCTGCTTGGCAAAGCTACAGAACAATCCGTTGTGATCTAACTGTCATTGTGATCTAACTGTCATTTTACTGCGGTTTCAGTCCTGGGTTCCTTCGATTTGTGAGAGTCCTGTGTGGCATGTCCTCAGATGAGAGGAAAGCGTTCCTGCAGTTTACAACTGGGTGCTCCACGTTGCCCCCCGGAGGACTGGCCAATCTGCATCCACGTCTTACAGTCGTGCGCAAGGTACGCGGTTACAAAGAAATTCCAAGAGTGGAAAACAAATCCCGTACAATGGGAAGCCTGTATATACTATATAATTTTTTTTTGTTCCCACCATAATACATCTAAGCTGCCCTCCTCGGGGCTCATTTATTAACACTAGAAAAATTTGCACCTGGGCAGTAACCCGTAGCAACCAATCACTGATTAGCTTTTTTTCAGTCCGCTGCAGTAAATGCAGTACACTGCAGCCATCTTTAGGTGCATGCACAGTACAGAACTATGCCTGAGATTTCTGTGCTCCGCATGCACCCAGCTAGAATGTGTGGCACTTCATATTGAGCCGGAGAGGTGCCTATTTATAATAATGTTCATTATTTGGCAGAGAAACACACATTGATAATATAGTTGCTGAGGATGAGGAGAAACGGAAGTCTGTCAAATTCAAGCTTACATAAAACTAGGGATGCACCAAATCCAGGATTCAGCCTTTTTCAGAAGGATTCAGATTCAGCCAAATGCCTGTGCCTTGCCAAACCAAATCCTAATTTGCATATGTAAATTACTTGGGATGGGAAGTCACATGACTTTTGCCCAACAAAAAAGGACGTAAAAATTGTTTTCCCACCTTTTCCTTTAGCCTCCCTTAATTTGCATATGTAAATGAGGGTTCGGTATTTCGCCCGAATATTTCTCAAAGGATTCGGGGAGTAGTGGATTTTGTGCATCCCTACATAAAACCCTATTCCTTTTGGATAAAGGCAAAGTAAAACCCCAATGATGCAGTAGCCAACTGTGTGGTCACTGCAAATCATTTGTTGTTGTTAGCCAGGTTAATGCATCAAATCCAGGATTCGGTTTGGTATTCGGCCTTTTTCAGCAGGATTACGAATCAGCCAAATCCTCGTGCCTGGCCAAACTGAATCCGATTTTGCATATGTAAATTAGAGGCGGGAAGTGAAATTGCGTGACTGGTCATCACAAAACAAGGAAGTAAAAAGAATCCCGTTTTCCCACTTTTTCTTTCCTGACCCTTATTTGCATATGCAAATTAGAATTTAGTCTGGTATTCGGCCATAGGTTTCACAAAGGATTCAGCCAAAAACCTCTTGGAATTAGATAAAAGCAAAACCCCAATGATAACAGTAGCCAACTGTGCGGTCACTTCCCTGCAAATCCTTTATTGTTGTCTGCCAGGTGGATGCCACGGATGCCAGCTACCCCTCTGTAAATACGTGCGTGCATTACCTGAAGCTGCCCGAGTATTCCTCCGAGGAAATCATGAGAGACCGCCTGCTTGCTGCTACCATGGAGAAAGGTTTCCACCTGAACTGAGGGCTGCCAAAGGCTTATGGGACAAACTTTTTTTTTTTTTTTTTTTT
>CM044446.1:88773144-88799912 GCA_024363595.1 Xenopus borealis | reverse complement strand
TTTCTTTAATGAAAAATAAATCTATCTCCAATATACTTCAATTAAAAAAATGTCTACCGTATTTATAAGAAACCTGACTGCATGCAGTGAAACTCTCCCTTCATTTACTGCTGTTGATAGGAATTGTCAGACGGTCCCTAACTGCTGTACAGGGAAACAGTCATACTTTCAAACAGCAGAGGGGACCCCCCCCTTACTTAAAAAAATCGAGCAGCTTTGTCTGTTTCCCTGTAAAACAGCCAGTGACCGTGTAGATATTTGTTTCCACAGAGCAAGTGCAGTCTGTATATTCTGATTATTAATCAGTCTTGCTGTATTGGATTATATGGCAGATATTATTTGACTTGTGCTGTTTTGATCATTTATGATGATCCCTAAGCTTAACCTCCCAACTGAAGCCCAGATCACACTGAGCATGTGCGAGTCTTGATATTGCAGAGATGTCTAACAAAGTTACAAGATGACAGCCCCCTGTTCCAAATTTGAAAGCATAAATCATTTGTTTGATTAGGCTTGTGGTGCAGTAAGTTCATGTTTATGTTTAGTATACAAATTCCAGCATTTCTAACATTATTCTGCTTTAGTTGCCCTTTAAAACATGCTGTGCAGCAAGGCAGACACACAGACAGGCCCAGGGGTAAGTAATCTCATTGGAGGTCCACTACATGCTGCCGCCCCCACCACTACACTTCACATGGTTTCTCACTTTGCTGGGATTTGTGTTGCGGACCTGTTTCTGGGAGAGGCTGAGTTTAAAGGGAATGTAAAAGCAAAACAAAAATCCAATTTTTTCTTTCTTTAATGAAAAATAAGTTAAAAGAACTCTCCAATATACTTTTATTAAAAAAAAACGTCTACCGTTTTTATAAGAAACCTGACTTTATGCAGTAAAATTCTCCCTAACTGCTCTGCAGGGAAACAATCATA
This sequence comes from Xenopus borealis, assembly GCA_024363595.1. NCBI lineage: Eukaryota > Metazoa > Chordata > Amphibia > Anura > Pipidae > Xenopus > Xenopus borealis. The sequence continues at coordinate 88,798,985 of CM044446.1, read as the reverse complement.
CTTTCAAACAGCAGCAACTTGAGCAGGTTTGTCTGTTTCACTGTAGAGCAGCCGACAGCCGAGTAGAGCTTTGTATCCACAGACCAGTGCAGTCTGCATATTCTGATTATTAATGTCTTGCTGTATCTGCCAGATATTATTTGATTTGTGCTGTTTTGATAATTTATGATGATCCCTAAGCAGCAACCCAGACCACACTGAGCATGTGCAGGGTCTTGGTCTTGCAAAGATGTATAATAAAGTTACAAGATGACAGCCCCCTGTGGCCAACTTTGAAAGCATAAATCATTTGATTGATTAGGCTTCTGGTGCAAGTTCATGTTTATGTTTAGTATACAATATACATTGTTTCTAGCCTTATTCTATTTAGACTTAATTTTCCTTTAAAAGCCAGTGAAGTTACAGGGGTACAGTCTACCCCTTCTTTACTGGCCAAATATCCTTTTTGCCAAGTGATTAAAGCATTTCTGCCGCATGTTCCTTCAGCAGACGCTCCAATATATGTTTTCAAGGACAGCATAGAATAACGGGGCTGTCTTAAAAGTATAAGGGGCCCATTTACTAAATTCTTGTGAAGGATTCGAAATTCGATCGAATTCTGATTCTACGTTTTTTTCTGAATTTCGAATATGCAAAGTAGGTCTCTTCGACCATCGAATTTTGCAAATTCAATCGAATAAAATTCTATTCGATCATTCGATGGTCGAAGAGCTTGCACTTCGACTGCCTAGTTAGCCAGATTAAAGCTACCGGATTGTAATAGAAGCCTATGGGAATCCCCATTTTTTTCTATTACCTGTTTGAATAGAAATCCTACGATCGAACGCTTTCAGCCCTCGAATTGGTGAATAATGATAAATCTTCCCCTAAGTATTTGAAAAATTAAATGTTTGGCCGTGGATCTGTGTATGCACTACTGTTGCATTCCTTTGCAATTGACTTAACTATTGACTTTACCATAAAATGTTAATGATAAACCACAAAAGCAACAGCATAGTCAGTTGAAGATCAATAGGTCAGCATTTCCATTTGCTTGTACGAAGAATGTTGCAGCCAAGGCTGAACACACATACACAGGTATTCCTATAAACCAGTGGTCCTCAAACTTGGCCCTCCAGCTGTTAAGGAACTACAAGTCCCACAATGCATTTGCCTGACTGTGGCTGTCAGACTCCATTATTGCATTGTGGGACTTGTAGTTCCTTAACAGCTGGAGGGCCAAGTTTGAGGACCACTGCACCCATAAACCCGGAAGGCTTTACTCCTACTGCTGCATGTAAATGTAGGATGGATAAAACCAATTTAAAATCTATACTTTGCTTTTCTACTTTACTTTTGTAGCATTCTTTCATATGGTGCCGTATGTGGTGTGAAGTCAAATATTCAGTTGTATCTTTATTCTTATAATTAATACTTCCATAAGGCTAGTTTCTAACTGATATTGCATTCATTTATCTGGGAGGTATGCACCTCTGCTTCTGGCATCTGATCATCATTGTGAGAACATGAACGTTGTGTTGAGGTCAGTCAAGGGGCCTGTTTGTGCAAGTTTCATGCACGCCATTGCCCAGGATAGGCTACATACCAGGCATTTTTCTTCTCTATGAAACTGGATACTTTTAGTGTATTTGTAGGTAAAAAAAATGAATGGTTTTTAGTGTGTGCGTGTTGTTTATAGAAGTAAGCTATCGTCCTGCAGCAGGCCAGGGATATAAATGCAGGTCTCAATTAAATTTCTTATCTTGTGTTATATTGTCTATATTTTACTCCTTTTAAAATTTGACACAACTTTTTTCTGTCCCAGCTACTTTTAATGTCACTTCTGGTTTGCAGCAACATCACTTCCTGTTTAAAGGAAGGCAGTGGGTTGCGGATAAAGCAGTCGCAGGTCTGGGTAGTGGATCAAAGTGGGTAAATCAGTGAGATGTGGTTGCGGGCTGTAGGTTCTGGTCAGGTCTGGGTCGTATAGATTGCTTCCGCGCAGGACTCTAAATTTAGCTTCTGTGTAACCATGCAGCTCTGCCATGCCCTCTGCCTAATTTTACTTTCTCCCCTCTTATTTTTTCCAAGTTAAGGTGTTGACCAAGCATTGTCTGGTGTGTTGAAATATTGTTTGGATATTTAATCCAAGTTGTCATCTGTTCATTTAGGGGCACATGGCAGGGGTATGGTCCAACCATGTGACTGCCCTGTTGTCTGTCCAAGACTGCATGCATGTTCAGTATAGTCCCTTAATCATACATGTGCTCAATACTGGATGGCCAAAAGGGCATTTGGGAAGTGGCCAAAGATGATGCTGTCCAGGCTGGTGAAGTTTTCAAGCAGAGAGGACCTTCCTGCGGATTAAAGCCAGCAATTATTATTATTATTAACATGTATTTCTATAGCGCCTACTTGTTGCGTAGCGCTGTAAAGTGAATGTGATTATACAACCAAATCACATGAATTACATATATAGAACATAAAGAGTTACATACATCACAATAAATACTGGTACAGGAGGTGAGGAAGGCCCTGTACAGAAAAAGCTAACGGGAAGGGAGTGATACACAAGGTGTGGGAGAGGGCAAGATCAGAGTAAAGTGGGTGAGAGATGTAGTAATGTAAGCGGTATTGCATTGAGTGGTTAACAGTGAGGGTAGGCTTCTCTAAAAAAGTGGGTTTTTAGAGATTTCTTGAAAGCTGAAAGATTGGGAGAAAGTCGGACAGACCGTGGGAGAGAATTCCAGAGGAGGCAATTCTAATCATTTGAGGTGCCTGCCAAATGGGCCTCATCCACTCATTTGGAATTTCATAATGTCGTTGTTCTTTAACATGTGAAAATATACCCTTTACATCGAACACTTTTTTTCTTTTTTAAAGGCACATTTTTAAATTTATATTTAATAACATATATTCAGCCAAGACCAATATGGTTCAGGGAGTGTAGTAAGTGGAAGCCAACAGTGAGCAAAGCATCAGTAACAGACAGTATTTCGGTAAAGTTTAGATATGACCTCACACCATGGGGTGCAGATTTTTGCATCCCTCTAGCTTCATAGGTCAGTTTAATTAGGGGGAAAGCTATGTGAACCAATTGTTTCCAAGTCTTGACCAGTGCATGACTATGTTTTTCCCTGCATTGAATATTAATGAGCTTTATCTATTTCTAGCATATTTGGACATTACAATTTCATCTAGAACTCCCAGTAGCTATGTAAGAAGAGTGACAATTGCTGGGAAGTCAAAGTGCTCAGCTAGTTCGCTGAGACTTTTGATTCAGTATCTTGTTATTGGGGGACAGGACCCCACCATGTGCTAGAAGATTGCTGGGGAGGTGTTGCACCGGGGACAAGAAGGGTCAGGTCGCCTTCCCATGGCATGTAACTTGCTTGGGGTTATATTAAGTTAATGAGTTTGGCGATATCGCCAAACAAGCAGATCTTTCCCCGATCTGCCCCAACAGCAGGGTTATATTGGGGGTAATCTGATCGTTCTTCCCTGTGGCCGAATGATCGGATTACGACGAGGACAATGGGCTCAGACGGGTCGTTCGAGAGAAAATCAAATCTTCCTTATCTATATCGTGGCCACATATCGATCGGGAAGACCCATCAGAAGCCCCGTACAAGGGCAGATAAGCTGTCAAATTGGTCTAAACAACAGATATTGTCTGCCCGTGTATGGCCATCTTAAAGGAGAATTCAGCCCTGCTGGCACTAAAGCCCCTCCCACCTCCCTCCTGTAGGCTCCCCCCCCCCCAGGGCTATTGCCCCTAACGTGTAAATTACCCTAAAGTGCAGGTCCCCTTCTGGAAGGTTTACGGGCGCCATCTTCTGCCGCACTTAGTTGTCCCTACAGCACTGTAAGATGCGTTTGCTGGTTGGTACTACTGTGCATGCGCCCGAAGTTCACAAAGTTTTACTGTTAAACTTCGTACGGCATAAGATGGCTCCCGTAAACCTTCCAGAAGGGGGACCTGCGCTTTGGGGTAATTTACAAAGTAGGAGCATTAGCCCGGCGGGAGGTTTGAGGGGTCTCTATGGGAGGGAGGTGTTTTAGCATTGCAGAGTTGAATTCTCCTTTAAGTAGTTCTAGCGGTTGTCGGTGGCTTCCTCCCAGTACTCTTGACTTAATTGACTTGGCTTAATTGAGGAATATCCTTTCTCCAACAGGCTTTTTATGTCTCAGGGTGTGGATCCCGTTGCTGGAATGGTTTGATATAATTGTGAAACTAGTTTGTGGGTGTCGGGCGTATGCAGGGTATGCTCTATGGTTAGTTAAAGTATGTGTGGAGTCAAAGTGGTAAATTGTGCCTGGAATGAGATTTGTTTGTAGGTAAGGAAGGTGGAGTCTTTAAGGCCGTGAGTTGGCCACTATGTGAAGTCTTGGAGCTGTCTGAAGTGTGGGAGGTATGAGTTGACCCATAAGGGAAGTGTAGGTGTTAGTAGTGGGGGAGATCTATTGTGTAGTTTGAGGGTTGATAACCTCTAATTAGTTAGACCTTCTATTCACACTACAGTCTCTCATTCAAATCAATGCATGGTTGCTAGGATAATTTGCATCCTAGCAACCAGATGGCTGAAACTGCAAACTGTAGTGGGGTCCAATGGTCTCCATATTGCGGGCGCAGTATTTGCTAAGCTACACGCTCAGGGGCCAGATTATAATGTAATCTCATGGAGGGCCACAAGTAGCACACTGGATGGATAACATTCCTTTCTATGCATTTCCTCTTCCCATGGCATGACCTGCTCGGCTAACAGAATGTGCACCTGGCAGTAGTAGTAAATATTTATGCAGCTAGGTTTGTGTATGGAGCATTGAGCAAGTTGTGTAGTGACACAATCACATCTCCTCTTACAAGAGTACTATGTGCACTAACTCATTCTTGGTAGGGCTCTATCTGATGAGCTCCTTATCATGTTTTGTGTAGCAAAGCCAATTCCCAGCTATCGTTCATAGACGATACAACCAGGCAATGTCAATGTGTCTACACTTGACTTCATCAGTTATACGTAACAGCCTAGTAGTTTTGCCCTTTTACCCAATAAGTACTGTATATAGTGTCGTGTTATATTTAGAACAGTGGCTGTAGAGGAAGACTTCCTTCTTCCTTGATTTCTTCCACAGAGGGTAGAGTCATTGTCAATATTTTTTTCTAGCTGCACTGGGGTTTAATGTAATGTTCTTTAAAAGAACAGTTCAGTGTAAAAGTAAAAACTGGCTAAATAGGCTGTACAAAATAAAGAAACGTTTCCAATCTAGATAGTTAGCCAAAAATGTAATGGCTGGAGTGACTGGATGTTGAACAGACCACTACTTCCTACTTTTCAGCTCTCTAGCTCTACGTTAGTCAGTGACTTGAAGGGGGGCCACGTGGGACATAACTGTTCTGTAAGTTTGACATTGATCCTCGGCATTCAGCTCAGATTCAAAAGCAACAGTTATGACCCATGTGGCCCTTCCTCAAGAGACTGATTGGTTACTGCCTGGTAACCAGTCAGTGGAAAGCAAGAGAGCTGAAAAGCAAAAAGTAGTGTTCTGTAATGTTAGACATCCAGTCACTCCAGCCTTTATACTAGGGATGCACCAAATCCACTATTTTGGATTCGGCCAAACCACTGAAAGATTCGGACGAATACTGAACTGAATCTGAACCCTAATTTGCATATGCAAATTAGCGAGGTATAGGGTAAAAAACAGCTGAAAAGTCACATGATTTTAACGATTCGGTTCAGCCAGGCACAGGGATTCAGCTGAATCTGAATCCTGCTGAAAATGGCCGAAAATAAGAGAAAATGGCCGAATACTGAACCGAATCCTGGATTCGGTGCATCCGTACTACTTCATTCATTTTTGGCTAACTATATTAGAAACATTTTTTATTTTGCACAGCCTGTCTATTTACCCAGTTTTTTTTTCGAACAATTCCTTAAAGGTCAATTTTTATATGTTCTAGAATGGCCGTTTCTTTATTATCTATTTTTTGTCAAAATTTTACATTGTGTTCTTTTTCTAACACTTTCCAGGTTTCAATGGGGTTCACTGACCCTCATCTAAAAACCAATGCCCTGTAAAGCTACACATTTATTGTTATTGCTAATTTGTATTACTCCTCTTCTCTCCTGTTCATATTCTAGTCTCTTATTCAAGCCAATTCAGGGTTGCTAGCTTAATTTGGACCATAGCAACCAGGGAGATGCTAAATAAAAGGCCTAACAACTCAAAATCCAGAAAAGATATAAAATTAAAACCAGGTGCAAATAGTTTCAGAATATCACTCTACCTGTACACCATACTTAAGGGTAGGGGCACACGGGCAGATTTGGGGAGATTTGCCAAATTCCTTGTGATTAAACTTTGGGTGACTTTGGAAAATACAGCACTGTGTGTGCTATCCGGCTGGCGATTTTTCATTTAAGCAGATGGGAAGGCAGAGAAAGGCAGTTTGGGGAGATTGTCCCCCCGAAAAAGAGGCTATTGGTCACCAGGCGACTAATTCTCCCTGTGTACCCTAAAGGTGAAACAATCCATTTATAGGAGGAGCACAACAATAACAAGTAGTGGGATAGAAATGACACCCCTTAGATCATGTGCTTTTTTTTTTTTTTTTACTAGCCCAAGGCTACCTACAATAGCCCTTTTAGCAGTTACAAACTGTCCATACTTATTGGTAATTGGGGCATTTTAAGTGGCAGGGGGGTATTTACAGTAGATACACGCATGTTTCATTTGGAATTTACAAATATGTAGGTAGGTTAAGGTTAAAGGGGCAATAAACCGTTCAATTATTAAGACTTCTGTTGTTCAAACTTTCTGTGTCCTGTATTTTTTGTTGTTTTTGTAGTGGGTAGAATCTTCCAACAAGGGTTTATTAGTCACTCTGCTACTGTTCAGCTACAGTTCCATAGCAGCTTTAAGCTACTCACATCTCACCCTAATCGGGCTCCTGGCTTGCCCACCTTAACAAGGTTATAGAGATATATATAGTTCCCGATATTTTCAGGAAAAATTCTGAATCACGATATAGTCAGAGGAGCCTTTAAATAGAGCAGCAGTCACCAATTGCCAGCCCTGAGGATAGATCTTTTTCATTATTGCCGTGGCACATGGACTTGAACATTCCTCTTCTAATTTCTGACATGGATGCCTCTGGGGAAGCGTCTTTCATTTTCTTGGTAGCTTTTTTTAAAGAATGTCCGCAGCTTATACCTGGCTCTGTATGGCTCGTGCCTGATTCCTAAATGGCTGCAGTCTACTAAATACATGTGGCATGTAAAGGTATGGTGCATTAGCCCACCAATTGAGCAAGTTTCCGAAATTACAGAAAGACCATGCCCTATAGGCCCCATTTTAATTAGATGATTTCCTTTTTCCTCTGTAATATCCAAACTAAGATATGATTAATCCTTATTTGAAGCAAATTGGCTTTATTTAATGTTTAAATGATTTTCTTGTAGACTTAAAGTATCAAGAACAAAATTACAGAAATTCCTAGTATCCAGAAAACCCTAGGTCTAAGCATTCTGGATAACAGGTCCCATACATGTACAGATATCAAACATTTGTTAGTGGCTATGATCTGTACTGTTGGTAGACTTCTGTATCTATTTCACTCTCAAGGTGGCCTTACACGGGACAGTAAAAGTGCCTCTAATAAATAAAAGCAGCTTATTGGCCCATGTATTGAGACCTCTAGACGGCCTGGGTGATTTGTGAATTATTTCCCATGGTCAAGATCTCTCTAAACATACCTGTTTTTTTTTTTTTTTTTTTTTTTTTTTTTTTTTTTTTTTTGTTCTTTCAGTGAATTAATTTTACCCCTGTATTTGACCCATGTATTCGGTCATTTGCTTTAACAAATGTTGGTTTGTTTGTTCTTTTTTTCCAGGCACGGATAGCCTTCTTACAAGGAGAAAGAAAAGGTCAGGAAAATTTGAAGAAGGATTTAGTAAGAAGAATAAAGATGTTAGAGTATGCATTAAAACAAGAGAGGTAAGATCAGTCGTTGCACTTTGCATTGAACATTACACCAGGGCTTTCATCTGATCAGGTCAAAGGACAAGGAAAGGCAAAAAAAAATTAAATCCCATTTTTACTTTCTGTAATGAAAAAGAAATCTATCTCCAATATACTTTAATTAAAAAAATGTGTACAGTTTTTATAAGAAACCTGATAGTATTCAATGAAATTCTCCCTTCGTTTACTGCTGTTTATAGGAACTGGCAGATGGTCCCTAACTGCTGGGCAGGGAAACAATCATACTTATGAACAGCAGGGGGAGCCCCCTCCTTACTTCCCAGCCATGCAGAACTCCAGCAGCTTGCAGTCGCCGACTGTGTAGAGATTTGTATTGGATTTTATATTTGCCTTTACATCCCCTTTACTGTTTCCAACTCCAGCTGCAGGGACAAAGATCATGGAGCCAGATTTAAACAGAAAAAGTTTGTATTAAACAATACAAAAACTATAAAATCCACATTAGATTACATGACAACACAGGACTCAGTGCAGTCTGTGTATTCTGATTATTAATCAGTCTTGCTGTATCGGCTTCTGGCAGATATTATTTGACTTGTGCTGTTTTGATAATTCATGATGATCCCTAAGCTTAGCCCAGATCACACTGAGCATGTGCACAGTCTTGGTCTTTGGCCCCATGTGGCCAAATTTGAAAGAATAAATCATTTGTTTGATTAGGCTTGTGGTGCAGTAAGTTCATGTTTATGTTAAGTATACAAAATACAGCATTTCTAGCCTTATTCTACTTTTTAAAGAAACAGTAACACCAAAAAATGAAAGTGTTTTAAAGGAATGACAATATTATGTAGTGCTGTCCTGAACTGGTAAAACTGCGGTTTGCTTCAGAAAACGCTACTATTATTTATATAAATAAGATGGTGTGTAGAAATGAGGGCAGTCATTCAGGCTCAGGTTACACCGTTGATAGCAGATAAGCTCTGTAGAACAAACTGGTGTTATCTGTTATCCACTGTTTAACCTGTGCCATACAGCCTTATTTCAGTTTCCACCATTGCTGCACAGCAGTTTGTTTATATGAACTACAGTAGAACCCCCATTTTACATCCCCTGATTTTAAGTTTTCCCTCATTTTACATTGTTTTGTGGTCCCACCTATATATTATACATTTCCCTGATTTTACATTTTCCTGGATTTTACACCATTTTTTTCTAGTCCCCTCAGAAACGTTAAATGGGGGTTCTACTGAATAGTATTGTCCTGGAGCAAACACACCATTTACTTTAAAACACTTTCATTGTTTGGTGTTCCTTAAATGAGCTTTTATAGCAGAATATGAATTCCTTAGTCCCTGTACAGCCCCAATTTAAAGCTAATGGAGTATAAAACTGCTGTCTGTGTCCAGTCCACTGGATAAGCATTCATACTAAACTTTATCCTATTTGCTCTTCAGACCACTTCTTGCCTTATTTGAGAACCTATGGCCTTTTTGAGGTTTTTAGTATGATTTTATATTATGATCAGTGACAAAGTGCCCGAAAATACCCTTCTCTCATTATTCATATAGTTACAAGTAAAACTCTTGGCGTATGACACACAGGCATAATCATGTGAAAATACAGAACAAGTAGACAAAGCAGCGTCATCCTTATAATTTCTCATTTACACTCAATTGATATGATTTCTTAGTGTGTTTAAATAACTTTTATGTTTTTTTCTGAGCTTATCTTTTAATAACACCATACTTTGTCTTAGGGCAAAGTACCATAAATTAAAATATGGAACAGAGTTGAATCAAGGAGACTTGAAGACACCACCATTTGAATCAGGTAGGTGTAAGAAATGGGCTGGTTTGATCAGTGGAATTATGCCCTTTAATGAAATCATGTGGGACACGTGCAGAGCTTTTTGTAGCTGACCACACCGTGGCTAATGCATCACTTCCATTGGTTTTTCCAGCCTTGGCAAAAGATAAGTTAACAAGACCCAAAAAGATTAGTGAACAGTCTGCATTTGTCAGTGTATCAGCATCTTTTATCTGCAGTGTTGGCATGAGCAGGTCTGGACTGAGATTTAAAATAGTCCCTGGCATTTCAGGTACACAGAATCCCAAACGGGCTATGCAGCAGCCCAAACAGCCCCCACCACCCCAATATATAGTGACTGTCCATGGCAACTTACAGCAGCCCCTCTAAACAAATGCTCTGGAAGGCTGCACATTTCTTATTGCTACTTTTTATTGCTCATCTTTCTATTCAGGCCCTCTTCTATTAATAATCCAGTCTCTTATTCAAATCATTGCATGGTTGCTAGGGTAATTGGGTTCCTAGCAACCAGACTGCTGAAATTGCTAAAAGGAGAACTGCTGCATAAAAAATTAAACAACAAAGATACAACAAAATAAAAAATGACAAACCAATTGCAGATTGATTTTCAGAGACTGTCTGCAATAGGTTTTCATTGTTTAGTATTTGAAAATCACTCTTTAAATCCTACTCAGTTAATGTGAACAACCCCTTTAATCTATTTAACCACTGTTATTTATATTGCTACAATAAACCTGTTAAAGTGATGAGTGCAAGAAACAGTAATACAATACAACTGTTGCCGTTGGTTGTTTATATTTACTTTTATGTTTCAGAAGAAACCAAAGATTCAGAGGTTTCCCCTGGGCCTCAGAATAGTCAGCTGACCTGGAAACAAGGCCGTCAGCTGTTAAGACAGTAAGTAAATAAGTGAGTGCTTGTGTGGGGGATCCGATTACCATTTTGTAACACTCCTGCTAGCATATTTGCTTTTAAAGCGTGACAATATTGTTCAACCATTTCAGTTGCTGCTCCTAGCTTGTAGTGAGCTTGAAGGGTTAATTGCTTCTGGTGTTCTAGCTTAAATGCAATCTTTCAAAACCTGATCTATAAACTGCAGCTTAGTTCATTTCAGCAATGTAACCACGGCATGCAGGGCCCGCAGTTGCTGCTGAGCTGAAACAAATGCTTTCACAGCCAAGAGGGTGACACCTTTTTGGGTTATGTGCACACACGTGTTTTAAGTCTGGGAGACTATTAAGTCCAACTGATACATTTATGGTAGTTGTTAGGGGTTGTAATCCTAGACAAAAACTATAATCCGTGCATTTTCCATATCTGACGTTTTACATTTTAATGGTCACTAATAAGTTACAAAAGGCCCGGCTGTAGAATTACACTATATATATCCTAAACTAAGACCCACACAGATTTCAGATTTCACCACATTTAATTATTTTAAGTCCGTCCCTTAAAAGACTAATGAATTCCAGAGTCAGTAATTTCTGCCAAATGCCATCATTGGCATAACTTAATTGCTTGATATTTTTACAGATTGTCCATATAACTTTAACCCAGTTGTGAACTGCCACAGAGTGTGACTAAACAGTTAACATTTCGGGGGCTGGCAAAAGGAGGGGTTAACCTCCACAAAACTGTATAATTAAACACTGTGTTAGTTAATAAATTAAGGACTGAGCTGAACAATGTGGCTCCTGTCTGCATTAGCCTGCACACAGAGATGCGTCCGCAATCCGACTAGGTTTTTTAACCTGCCCGATCGAGATCTGGCCGTCTTTCGGCCAGATAAGTCGGGGAAGCCCAGCCCCACATGGTCCAATAAGCTGCAGACTATTATTGGCCCGTGTATCGGGGCTTTAAAGGGATCCTGTCATGGGAAAAATTTTTTTTCTAAATGCATCAGTTAATAGTGCTGTTCCAGAAGAATTCTGCACTGGAATCCATTTCTCAAAAGAGCAAACAGGTTGACAGTTGACATGGGGCAAGACATATTGTCAATTTCACAGCTGTCCCTGGTCATGTGACTTGTGCTCTGATCAACTTCAATCACTCTTTACTGCTGTACTGCAAGTTGGAGTGATATCACCCCCTCCCTTTCCCCCACCCAGCAGCCTAACAAAAGAACAATGAGAAGGTAACCAAATAACAGCTCCCTAACACATGATAACAGCTGCCTGGTAGATCTAAGAACAGCACTCGATAGTAAAACCCATGTCCCACTGCGTACTATTCAGTTACATTGAGAAGGAAAAACAACAGCCTGCCAGAAAGCAGTTCCCTCCTAAAGTGCTGGCACAAGTCACATGACCAGGGGCAGCTGGGAAATTGACAATATGTCTAGCCCCATGTTAGATTTCAAAACTGAATATAAAAAAAATCTCTTTGGTCTTTTGAGAAATGGATTTCAGTGCAGAAGTCTACTGGAGCAGCACTATTAACTGATGCGTTTTAAAAAAAAAACATGTTTTCCCATGACCGTTTCCCTTTAAGGTTTAGGCAGTGCTTTGGGACTAATATGATCTTAAACCAGGAAACTATCACGAAAATGTCACGAAAATCTTGATTTTATTTAGAAAGTTTCTCACTTCAGTATGATGAAGCTTATATTAAGTTTTCATTTTGGCAATAGCACCCCTTTAAGCTCGGGTACACGGTGATGCTGTCTCATGTCTATGGGGCACCACTAGTCTCTACATTGTGTGCGTGACCTGTAGTCTTCCCTGGCACATAATTATTGTGTTACACTGTTTTACAGTTATAGAACTGTGTGCAGTGTTTTTTTTGTGCTTATTTTGCCCCCCAATCTGATTTTCCTGTCTACTTCTTTGAAAAGGTACCTTCAGGAGGTTGGTTACACAGATACGATATTGGATGTGCGGTCACAAAGGGTACGCTCTTTGCTGGGACTTTCGGGCTCAGAGCCAAACGGCTCGGTGGAAACAAAGAACCTAGAACAGATCCTCAATGGTGGAGACTCTCTCTCACTTAAACAAAAGGGACAAACAAACAAAAGGTATGTGAAAATATTCCATGCTGCTGTGTTAATTGTGAATTCTATTAGTGATAATTAGTCCCTACCCTTTATGTTGAACAAGGCTGGGGGGGTATTTCATATGATTACTTATTTGTCCCACCTGTATCAGGTAGTCATGCTCTTTGTAGCTTTTTTCGCATGTAGACTGTATTTTAAATCAGCAATGGTAGGTAACATACTCTTTATCTAGACCAGTGGCTCATGAGTAACATGTTGCTCTCTGACCCATTGGATATTGCTCCCAGTGGCCTCAAAGCAGGTGCTTATTTTTGAATTCCTGGCTTAAAGGCAAGCTTTGATTGAATAAGAACCAGGTGTACTGCCAAACAGAGTCTCCTGTAGGCAATCCGTAGTCAATCACATATTTTACACCCTAGGAACATTTTGCACGATTATGTTCAACATTTCTTACATTTAAATGTTGCTCACAGGTTAAAAAAGTTGAGGACCCCTGATCTAGACATTGACTTAAATAATGGGGTCGCCAACTCGGAGAAGAAAACGGCTCTGACAATATGTTAATGACAACCTTTTGCCCGAGCCCTTCAGGAAACCTACTAGGAAAGAAGCTCCTTTGGATCTTGAAATAACTAATACTGATCTTGTCTCTAACACTTGTGTGGGTGAACACTTGGTAAATAGTGATTGTAACTTGGTCTCCTTTAAGTTAATATTGCAGAGGCAAGTGATTAAGATGGTACATTTTAGATGTGCAAGCTTTGGCTAGGTAAGGCCATCTCTCTACCACAGGACAGTCTTTTCACAGGGTTAAGGCAAATGGAATGGGTTAGCTGAAACCTTTATTAGCTACAAATGAAAGTCATGCATGCAAACATTTAAATTGCAAAGGGCAATTGTGTGAATAGTTGGACACTTGGTATCAGAAGGAGTTAAAGGAACAGTAACCATATAAAAATGAATGATAAATAATGAAAATACAATTTTTTGTTACCTTGCACTGGTAAAACTGGTGTGTTTGCTTCATAAATGCTAGTATAGTTCACACAAAAAACTGCTGTGTAGCAATGGCAGAAATTGAAAAAAGACTATATGGCACAGGTTAAATAGTGGATAACAGATAACATCATTATGTTCTACAGAGCTTCTGTGTAACCTGACCTTTTTCCCTTTTTAAATGGCTGCCCCCATTGCTACACAGCAGATTTATATAAACAATAGTAGTGTTTCTGAAGCAAACAGAGCAGTTTTACCAGTGCACGGCAGCAGTACATTATATTTTTATTACTTTTAAATAAAGAACTTGCAGCTCTGTATGTTTGACTGCTTTATTAGTACAGTGAAGATTTACTGCTTGTTTATGGTCCGCAGAACATATTTAAGGGACCCCAATGAAACTCATCCCTAACCTGGTCCAGTGCACAAACTGGCCTGGGGTTTGTGTTTCTAGAACAACATTCTCTGTCTGTAATTCCAGTGTTTCTTTGCTCTGCATGTTAAAGGGGAATTCAACAGCTCCAGCGCTAACCACCTACCCCCTCCCTCCTTCCCCCCCAGTCTACCTTTCCCCCAGGGCAAATGTCCCTAAGTTGCTTCTTACCCCTCTGTGCAGGTTCCCTGGCACCATCTTCTACAGCAACTTCTTCCCCATCCCTGGGGGAAATGCAGGCTGGAGGGAGGGGGGGCCTACAGTGGGGAGGGGGTTAGCACGGGAGCAGTTGGATTCCCCTTTAAGTCTGCACAATATCTATGCTGCTCTTGCACTGTCCCATGGCAGGAAACATATGAATATTGACAAAGACCCTCGGCCAGTGCCAGTTGTTTTTTGTCCCAGAAAAGGCTTTAATTAAATCCATTGGAGTGTGCTTAACATCTGCCTTTTCATTGTCCTTTTAATGGATTACAGAGCAAACATCCATTGAAGCACAACTACTAGTAAGGAGTACAATAATAAATATGTTTCTTCCCCCACAGGAACTCAGGTGATGTTCTTGAAACATTTAATTTCTTAGAAAGTGCAGATGACAGCGACGAAGAAGATGAAGGGGACCTAATCGAGGATGTCCCTGACAGAAGGGAAAAGCAGCAAATAAACAAGAAGCATAAAGTAAGATATGTGCTACATTTAAAGGGGACCTTGCCCAAAAACTTTTTTTTGCATATTGATAGAATTGATTGGTTTTTAAAGGTAAAGAAAAGATGTGTCCACAGTTGTCGGCTACAGTGTTTGCAGCCCCTGGACTTGTGCGTGTACAACTTTTATTTTTTCTTAGGATGAAGTTGGGCAGACACTGAGCTTTGGACCGTAGATAAAATGGACAGGCACTCAATAAAACAATCCTCCCCTCGTGTAAACGAAAATATTGTTTATTCGGTATCCATGGCACAGCCTTACACGTTTCCTATCAACACTGATACTTAATCATAGGCACAACATACAAAACAGCACAAACATATTTAAGGAAAAAAACACCAATCCGCTATCAGGATTAATTAACTCCTACCAATGATAGGAATAGTAGAGTATGATGCGGATTACATCATCAGTCCAGTAGCCATCTTGGTGCTCTTCATTAATGAAATCATTTCAAAACATTATTATTTTTAAATGTATATATTTTTTTTAAAAATGTAACTTGCTACTCGTAATGCTCTTAGGGACTTCAGAAGTAACAGGTAACATTGTATTCATCCCCAGGGGATATCTAGTGAATAAAGTATAAAGACACTGAGCTTTGTGTAGTGTGGATGCTTAGTGAAATAGGATTGGACCAAAAAAAGGAAATGGGCCAATGACCTTTCCTTGTTCTTTAAAGTTACTTAATGTAGTTTACATATTCTGCACTTCTGGTTCTCACCACTTAAACTATGTATCAAACAGTTGACTGCATTATTTCAAGAGTCAGAACCAGACAACAGAATGGAATAAACAAGTACGTCTTCCATCTTCAATTATATCTCTTGAAAAGTTGCCTAAAATCTAGTTCTCTTGTAAAATCGTAATTTTTGATGGACAACTCCATAGAAAAAAGCAGGCATTTTACTTACCAAACTCGCTTATAGAAAAAGGGGAAATAAATTATTTTTCCATAGTCGTAATGTCAATCAATGCATCTCTGTCTGTATTGACAAGATGTGGTGATGTAGACACGTGGGGTGATTCTGGAGCCCTATGGAAGGTATCCGTGAGAGATGAAAAGGTACAACACTACTGAGATGATTGCACTGGTTGCTTCTTACAAGTCGCATACAGAAACGGTGTTAGGATTTTTTCCTCTAAACAAAGTTAATGTTAAATATCCACGTTTGCTTTAATTTACAGATTGGCAATGAAGGTTTAGCAGCTGAACTTGCTGATGATACTGAGGAAGCGCTGAAGGAGTTTGATTTCCTAGTAACAGCAGAAGATGGAGAAGGAGCAGGAGAAGCGAGGAGTTCGGGGGATGGGACAGAATGGGGTAAGAGGCATCTTACTCATGATGAAACCACATTGTAGCTACTGTTAGATTATAACAAACTAAACCAGTTTATAAAACTAAAGGTTCTTAACCTATGGGTCATGTTTTTAAGATGCATCATAATGCTCCCACTTAACACAGTGAAAGATACAAAGTGCTTAACTGTTAAACCAGTAAAACTGTAACCATAAAC
The DNA here is from genome assembly GCA_024363595.1 of Xenopus borealis. Lineage (NCBI taxonomy): Eukaryota > Metazoa > Chordata > Amphibia > Anura > Pipidae > Xenopus > Xenopus borealis. The sequence continues at coordinate 88,782,553 of CM044446.1, read as the reverse complement.
TGGATTCTTCAGTGCAAATGATCATTACCAGTGTAAAAAAGTTTCTAATGAATCCAATTCTAATATAACATCTGATGGCTGATTGATTTAGGAGTAGCCATGTAAAGAAGGGTTTTCACCAGTATAAGCAAAGTCTTAGTATAGTGGAAGTTTTGCATAGTCTTTATTTATTTATTTTTTCTTGCAGATTATATATTAAAGCATTTTGTTGCCAGTTCCTCAACCTAATGTTTTTTTCCAGCTGCAACCAGCATTCTTACTCTAAGGATAGGGGCAGACAGGCAGATTCGGGGAGATTTAGTCATCTGGCAACTAATCGCCTCTTTTGCCGAAATTGAAGAGCCGCGAGTGCATTGGAACATGCGATTCTTCATTTTCACAGACGGAAGGCAGGAAGAAGGCAGTTCGGGGAGATTTACAACTAATCGCCTCTTCTGACGGGCGACAATCTCCCCCGAACTGCCTTCCGTCTGTGAAAATGAAGAATCGCATGTTCCAATGCACTCGCGGCTCTTCAATTTCCGCAGAAGAGGCGATTAGTTACCAGATGACTAAATCTCCCTGAATCGTCCTGTCTGCCCCTACCCTAAAGGTGGCCATACACAGGCAGATAAAAGCTGCCAACAGACTGTGTCGGCAGTTTATCTGCCCGTGTGAGGGGCCCTCCGACGGGCTTTCCCGATCGATATCTGGCCGAAAGTCGGCCAGATGTCGATCGGGCAGGATTAAAAATCCCGTCGGATCGCGGCCGCATCTGTTCGTTGATGCGGTCCCGCGATCAGACCGCCCGTACTGATCCAAACATTGGGCCCTAGGGCCCACGATCGGATCACCCCGATATCGCCCACCTCAAGGTGGGCATATCGGGGAGAGATCCGCTCGTTTGGCAACATCGCCAAACGAGCGGATCTCTTCGTGTATGGCCACCTTAAGACACTCGCCATGTTTACGGTCTGAGACAGTAATGCTCTACTGACAAAACACGCTATAGTGTGTAAAAAATGTTGGTTGTGGAACCACCCCCATACAGTTCTTCCAGTACAATTTCAAAATTTTTATCAATAGCAGTTGGCAATGAATCTGGCTTTAGAGCTAAACGTTTTTTTAAAATGCCTGCAGTTGAGGCAGTTATTTAGAGGTACAGATATGGGAAAGCTCTGTATAGACTCCATTGTATTCAAATAATCGAAATTTTCAAAACGATTTCTTTATTTTTTTAATAATAATAAAACAGTACATTGTACTTGATCCAAACTAGGATATAATCAATTCTTACTGGAGGAAAAACCAGCCTATTGGGTTTTATTTAATGTTTACATGATTTTCTAGTAGTCTTAAAGGGGAACTATTGAGAAAATGAAAATGTTATATAAGCTTCGCTGATCGTAGGAATGGAGATCCAAATTACAGAAAGGTCCGTAATCTGGAAAGCCCCAGGTCCCAAGCATTCTGGATAACAGGTCCCACATCTGTATTGTCATAGGCAATATGAAAACTAGTTTCGACCTTGATATGCTTACTTATAGCTATAAAGGTTGTACTTTGGTTTGGAATAGCTGGAGAACCTTGACAAGTGCTCAGGCTGCAAGGCAAATGTTCCAGAATGGTGGGACTGGCCTCTGATTGGCTGCCTAGATTAGTTTTTGGTTTAAATGGTGGTTTGCTTTTCTTTATGGTCTTTAAAGTGAAGAGAGTCCACAACAACAATGTATTTGTAAAGTGTATTTCCTGTAACTTATGATCTAACCTTATAACAAGTTTTAGCAGAACACAAGCCAATATCTGACAGTTTTTCAACGAATAAGCATTATACAGAGCATATGATTGATGTTTCAGCTAGTTCTTTGGATGCATTAGGGAAGGTATTTTTGAAACACAAAAACAGCGGAAATGAATTTGCCGTTAAATGTTATCGATTGCTGTTGTCTCTGCTTGCAGAATTGAAAGAGTTAATTGGGTGCTCGCTTTGTTTCCATTCCCTTTATAGCCAAACTGTTTATGCAGCAGTATTTCCAGTAGGTGCTTTTCATGGATTGATAGCATTGTTACAGGCCTACTGCAGGCTTAACAAGGCCCTGCCTGGCATATAGGGAATATTGTTCTGCCCTCAACAAATATTTCAATAGAGTGTATAGATGCTTAAATACTAGCTGCATGACGTAAGCCCCTGCCCTCCTTTTGTATTCCAGACTTCTTTTGGAGTTTAAAACTTGTGTGTTTTTCCCAATTTTATCATTATTACAAAAATTATTTAAAGGGGATGTACATGCTTTAACTTTTAGTATGACGTAGAGAGTGATATTCTGAGACAATGTGCAATCGGTTTAAATTTTTTATTATATGCGGTTTTTGAGTTATTTGGCTTTTTATTCAGCCAGAACCCAGTTTGGAATTTCAGCAATCTGGTAGCTACAGTCCAAATTACTAGGGATGCACCGAATCCACTATTTTGGATTCGGCCGAACCCCCGAATCCTTCCTGAGAGATTCGGCCGAACCCCCGAATCCTTCCTGAGAGATTCGGCCGAACACTGAACCGAATCCAAACTCTAATTTGCATATGCAAATTAGAGGTGGGAAGGGGAAAACATTTTTTACTTCCTTGTTTTGTGCCAAAAAGTCACGTGATTTTCCCTCCTTGGGCCTAATTTGCATATGCTGAATCCTGCTGAAAAAGGCAGAATCCCGAACCGAATGGTGCATCCCTACAAGCGTTTGTTTTTAGATAGGGTCAGTGAACCCCATTTGAAAACTGGAAAAAGTCGACAAATAATGAACTATAAAAAAGTTGCTTAGAATTGCCTATTCTATAAAATGCTACAAGTTAACTTGAAAGTGAACCCCACCCCTTTAAATAAAATTTTTTTTTTTTTAAGTTTAATTTTGGCCATGACTAAAATAATTCAAAAACTATAAAAAAAATAAATAAATAATGACTGCCAATTGCAACCTTGCTTAGACTTGGCCATTCTATTACATGCCAAAAAGCTAACTTAAAGGTGAACCTCCCCTTTAAGTAGGAATAATTCAGTTATGCATCCTGCTTGGCTCTGCAGTTTCTGGCAGTTACAAATGGCAGAGTGGAACCAGCTCTTGCATAAAGGCTATATAATCTCTGTGTTTAGCATCAACTAAATGAATAGGATTTGCACTGAATGTGCTGTTCCTGTTTTAATTCATACATGTGCTACTGAATGATTGTTTTGCGGTTTCCTAGTACGAGTCCCCGTAATCAAGGAAACCATTCAGAGATTGAGTTGTGTATAAATGAGCCACTCCCTTTCCCTATTGGCTGCTAGTGCATGTTTACAGATAAGGAGGAGTTCATCATGTTTGGCATTTAACTGGGTAGATATGGTGGCTCATCCAGACACAAGGATGTGTCCTTAAAGGGATACTGTTATGGGAAAACATGTTTTTTTCAAAACTTCAATAGACTTCTGCACTGAAATCCATTTCCTTAAAAGAGAAAACAGATTTTTTTATATTCAGTTTTGAAATCTGACATGGGGCTAGATATTTTGTCAATTTCCCAGCTGCCCCTGGTCATGTGACTTGTGCCAGCACTTTAGGAGGGAACTGCTTTCTGGCAGGCTGTTGTTTTTCCTTCTCAATGTAACTGAATGGAACACAGTGGGACATGGGTTTTTACTATTGAGGGCTGTTCTAAAGCTCCCCATAGACGCAACAATCTTTCTCTGCCGAACGACCGATCTTAGCGAAGTCCGACCAGTCTGTAAAATTATCGTGTGGTTAGTGGGATACAAACGATTGTACATCTTATGATTTTTCATCCGACATTGGTCTGAAGATTGATCGGCCAGGTTAGAAAATCTTTATCGGTCTCCATGCAATCTACCTATGTTTTCAGGGCCAAGCAGGCTGCGATCCTTCAGTTTTGCTGGCAATATCACCTGATATTGTCTTTTCAGTTGATGGACACATCGGACATTTAAACAATCTTTTTGAGACAATCGTGGTCTCGCGATAACCATTGGATCTTTCAAAAATCTTTACGTCTATGGCCAGCTTTAGATCTACCAGGCATGCAGGGACTCACTGAGGAGCCGAAAGAGGACACAAAGATTACCAAAGAAAAAGAAGATGGCAGCCGTGAACTCCAATGCCTGAATCTGCCCCGTGGGGTGATTAAAAAGTTAGGGGCATTTGCCTGGAGTAGCAAGTACGCTGGGGGGGGGGCGGTTAAGTATGGGTTTGATTCTCCTTTAAGTATGTTTAGTACCAAATGGGCCTCTGGATGTTATTTAAACTTATATCCAGGACTATGTAGATTAATTATTATGCTTGAGACTATTGCCAGTATATATTGCAAGATACCAACCTGTCCTACAGATGGCATTATCCTCCCTGCAGTTCAAATCTAAGTGCAAATAAATTATTCTCTACCCCCTCCCCCCATAATGATTATAGCATCTGTGTGGTTTAATACATTTAGTAATTGTTATTGGACAGGCTGGGCATTCATTTGCAAAGAGGATGGGCATTTCCCCATCTAAACAGTCTAAGATTGTAACCCCAGGCCTCAAATTATTTCTGAGACTTTTCAAACTTGTTTTATTATTTTAATATTGTTGTTATTAGTAACGTGTATTTTTAGAGCTCCAACATAATGTGCAGCACTGTAAAATGAATGTGCTTGTACAAAGAAATCACATGAATTACATACATATAACAAAAGAGTTACATAGATAACCAATACCGGTACAAAAAGTGAGAGGCCCTGTGCAAAAGAGCTCACAATCTAAAGGGGAAGGGAATGAAACACAAGGTGTGGGAGTGGGCAAGATCAGAAATATTCAAGGTGAGAGATGTATTGCTTCAAGTAACCTCTTTCTCATACTATTAACCTTTGTCTCTGTTATTAATAAGTGAACTGGCTAGTAATGTGCCTGCTGATGTGTGCTGTCTTTCTCTTACTAACATGCTGCATGCAGAAAAGGATCTGCTGTCCCCAACAACAGAGGTTTGGGATGTAGACCAGGGACTAATAAATAAACTGAAGGAGGAATACACCAAGGAGCGCAAGGGAACTAAAGGGGCCAAGAGTAAGTCTTGTGCAGCTTATTCTCTGGTTTTACTCATGTCCCTTCTGGATTGAACTGTTGGGAAATTTTTTTTTTACAATTTTATTGATAATGGGTTATGGCTTCAAACCATGCTGAAAACCCCATGAAGACTTGTTTCTTCTAGGGAGGCACCAAATGCACTATTTGGCATTCAGCTTATTCCCTGAATCATTTGTGAAAGATTCAGACTCCTGATTTGCATATGGAAATTAGGGACAGGAAGAAAAAAAAGTGGAAAACAATTTGTACTTCCTTGTTCCTTCCTTCCCGATATGCAAATTAGGGCTCAGATTTGGTATGCCAGACACAAGGATTCCGCTGAATCCAAATCCTGCTGAAAAAGGGCCAAAACCAGAACTCGGTGCATCCCTAGTTTATTCTATGGTTATTTTCGGGCCAGTATTGACCCATGCACGAGAACTTCCAAAAGCATGCCCAGTTAATTTCTGGATGGAAATTCAAATCTTTGTTGGGCAGATTAGACATTCTCATAGGACAAGGTAATGCAATGGTGTGTTGATGTGATCCTCTCCCAATGGGTTTGCATAGGCCTGTAATAGCATTCTATTGTTATCCCAGGACAACTGCTGCTCAGGTCTCAACTGCAGAATGGTCTCCCCTTTATTGCTGCTTGTCCGTATATATAGTTCAGAGTTTGAGCAATAAATACACAAGCAGGGAAGTGGTTCCACTGTGAACATCACACATAGGAGAGCCACCACCTCATTCCTGGTAAGGAAGCCAAGTTCCACACACTAGTTTTGCTTTAGCCCATAGGGTAGGGGAGCACTAAAGGAAGATGGGGATATACCAGTAGACCTTTAGCTGGTGATCAGTAGATCTCAAGACACGGTCAGCAAGTTTGTCTAAATCACCCTCCTTATTCATGCTTTTCATTCAGATATTTATTATGTTATGGTTACATAACAAATACTTGTTTGTAATATTTTCCATGGAACAGAATGCTAACAATGGTTTTATGGATGTAGATCATAATGTGACAACATCACTAATGGTAGACCTCGCATTAGTAAAGTATGGGCACTCCTGCCATAGAGCATCCCACAAATATGGAACCAAAACAAAACTTTCCTTCCCAGTGAGCTGCAAAGGTTAGAATGGTGGCTAGAAGGTGCCGTATAGCTGTGTGTATAGCTGTGTATACATTAAAGCCTTTGATCTCCTAACCTTTTCCAAACTGTATGCTAAATGGAAATGACATCACGCTAGTCAGTTGCCCACACACTTCATTTATGTAATTAAACGCAGTTGTTAGTTCAGTGATCACAAACAAACCCTGTATGACGTGTCCATTGTGAGTTTAAAGGGGATAAAAAGGCAAAAAAATAAAATCCCATTTTTACATTCTTTAATGAAAAAGAAATCTATCTCCAATATACTTTAATAAAAAAAAATACAGTTTTTATAATAAACCTGACTGTATGCAGTGAAATCCCCCCTTCGTTTTACTTGCTCTAACAGCTGTAGATAGAAAATGTCAGACAGTCCCTAACTGCTCTTCAGGGAAACAATCCTATTTTCAAATTGCAGGGGGGAGCCCTCCTACGGTTGCCACCTTTTCGTGTGGCTGGTCCCGGACAGGGGGCGAGGCCCATGCAGTCAGCAGGCGGGGCTATGACAAATCGATCACCGATTGGCCAATCGCTGTGTCAATCAAGCTAATCCCGCCCAGGTTTCCTTATTTGGAAAACCGGGCAGGAAGTATTGACCCGGGCAGCCCTTCAAAATATCGGGCTGTCTGGGTCAAAACCGGACAGGTGGCAACCCTAAGCCCACCACCTTCCCAGAACTTGAGCTGCTTTGTTTGTTTCCCTGTAGAGCAGCCAGTGACTGTGTAGAGCTTTGTATCCCAGTGCAGTCTGTATATTCTGATTATTAATCAGCATTATTTGATGTTAGTTTTATGCAGAATCCAAGAATTTCACATTTGCCTGTGTCAGTGGTTTATGCATGATTTGGCTGAATTCTCGGCCATACTGAATCCATAACTCTCAGAGCCATGTCACTTCAAAGCTGTGAACAAATGAAAGCAAAACATTTTTATGTTTTGTACAGAATGCTGGCAAGGTATTTTGTGTAGGATTCTGAATTTAGTCGCACAACAAGTGTTTATTGATCTTTTGTGTCAGTTGTACCAGTTGGTATTAACATTAACTGCAAAACGAAATTAAATGGGGGTTTTTTTTTCTGCATTCATAGCAGAGACCCTTCATGAAAATGGAGATCAGTGAACATAATTACTTTGCTTTCGAAAGCCTGAACATACACTTCATTTCAATCAGTAGTTGGGTACATACCCTTCCAGGGATAGGGAACCTTGGCTCTCCAGCTGTTAAGGAACTACAAGTCCCAGAATGCAATGAAGGAGTCTGCCATGATTCATAAAGGCAAATGCATTCTGGGACTTGTAGTTCCTTAACAGCTGGAGAGCCAAGGTTCCCTATCCCTGCAGCCCATGACCGTTCTGGACTCTCGCAAGGGGGGGTGTTCTCTGCTAAAGGGATCCTTTTCATTCTTCTCTCGTCCTCGCTCCTCGGAGTGTCTCTAAACTATCACAATCGTGAACTCTGTAGTTTACCCACCCCACCATGTTATTCAGGCCAGTTGCTGTGAAGTACCCAAGATCTGATTTTGGATCTTCAAGAAGCCTCGATTCCCCCACCCACTGGTTTTTCTGTCTGCCCCACTTCTATGTAGAGCATGGTGTTTGTCTTGCTACCGTTATACATAAATTTCATTGTGACCTGTTTTATGCCCATCACCTGCTGAAGAACTAAAGAAGTATGATTGAAATTCAATCGAATTTTTAAAAAAGATTTGGATTTTCTAATAGGTTTTCTGGCCACTTCAACCATCGAATTTAAAAAATTCGATCAAATCAAATGATTCTAATAGATTGGATAAACATCTATTCTATGGTCAAATTACTTGCCCTTTAAATTTTTATTCGAATGCCTAGTTCGTCAGATTAAAGCTGCCGAATTGCTGTATAACCCTATGGGAAGCTCCCATAGGTTTTTTTTTTTTTCCGTTTTTTTAGATTGAATAAAAAAATACGATTGAATGGTTAAAATCGTTCGATCCGAAGTCGGCCAGAGGTCGATCGGGCAGAATTTAAAATCCCATTGGATCTTGGCCGCATCTGTTCGTTGATGCGCTCACACAATCCAACTGGCAGTTTACCTTTGTTATGATCCCATCGTAGGGCAACATCGCAAACAAGTGGATCTCTGTGTATGGCCAGCTTTTACTTGGTGTAATGATGCCAGCCATTTTGTTTGATGTGTCACTTCAGGCCAATCTTTATAACTTTATTATACTCTGCTGATGTGGAACATGTAAAGTGTCAGTGAATACATATAGATGAACCCATCCTATGGTACCACACAGACTCGCAATTGTACAACACAGTCTTACCATACTTCTAGAGCCCACATCAGACTACCAACATTGTACATTTTCTTATGGAGCACCATCCTATGGGCACTGGGTGTATTATACTAACACAAAGTTGTGCGATCCAGTCAAAGTGACACAGCAAGGTCTCTCTGTAAGCTCAGGCTATAACTTCTGGGAGAAGTGCAAGATTTCTGCAAAATATAATATTTTTAACCACTAATACATATAGTTTATTTTGGGTGTTTTTGTTGGCAGATCGTTAATTTTCTTTGTTCTTTATGCTTTAAGGGAAACTGTAATTTTTGGTTTTATTTTACGCATCAGTTAATAGTGCTGCTCCAGTAGACTTCTGCACTGAAATCCATGTTAGGGAGCCGTTATCTGGTTACCTTTCCCATTGTTCTGTTGTTAGGCTGCTGGGTGGGGGAAAGTGAGGGGGTGATATCACTCCAACTTGCAGTACAGCAGTAAAGTGTTAGGAGTTTATCAGAGCACAAGTCACATGACTTGGGGCACCTGGGAAATTGACAAAATGTCTAGCCCCATGTCAGCTTTCAAAATGAAGTATAAAAAAAAATCTCTCTTTTGAGAAATGGATTTTAGTGCAGAATTCTTCTGTAACAGCACTATTAACTGATGCATTTTGAATTTTTTTTTTTACCATGACAGGATCCCTTTAACAGCTGAACACAGAACTTATAGCAATGGTACTGCAATCATACCTGGGACTTCAGTGGTTTTCCCTGTACAGAATAGAAAAGCATATTTGAAATGTATTGACAATAATATACGATATACGATATGTTGTGTATATATATGTAATTGGGCAACCCTTGAAATAAAAGAATAACAAAATGGTATAAAGGTGATACCTTTATTGGCTAACTAATATAATCATAGCAA
>CM044446.1:88743316-88771078 GCA_024363595.1 Xenopus borealis | reverse complement strand
ATCTTCTTCTTCGCTATTTACTACATTTTTGATATAGCACCCACTTGGACGAGACAGAGTACGGATACACACACACACACACACATATAGTGAATATATTTAAGTCCTGGCAGCCCAAGCAAGTCACTGATAAAAGCAAGGAAAATCCGCTATCTATATATTCATTCAATCAACTTCTTCTATTTTCCAGGGGTAAACAGGACGAAACTGCATGACATGATTGCAGACCTAGGGGAAGAAGATCTTTCTCACATGCCAGCAGAAATCCTGAGTCCAGCCCACACACCCTCCTCCACAATTACCGATCATGAAGGTGGAAGAGCAGAGGAAGGTGCTGAAACATTTGCTTACAGATTTGTTCTTTGTTAAAGTGATACAGACACGTTGCTATAAAAATCATAGGGTTGTGTCCGTATCAGTGTAGAGATGCTGCACGCCAAATATTTGCAGCCAAAAGCCGCCCCCAGTCCAGCGAACCCTTAATGAAGCAGATCCTCCATATAGCTAAGGGATCTTCAGAGGCTGTTTCAGTCCCACTAGGGGCTGTGCAATTCTTCTATAGCAGGAGTGTTGATCCTTTTGGCTTCCATGGGCCACATAAAGGAAATATGCAGAAATTAAGTGCAATACCAACTGGATACCCAGATTGAACTATATACACTGGAATAAGGGACAAATATAGAACTACCTTCTCCAGATTGATTACTAGTTGAGTAGCGAGCAATCCCCCTCCTCCCCATTGTTACAATCTGGCATAGTAATCCTATTCCTAACAAGACGACAGAGACGGAGGCGGTAATGGGTCTGGATATAAAACACAGTGACAGCAGCCAGCCATAAATGTTGCCCCAAAATCTTTAACTGTGCCAGCCATAAGAATTGCCCCCAAATCTGTAACTGTGCTGTTCATAAAAATTGCCTCCAAATCTGTAACTGTGCTGTTCATAAAAATTGCCTCCAAATCTGTAACTGTGCCAGCCATAAAAATTGCCCAAAATCTGTAACTGTGCCCCCCCCATAAGAATTGCTTCCAAATCTGTACCTCTGCAGCCATAAAAGAAATTGCCCCCAAATCGGTACCTTTGCAAGCAGGCAGCCATAAAAATTGCCCCCAAATCAGTACCTTTGCAAGCAGGCAGCCATAAAAATTGCCCCAGATCTGTACCTGTGCCAGCAGGAACCAGGATATAAGCCAGTGATCCCTAACCAGTAGCTCACGAGCAACATGTTGCTCTCTACCCCCTTGGATGTTGCTCCCAGTGGCCTCAAAGCAGGTGCTTATTTTTGAATTACTGGCTTAGAGGCAAGTTTTGGTTGCATAAAAAACAGCTGTCCTGCCAAACATTCTCTCCTGTAGGCTGCCAGTCCATATAGGGGCTACCAAAAAGCCAATCAGAGCTCTTATTTGACATCCCCATGGACTTTTTCATGCTTGTGTTGCTCTCCAACTCTTGCTCACGAGCAAAAAAGGTTGGGGACCCCTGGTATAAGGCATGCAGTCCTCCAGTTTTCTGCAGCACCAGTTCTCTTCATTACGCGCCACAGTATCGCGCCAGCCCAGCTGTCCTCTCTCTGCTGCTTACTGTAGAACGTGACGTGAGTGCGGTGATGTTGTCTGAATGCGCCAACACTACGTGACATTGTGTGTGACGTTTTCTTTGATTCCCGGAAGTGCAACCGGCGTTTGAAGCTGGGCGGCATCGATCTCCAGCATGGACCTGCTGTATACCCCTGTTCTATAGTTCTATATACAAATGAAAACAGTCTGTGGAAGGATAGCGCTGCCCCCAGCCCAAACAACTGTGTAAGATCCCTTGTGTTGGCTTCATTAAGGTTCACTGGGCTTGGCTTGGCTTTGGGGAGCTTTTCGATGCAAATATTTGTAGTGCAGAATCTCTTTGCTGATCTGGACACGTTCCTATGATTTTTATCGGACAACGTCCATATATCACTTTACGAAGTGCATGAGACCTTGCTGCAGTGAAGCTTACAGGGCCCCTATCACATTCACAAACTATATTAATTGTGATTGATACCCAAAGAATTCTTGTTAGTTACAGGTGCACGTCCCAAGCCACATTTAATTTCAGCAAGAATATAGAGTAAAGAAAAAGAGACAGCACTAGATAGAGTGGTGTCCCTTTTTCTATAGAATATTCTAACAATAACAATCGGCCATTTAGCAGTTGATTTGGAACTAGCCATTATGTTTCGATTTCACAGTACAAGTGTATCTTTCCCAGTTGTCATTAGCACTGGTCTCCAATCACAAATCCGAAATCACTAGGAAACTACAGGTCGACTTTGTTCATTGAATGTTCCACTTTAATAAGTGTAAATTGACCACTGGCAAATTCCTTGTGAAGGTTTACTAAACCTACATTGTATTGCAGCTGAGCCTATCGCATTTCCTCCTGGATCTGGTAAATCTTTTATTATGGGATCAGAAGATGTTCTGGAAAGCGTCTTGGGACTTGGAGATTTGGCTGACCTCACCGTCACAAATGATGCGGATTTCAGTTACGATGTACGTGGGTACAAATCTCAAATCTTTTACAGTGGCTGTGACTGAAAAGTCTTTAGTGTTGTGCCTTATAGTGATGATAATAATGAAGTTAAGTGCGATAAGTATTTTGAGTCAAACTATTGAAGTTGCTCTCCCATAGTGTAAAAACTCAATTTTTCAAGGCATTACCAAGTGTCTTTATTTAGTTACTTCTTACCCTGGCCTGATGGTCCCTCTTTTTCAAAAGCACGCTGGCCTAGGGTATTATCATTCACAGCCATCTTGCTCCCAGGTGTTCCTTGCTTGATTCATTTTAGCCGGTGGGAGAGCAGTTTGAGAGATTAGTTGCCCCGAAGAAGAGGAGATTTGTCTCCGGGCAACTAATCTCCCTGAATCTGCCAGTGTGTTTCTGCCCTTATGGTAAACTTGCCTTTCTGGATGACTGAGGCACAGGTAGCAAATAGAGGAAGGGTGGGGCTTATATTAAGTTGTTTTTTTTTCTTCTTCTGAAGCTTCCATCCAATAAGGATGCTTTTAGGAAGACATGGAACCCAAAATACACCCTTCGCAGCCACTTTGATGGAGTTCGGGCTCTAGCATTTCATCCGCTGGAGCCTGTTCTGGTCACTGCTTCTGAGGACCACACCCTGAAACTATGGAATTTGCAGAAAACTGTTCCCACCAAAAAGTAAGTCATTTCCTTGATTGTCCTTTTATCACCTTTCTCATGGCAGAACCTTTCTTGACTGCTAGTTAGCTAAAACATGTGTAACACAAGTCCTCTTCTCTTGTTTTAGGAGTGCCTCCTTAGATGTGGAACCCATCTACACGTTTAGAGCTCACTTGTAAGTAGTCAGAGGACTTGATCATTTTGTAGCTGTAGCTTCAAAAACATTAATCCTGACATATTTTGATGGTAGAATTCCTGTAGATTTGTACTATCTTGTTTCAGTTACACACACTGGAGATGTGTGCGCTCACTGATAAACCAGTGGCTCTTTGTGAGCTTTTTGTTTGGTCTTATTTCCAAACACTTGACCAGTCTACATCACCAAAAATGTCTGCTTTTTTTTTGTTAGCCAGCTTGGTTTGCCAAGCTGTGACCTATTCATGATGATAACTTTATTTCTCTGGATCTATAAGATGGCTTGTTCCATTAATGTCACTGGAGCGGCTAAATCAGGCAGTGTCCGTAGCAATTTGCATGACCTTGCCTCTGGGTATTTGTGGAATATGTTCTTTTCATGTCTATAATTATTTTTCATGGCTTTCGATCCATTTAATGGTTTTATATCTCTGTGGGACATGGGGACCCTGGGGTATAACATCCACCATCAGGAGGCCGGACACTAGAGAAGAGGAAGAGACTCTTCCCTGCTGCTAAACCCCTCACTACGTCCTGCTTGATTCAGTTTTTTGTGTCCTCAAGGTCGACAGGATTACTTCATGATTTCTGCAGACAGGGTACACTGCCATGAGGGGTGTCCAAGAGATTTCCATATAGGAGTCTCACTCTGGCATGGCCTCTCCCTCCATGGGATAAGTCGTTCAGGGGCCAGTAAGTCTTCTTTGGAGCTGGCCACACAGATGCCACAAATGCCTGTCTCTGCCAATATCAGAGCAGAAGCTTTCTGGCACTAAGATGCAGTTTACAGGTTAATATGATTCACCACAGCCTAAGCCACTATTTTCCCCTTGTGCATTGGCCAGCCCTTCTCTCCTTAGCATCCTTAGCTTTGCCAGATCAGGAGCATTATTCTTCAGTTAAGTGGCCTTGCGTTCCACTGTGAATATCTATGCATGCCAAATCGCTTGGGACTGAAAGTGTAAGTCTCACGCCGATGTCACTTCCTCAGATTCGTTGTCTTTTTGTGTCTACATTCTACACCCCATCCAGACGCACACATTTTGAGCGATTTCCATCCAAAAAAAGGCTCAGCACTGGGGACTTGGACATCTGCTCCCATCTAAAATCCAGCCGGAATTGGCCTCTCCATCACTCGGAATTCTCGTTAACATATGGTATTGCCTCTGCACATAATTACTGATTATTGATCTTAACTGCATCACTAATAAGCATATTCAGCAGAGAGATACTGATTTATATAGCAGACAGCCTTTATTGACATATCTCATGGCAGATGCCAATCAATAGGGAGCCACACAAGGTGCAAAAGTTCCACCCGATCCTGGATCTAAAATTACTTAACACCTTCATCCGTTTTTCCCTCCTTTCTGTCATTGCAGCAATTGCGTTTGACATCAGATGCACACTTCCATATTCACATTTTTTCCCCACGACGAATTTTGCATTCCAAAACCTGCATTTCCAATTTACTGCTCTCCCGTTTGGCCTTACTTCAGCCCCAATATGGTTTACCAAGTTGATGATGGCAGCCGCCACCCCAATAAGATCCCAAGAAGCTTCAATAATGCCATATTTGGACAAAAACCTTCTAAAATCTCCATCGCTCATGGAGGCCACAGACCTACTGTCAATCATTATGGACTTCCTCATCTGCTTGGGCTGGACAATCAACTCCGCAAAATCACATCTTTCTTCCACGTCATCTACCCTTTCCTTGCTATTGCCTCTGCATGCAGAGTCTTGGAACTCTGTGCTTTTGCTAGTCATTCTGACCAGGCGGTACTTCGTACCATTCCATCATTTGTTCCCAAAGTGGTTCATGCCTTCCACAGTGGTTCCAACCTTCTGTCCCAACCCACGCACCCCTAAAGGGGTGGCACTCCATTCTCTAGACCCCGTCTAGGCTCTCACATTTTACTTTTACTGTATAAAGGAGATCAAATCCTGCCAGGCTCGCTTTGACCTTCCATCAGCCTCTAAGAAGGGAACAGCTGCATCCAAGGCCACCATCTTTCTGCATTAGAGAAGCCATTTGCAGAGCATGTGGCACAGGGAAAGTCTCCACCTCTGCTCACTCTACCAGGTGGTCAGTACTTCTGGGCTTGTCAGCGTAAGTGTGCTGAGCTGCCACCTGGTCATCTATCCACTCGTTCGCTAAATTCTATCGCTTTGAAGTCTTTGTGGTATATGACTTGTGATTTGGCAGAAAGGTGCTACAGGCTGCAGTTGTGTAACAGTCGAGGCCTCTCTTCTACCCGCCTAGAGTGAAGGGACAACTTTGATATGTCCCCAAGGTCCCTGTGTCCCACAGTCTCCTTCAGAGAAAAGGGGATTTTGGGATACTCACCACTGAATCCTTTTCTCTTGGGGTTTCTGTTCGCCGACTTCATTTGTATATAGTTACATTTCTGCTAGTTGCCTCTCGTTGTTAGACAAAACTAAATTAAGCCGGAAGTGATGAGGGGTATGTCAGGAGGGAGGATGAGTCTCTTCTTCTTTAGTGTTCTGCCTCCTGCTGGAGGATGCTATACCCCAGGGTCCCTGTGTCCCACAGACATCCCAAGAGAAAAGGATGTAATATGGACTATCACAGAATCCCATTTTGTGTGCTCTCACAATCTTGGCTCATTTGTGTATGTATGTTTTTTCCCCAGTGGCCCTGTCCTTTCGCTTGTGGTCGGCTGCAGCGGAGAACACTGCTACAGTGGAGGCCTGGACTCAACAATACAGTGGTGGAAAATGCCAAGCCCCAATGTAGATCCATATGATACATATGGTAAGAAAAGCAGTAGTTTGTGCTAGTAGCAATAGTGCCACTGACTGTATGAAGAAGGTTCTGAAGTATTACAGTACTGCAGGGGTCCTTTGCCTGTTTCTCAGGGGACTCCGAGTTGGCTTTGCATCCCACGAATCAGTGTAGAATTAAAGGTGAAGCTCATGTTTGACTTTGTGATGTACACCATGATTTTCTGTGACCATTTGTTGTTGATTATTTTGTTTATCAGGCTGCCTGTTTCAGTAACACCTGGAAGAAAAAACTAAAAAAAAAAAAAAAAAGGCCAAATGAAATGTCCTAGTCCTAGTCTCCAGCATGTTAAAAGATAAAACTGCACAACCTCTTCAGTTTAATGTTGTTTGTGAGAATTATGGAGCTTAAACTAAACAACCGTGCAGATCCATGTTGGGTCCTGAGCTATAAGTTTAAAACCCAACACTGCAGGAACTTATCGTCTTCACTAGATTTGGAATCTGCATCCCAGCAGGCTTTGGCTTGCCGAGCGTTTCAGTATCATGGCCACTAGACATCTGCTTAAAAGGGCTCGGAGCATATTTTAATAGCTTATTCTGTCTGCAATAGACCTCTCCCCCAAGAGTCTGATTCAGGGGTATTCCGGATGCTTAATTTTGTCATTGACACAAAAAATATCTGGGATAGGCCATGAAATTTGGTCCCTAGAGAGCCTAGTGACAAATTGTAAGCAGCACCTTGTCCAAAGTGCACTCCTTTCTCACCGCAGCTTTCTTATACTGTCTTTGCATTGCCCTTTACTGTTGTTTCTCTCCCTTTAGACCCAAGTGTTCTGGCTGGCACTCTAGTTGGTCACACTGATGCCGTGTGGGGCCTGTCACATAGTGGAGTAAAAGATAGTTTACTTTCCTGTTCCGCTGATGGTACCGTACGGTTATGGAGTCCACCAACAGGCACCCAGTGTATTGGCACCTACAATGGAAACAGAGGTGAGAGCAGAGCTTCCTGTCCTGAGCACAATTATGGGTATCAAAATGGTATTGTCTTTACTCCTCCAGCAGAACTCCACAACACCGGGCCCCATTATTGAATTAAAGTTGAATAAAGTCATCTCTTCTAATATTACACGCACACACAAGACACAATAATGATAAGGTTTTGTATACATACAACATATACAGTGCAGTTGCACCTATATCATACTACTCCAGGCTATACATGAGAATAAGATCCTGCACCCACAGGCCAAGGGTGACCTGTGTATAAACGACAGGATTCTCTTTGTGCATTGCATTGGGCTATTGCCTCCTTTTCTGTAGATTGTCATTTTTATGAGTCTATACATCCTTTCTACTGTACTGTGATTGGTCATAACATTCTGCATTTGCCTTTTTCCATCAGAACATGGGATCCCCACATCTGTTGATTTTATTGGCTGTGACCCTGCCCATGCTGTAGCCTCTTTTACAAGTGGTTGCATAGTTGTTTATGACCTAGAAACTTCAGAGTCTGTGGTACAGTTTTCTTCACCCTCCGACTCTAGTAAGTAATAATCCAGCTAATGCATTTAATTGCTGTTAAACAAGTAATGGGGACCCCCTTTTTCATTTGATGTGCATGTGTTTTTTTTTTTTTTTTACAGGTGCTCCCTTTTCCAACCATATTAATAAAATTGTGAGTCACCCGACGCTCCCTGTTACTATTGCAGCATATGAAGATAGGCACATCAAGTTTTTTGACAATAAATCAGGTATGTCTAAATCACTTTTAAAGGTGTTGTATACCCCTCACCCCCTTTCTTATCAACATAAATTCAGTTAATATGGCTTGTACTAAACATACTTGTTAACTGTTTTAATTTAAAATGTATGAATTACTAGAATTTTAGGGCTGAGCCCCCCTAATCAAACATTGGGCAAACTGTGGCGAGGTACAGATGTTTTATCATTGCCGTGAAATCTCTCACTGTTGGTAACATGAATATATGTTTCCTCTTAGGAAAAACTATCCACTCAATGGTGGCTCACTTGGATGCTGTGACGAGTCTTGCCGTGGATCCAAATGGAATTTACCTGATATCTGGAAGTGAGTAATGGCCGTGTGGGAGCTATTTCCTCTTTCTGGTAGGCCGAGCTGTTTCTCAGCTGGCAGGAGTGAAGGAGCGAGGCTAGTAATCTGCTCGGAATAAGAGCTAGCAATCACATGACGGTTGTACAAAGTGCTTCTGAGATTGAGCCACTCTGTGTCCTTGCTCTTCAGCTTCAGGGCTTCCACTTACTCAGGGTCAATGTTCCCTCTAACCCAGGGATGCCCAAGAGGTATATCTGGATCTACCAGTAGATCTTTAGCTGGTGATCAATAGATTTCAAGACACTGTCAGTGATGATTTATACTCAGTCCATGAATCAAGGGAGGTAGCTCTTGAGGGCTGGTTGCTTCAGAGCAACCCCATCACTGCAGTAAAGTGCAGCTATGGGGGGCACACAGTTTTCAAGGGGAGCAGTTTATGGGTGCACGTAGTGCCGTCCCTTGCTGATTGCTGCCTTTGCTGACATTGCAGTGGAGCAGCATTGTTTGTGGAGCAGCATTGTTTGCTTTATATCTCTAGTTTGATTTAACATGAATAACCAGAAATATGTAAGACCTCATATGAGGCAACACAGGGATGACCTGTATAGCTACTTTCTCTTTCCAGAGACAAAACATTCTGAGGTCCTCGGCACCCTTGATTTTAAGTGCATTATATGTTGCAAATACCATTGGAAACTTGTTGGCATTGCTGTTGTTAAAAGGGAACAATTGCGAAAATGAAAATTTTATATAAGTTTCAGCACACCGAAATAAGACACTTTCTAAATACAATCAATTAAAAATTCTGTACCATTTCTGAAATGATCAAGTTTATCTTCACTATCCCTCTCTCAGGATCTGTTTCTCTTCATTCTGTCTTCATTCAGGAGTTGGGTGTCAGATGAATGATCCAATAGTCAAGTCAAGTGGATTTATGGTCATTTCAGCATATACAGTATATACAGTACATACTAGAAACAAAATTTTGTTTCTCCTGGAACCCTGGTGCTATACATGAGACTGTACTTACAATATATCTTATAGGGGGGCTGCTTTTGCCTAGAAGATGTATTAGAGCTCACTCTATTAAACTCACCAGACATCATGTGTCTCTACATGCAGGATTTGTGCAAAAGGCAGATATTTTGTTAGATTTTGTTTGTACTGGAAACAGTTATTTGAGTGAGCTCTAATTCATCTGCTGGGAAAGGGATTCCCCCCTATAGGATATATTGGATCCGACTGTCGATGAATATCTGACACCCAACTCCTGAATGAAGACAGAATGAAGAGAAACAGATGCTGAGAGAGGGATAGTGAAGATAAACTTGATCATTTCAGGAACTCTACAGAATATTTCATTGATTGTATTTAGAAAGTTTCTTACTTCAGTATAACGAAGCCTATATTACATTTTCATTTTTTGCGATCGTTCCCCTTTAAGCTTTTCATAACAAGAGTTTGGAAGTCATGCCCCAAATGACCCGTCTTCTCCCTTCAGGCCACGATTGCTCCATCAGGCTGTGGAACCTGGACAGCAAGACCTGCGCACAGGAGATCACCGCCCACCGCAAAAAATTAGACGAATCTATTTACGACGTGGCCTTTCATCCATCCAAAGCGTTCATTGCTAGCGCCGGAGCAGACGCCCTGGCTAAGGTGTTCGTGTGACCCGCTTGTTGGACACACACCCTTTTTCAAGTGCATTTGGGACAAAACCGAGAAAAAGGCTAATGCCTAAGGAAAACCTTGAGACATCACTGCCATGAGGAACTTGCACCCCAACACTACAATGCGGAGCTCCCTCTGCTGCAGGACACTGAGATACTGGTTACAGAAGGAGCTTTTGTCCTTGAATCACATAACCCTTCTCTTTTTAATATCAGGATGGCTTTTTCTAGAGCTGTAATTACTGTAATTTATGCCCTTTGTTCCCCTCGCAGTAACCAGTATTTGCAGCCCCTGCACAGGGTGTCTGTCCTATATAAATATATATATAATATAATATATATTTCTTTTTTTTTTTAGCGCTCTTTAGAAAATATATTTTGTTCAAGGCGTTTTCCCCCCGTCTACTTCTAATCTCCACCATGTAACGTGCAGGAGGAACTAACGCAAGGAGGGGGGGGGGGGTGTTTGTGGCCAACTCTGCCGTATCATTTAACCCCTTAGCGCAGTCTATTCCCTGTCCTTATCAGATCCTGATATAATGCATCATTTCTCTTGACATTTTTATTTTTCACCTTCATTTTAAAGGACCAGCAGCCGACTTCACACTGGATTTAACCCCCAGTAAGGTTGCAGAGAGCCATAATCCCTAAAGGCTTGTCTTTGCACCCCCCGCTGGGAACACTACATTGATCTGTATTAGTTGGTGTGTTTAACCCTCTCCGTGCCTGGCTACCAACGAAAGGATTTTAAAAGCAACTTTTTCTTGACAAAAGGTTTTTTTTTTCTGGCATTGAAAGCAAGTGTGTAACTCTATTTTTTAGCATCAGTCTTGCATATACACACGTTTTTTGGGTCTAACTGTAGTTTTTACTTTTTATATATATATATTTCAGCTGTCGCAGAATTGCAGTGTTTTTATCAGCCGTATTAAAAGGTAAAAAAAACAGGAATTTTACAGCTTTTTATACTGCCATCCTTCCTCCCCTACACAGAAGGTGAATGTTTGTTGAAAATCCACTTTTTCTTTATCACCTTCCCTTTCTCCTCCCACTGATTGCATCCCTGTAATGCCATTGGTCAGCCATGCTGCCAATAACTCAGGGAAAGTGACTAACAAATTGCTACTGTGCTTTTCCTGGAACAGGTATGGGACCTGTTATACAGAATGCTCAGGACCTGAAGCTTTCCGGATAATGGATCTGTCTGTAATTTTTATCTTCATACCTTAATTCTGCTTGACATTCATGTAAACTAAGGATGCACCGAATCCAGGATTCAGACTTTTTCAGCAGGATTCAGATTTGGCTAAATCCTTCTGCCTGGCTCAACCGAATCCTAATTTGCATATATTATTAGGGACGGTAGGGAAATCGTGTGACTTTTTGCCACAATACATGGAAGTAAAAAATGTTTCCCCCTTCCCACCCCTAATTTGCATATTTGGTTTAGTATTCACCCGAATCTTTCACAAAGGGGGTTCGGCTGAATCCAAAATAGTGCATCCCTAATGTAAACGTTAAATAACCCCAATAGGCTGGTTCTGCTTCCAATTAATTATATCTTGTACAAGCTACTGTTTTATTATTATTATTTTTATTATTATTACAGAGGTAAAGGAAACAGTTTTTTAAAGTTTGGATTATTTGGATAAAACGGAGTCTATGGCAAACAGCCTTTCCATAATTCGAAGCTTTCTGGATAACGAGTTCCCTGATTATGGATCCCATACCTGCAATACTAAACAGGCAACATAGTGGGAGCACAACCCGTCTGGCACCCCCTATCATTCCCCTTTCTAACCAATCGCAGCATTCTATCACTGTGTGATATATTGTATGTTTACTTTATTTACGAGTTAATTTATCCGAAGGGTTCCCCGCTTAATTACAGCCGCTTATTGTTATTTATTTCTGCTTTTATTCATTGTTTTGTTTGTGTAAGTGGGGGAATAAAAGGACTTTAGTGTTTGCGGAGCCTGGCACACAAGCGAGTAAACGAGGAGTATCGCAGACACTCGGTTTTTATTGTTTCAAATAGGAAATTCATCATCATCATCGTCAGGATCTATAACAGACATTGCTGGTTTAGCATGAATCCTTTTCCACGTGCAAAACGGGGCTGAATCCTCCCCAAGGTTCTTTTTCAATTTCAGCTTCCTCTTGCACGTTGGATTTGCCGCCATCTTTAACCTTCTACATTTTCTCCCCATTCTTTCGCCGACATTCAGCATCAGGTGTTGAGAGATGGTAGTTTTCGGTGATATGCATGACTAAGACAATTCCACATCACGTTTTTCTAGTCTTCCACAAAAAAAGGGAAAAAAACCCAATAATGATCAGTTTGCAAGTTTTGTAAGGTTTTTTTTTTGTTTTACAGACTGCAAGTCGGCAAATTTTTATGATTGTATCACAGAAAAACAGTTGTTGAAAAATAATGTATATAAAATGCCTATAATAAATATTAAATGGTGTACCTAAACCCCGTTGCCTTACTTCTTCTGCACACGCTTTCTGCAAGGGCATTGGCCAGCCAGGTGTTTAGTCAGACACAGCTTTGCCAGCCATGCAGTTGGTCATTATGGATGGGGGGGGGGGATAGCTCGTGAAAATGTAAATTCAACATGAGCATCACCATACTGAAATAAGAAACTTTCTAAATACAACCAATTAAATACTCTGTACTGTTTCTGAATAGGGATGCACCGAATCCACTATTTTGGATTCGGCCGAACCCCCGAATCCTTTCCGAAAGATTTGGCCGAATACCAAACCGAATCCGAACCCTAATTTGCATATGCAAATTATGGGTGGGAAGGGGAAACATTTTTCACTTCCTTGTTTTGTGCCAAAAAGTCACGTGATTTAGGTCCCTGGCCCTAATTTGCATATGCAAATTAGGATTCGGCCAGGCAGAAGGATTCGGCCGAATCCTGCTGATAAAGGCCGAATCCTGGCCGAATCCCGAACCGAATCCTGGATTCGGTGCATCCCTATTTCTGAAATAACCAGGGCTATTTTCACTATTCCTCTATCAGCAATAAGTCTTCATGCAGCAGTTGGGTGTCAGATATTCATTGACAGTTAGAGCCAATATATCTTACAGAGGAGCTTCCTTTCCTAGCAGATGAATTAGAGCTCACTCAAATAGCTGATTCCAGTATAAACACAATAACTGCCTTTTGCACAAATTCTGCATGTAGAGAGACAGGATTTCTGGTGATTTTAATAAAGTGAACTCTAATACATTATCTAGACAAAAGGAGCCCCCCCTATAAGATATATTGGATCAGTCATCTGACACCCAACTCCAGAATGAAGAGAAACCAATGCTGAGAGAGGGATAGTGAAGATAAACTTGATTATTTCAGAACCGGTACAGACTATTTTATTGATTTTATATAGAAAGTTTCTTATTTCAGTATGATGACTCTTACATATAGTTACATAGTTAAATTGGGTTGAAAAAAGACAAAGGCCATCAAGTTCAACCCATCCAAATTAAAACCCAGCATATATATACATACACACACACACACACACCTCCACTCTTTCACACAAACCATATATGCCCATAGCTATACTAACTGTAGAGTTTAGTATCAAAATAGCCTTTGATATTACGTCTGTCCAAAAAATCATCCAAACCCCTTTTGAAAGCATCAACAGAATGAGCATCACAACATCACCCGGCAGTGCATTCCACAACCTCACTGTCCTGACTGTGAAGAACCACCTACGCTGCTTCAAATGAAAGTCCTTTTCTTCTAGTCTGAAGGGGAGGCCTCTGGTGATCCTCTTTATGGGTAAAAAGGTCCCCTGATATTTGTCTATAATGTCCTCTAATGTATTTGTAAATCATGTCCCGTCGCAAGCACCTTTTTTCCAGAGAAAACAACCCCAACCTGGACAGTCTCCCCTCCTAATTTAAAGGAAAACTATTCCCCCCAAACAATGTAGGTCTCTATAAACAGATATTGCATAAAACAACTCATATGTAAAACCCTGCTTCATGTAAATAAACCATTTTCATAATAATACACTTTTTTAGTAGCATGTGCCATTGGGTAATCATAAATAGAAAATAGCCATTTTAAAAAATAAGGACAGCCTCCTGGGATCCTAGGATCCAATGGTGCACACAAACATACCAAACAAACTATAAAGTTAGTTCACATGAGCCAATTAACAGACAGAGGTGTGTCTTTTGCTTCAACACTTCTTCCCTTTACAGTTAGAGTTGAAATATTTCTGGTCAGGTGATCTCTGAGGCAGCACACAGACCATCACCCAATGGGGGTTCAAGGCAAGAGATGTAAAAGGGCAATATTTACTTAAATATATATACCAGGTAGGTAAGATTCTTTAATATGTCAGTTGATTTGATATAAACTATCTGTTGCTGAAAAATTCATTTTCGGGGTATAGTTTTCCTTTAAGTCTTCCATCCCTCTAACCAGTTTAGTTGCACTTAAGCTGGCCATAGACGCAACGATCCGATCGTACGAATCCTCGATTCGTAAGATTTTCGGATCGTGTGTGGAGTGTTCCGACATTTGTCGTGCCATGCCGATCGGTCGTTTGTTCGATCGGCCAGGTTAGAAAATTTTTGTCGGCTGGTGATAATATCTTTGCGTCTATTGCAGATCGTACGATTTTCAGTGGGAGACCGTCACTAGGTTTTTAATCGTACAACTTTCGTACAATCCTTGTCAGGGGCAGAACGTCAGCTGTCTGTGCTTTTTACTACTTATAGTTGATCTGAAGGTTAGTGACAGGTCGGGAGATGCAAAGATCCGATCGTTGGAATCATCTTACGATCGGATCTTTGCGTCTATGGCCAGCTTTAGTCTCTGCACTCTCTCCAGCTCATTTACATCCCTCCTAAGGACTGGATTCCAAAACTGCACTGCATACTCCAGATGAGGTCTTACTAGGGATCTATAAAGAGGTATAATTATGTTTTCATCCCTTGAGTTTATGCCCTTTTTTATGCAAGAACTTTATTTGCTTTAGTAGCTACAGAATGACACTGCCCAGAATTAGACAACTTGTTATCTATAAAAACCCCAAGATCCTTCTCACTTAAGGAAACTCCCAACACACTGACATTTAGTGTATAACTTGCATTTATATTATTTTTGCCAAAGTGCATAACCTGCATTTATCAACATTGAACCTCATTTTCCAGTTTGCTGCCCAGTTTCCCAACTTAGACAAATCACTCTGCAAAGTGGCAGCATCCTGCAAGGAACCTATAGCTCTGCACAATTTAGTATCATCTGCAAAAATAGAAACCGTACTATCAATGCCCACATCCAGGTCATTAATAAACAAGTTGAAAAGCAAGGGACCCAGTATAGAGCCCTGCGGTACACCACTAACAACACTGGTCCAATTAGAAAATGTTCTATTTACCACCACTCTTTGTAGTGTATCTTTTAGCCAGTTCTCTATCCAGTTACAAATGCTATGTTCAAGGCCAACATTCCTTAATTTAACCAGTAACCTTCTGTGTGGCACTGTATCAAATGCTTTAGCAAAGTCTAAGTAAATCACATCCACTGCCATCCCAGAATCGAGGTCCCTGCTCACCTTCTCATAACATTAAGGGGCAGATTTACTAAGGGGAATAGGGATGGGAATAGCATGGAAATTAAAATCCTTCGAATTCAAAGGATTTTACCGCTATTCAATTGGTCGAACGATCAAATAGTGAAAATTCGATTGCACAAATATTTTTTATTCAATCTAAATTCCCTAAAACCACTCTGGAAATTCGAATTCAAATCTTATTGAAAATTCGATCGAACTTTGAATCCTTCATGTGAATTTGATAAATCTGCCCCTAAATGGATAGTGTGGTGCTAAATAAAGCTCCACCCCCCATTCATGTGCATAACTACATAGGCTATAAATCGAAAAGCAAAGGTTGGTGGCCGCTGCCCAATAGATTAATCAGGAGATCTTACAGACACAGAGATGATGAGCAACATGTTCTTAGTGAGACACTGCTTGGGGATTACTGTTCATTGCAATTGGGTTAGTGTGACCAATCACTTGAGCCTTTGCACTAAAAGAAAGGAGATCAAGCCAACACTAATCATGTCTTGTTAAAACCCCCATTTCAAGGGCATTTCCACTATCAATGTGTTCTTTGGCAAATTGTAAGCCAGGGGTGCCCAAAGCATCGATCATGGCCTACCAGTAGATACTGGCAATGTTCACGATAGATTGAGACCTGCTTGACATATGAGGCTCTGATAAAGGTAGAATTCTATGTTTTTTATGGTCGCAGGAAAGATTGTAATTGTAATGTGTATGGCCACCTTTAGAAAGCCGAGTATTTTAGAGAACCAAAAAAAAAAAAAGACATATTTCATCTTAGGCATCAATAAAAAAAAAAACACCTTGGGTCTCTATCTTTAAAGGCTCCCCTGCATTCCTTTTCAAAAGCATTTAAACTGAGTTTGGCACTTACATGCATCATCATGTGAACCCCCAATTTAAGGACAAGGAAAGTATAAAATAGAATAAGGCTAGAAATGCTGTATTTTGTATACTAAACATAAACTTACTGCACCACAAGCCTAATCAAACAAATGATTTATGCTTTCAAAGTTGGCCACAGGGGGCTGTCATCTTGTAACTTTGTTATACATCTTTGCAAGACTAGACTACATACACATGCTCAGTGTGGTCTGGGCTTCTTAGGGATCATCATAAATGATCAAAACGGAAACAAATAAATTTGCTGCAGTTCTGCATGCCTGGGAAGTAAGGCAAGGGCTCCCCCATAAGTATGATTATTTCCCTGCCCAGCAGTTAGGGACAGTCTGACAATTCCTATCAACAGCAGTAAATGAAGGGAGAATTTCACTGAATACAGTCAGGTTTCTTGTAAAAATGTACACATTTTTTAATTAAAGTATATTGAAGATAGGTTTCTTTTCATTAAAGAAAGTAAAAATTTTATTTAATTTTTTTGCCTTTACATGCCCTTTAAAGAATTCCCTGTGTCTTAAATCAAGGGCATATTGTGTTTTTCTTTAAAGGGCCCTATACCGTCCGCTTTATTTTTCCTATATGATGATATGATGGTTATATGATGGAGAAGTTGTCAAGTCTCTGTGTGGAATTGCTGTGCTGAAGCTGGTGAGGCTTTTCTGGGAAGGGCTACCCTACTATATTCACCAGGAGTGTTACTTTTGGGAAAGAATCCGGAGACTAAATGGGCATTTGCAGAATCCAAGATCCCTGTTACAATAGTTGCCAAAAGAGTTCAGAACTTTGCTGCGTAATTACTGGCAAGCATCCAGATCACTGCTCTTTGCTTAAATTGGACAGTATTGGGTGCACTTGCAGGCCCACCAAGTAGTTATCCCATCTGCACATGAGTTAGGTCTAATACAAAGCAAAGTGCTGGGATGATCCTCCAACTCAATTGAGGGAATATCAAATGTTAATCTAAAAAATGTTAAATCTAAAAACTGTTCTGATTACAAGACAAAGATGTTGAGACAAAGGTTTGTGTATATCTCTCCCTTTGATTAAGAGATTGATTCCTAAAACGCGTCAGGCATACAACATCTGCAGTTCACTGCAATACACCTGTTTTTAACCAGAGTGCCATCCAATCTTCTGGTTTGCGCTATATATTTTACAGCTGGTTCTGTGCAAAATTGCTTGTAGGAACAGGAAGCAAAACACAGTGGTGAGCTAGGACGTGTGTGTTTCGTACTTTTCTTTTATTAAACTTCTAGCACAGGGTCATGCAGCTTTCAGCACACTTGCTCATTGGCTCCAAGCCTGCAGGTCTGCCCCTCTGCAGTGAGATTAGGGGGATCTGTTGTTTAATTGCTGTCCTGTATTTAGTTTATTGTTGACAGGGGCCCAGAAGGCAAATGAAACAGTTTGTTAGATCAGGGGTCCCCAACCTTTTTTTTACATGTGAGCCACATTCAGAGTTGGGAAGCAACACAAGCATGAAACAATAAGGCCAGTGACTGGGAATTGTAGCCCCTATGTGGACTGGCCGCCTACGGGCCCTTACACACGGGCGTTTGTACCTGCTGCGTCTGAACCTTTGTTCCGTGCTTACACGCGTCTCGTGGGTACAAGGTCATTGAAAAGAATGGAGTGCGTCTAGACTTGCGCTCCCCTGCGCCTGAACGCAGCCTAATGGAACGCAGGGGAGTGCAAACACCTGTGTGTAATGGCCTTACAGGAGACTCTGTTTGGCAGTATACCTGGTTTTTAATGTAACCAAATCTCCAAGCCAGGAATTATAAATAAACACCTCCTCTGAGGCCACTGGAAATAGGGTCGGACTGGGGGGCCCGGGCCCACTGGGACTGCTGTCCTCTGCAACTGTCCGTCCCCCTACCCTGAAGTGCAGAATGCATGCAGCGCATTGCAGCGCATAGGCATACGGCGTTGCTGATTCTGAGCCACTGGTTGGGAATCACTGTGTTAGATATATATGTACATGCCCCTGCTTTTAGTTTAACAGGTTCATCTGTTTTAGAATCCAGACCCCTAGTAAACTTCTCCCCTCCATCCCCTGCACCTGGCCTGGCCTGGACTGGCAGCCAGAGGGGCTGCTATAAGGTGCCATAGAAAGTCAGTATTTAGTGGGCTGGTGGGGGCTGTTTGGGCCTCTGTGTGGGCTGTTTGGGCCTCTGTGTACCTGAAATTCCAGGGTCTATTTTAATTCTCAGTCTAGACCTGCCCTGCACCACTGACTCAGGAACCTTTGGCAACTGGTGAATTTCACCATCTCAACTGGAAGGAGGGACTGTTGTTTCTGGGCAACATACTGTCATTCAAGTTGAAGTTAGGCAAGGCATTTGTTGAAAAATAAAAGTGCTTTGGTCTGATACAGTTTATTCATTTTCAGCTCTTAAATATACAGACATAAATGTATGTTTATGGGTAATTGTATACGCTGCTTAGGAACAATGAAACACAGGTGGGAAGCATCTGCCATTGCTAATACATTTTCCTTCAAATATAAAGAAACAGAAGTATAAAATGCATGTTGCTAGCATCCTAGGATATTCAGGTTTTTCTTCTGTATGTTATCATTGGGGGGGGTCACACTGATTTTTTTTTTTTTTATCCATTCTATTTTGATGCCACCAATGATTTCGGATGGCTTTATACACAAAACAATCTAGAGAGCGAGAGGCAAAGACCCCTTGTTTGTGCAGGACGTCCTTTTACTTCAGCTTTTCTGTTGCAGCCTTATTGCCCCCGGGTTTCCATAATGGGAGAATTGAATATGGCACCATTGTAGTGATGTCATAGGTGGGGCTGATGATGTGAAGGAACAGGCCAATGGCTCAGAAGGGGCAGGTCAGTGACGTAGTGGCCTGTGATTGGTCACATTTCTAAAGAAGCAGGGGACAGTCCTGCCCAGTTTTCAGACTTTTGAAAACCGGGCAGTTATTTTGGAAAAGGACAACGGGTGTAAAAACCTGACTGGTTTCAAATTGGCTGGTGGCAACCCTACACCACCATGGATGTCTTGGGAATCCACCACTGTTGTTTTCAAGGGATCCTTAAAGGGCAAGGAAAGTGTAAAATAGAATAAGACTAGAAATGCTGTATTTTGTATAGTAAACATAAACAGGAACTTACTGCACCACAAGCCTAATCAAACAAATGATTTATGCTTTCAAAGTTGGCCTCAGGGGACTGTCAGATTGTAACTTTGTCATACATCTTTGCAAGACTAAGACTGTGCACATGCTCAGTGTGATCTGAGCTGCTTAGGGATCGTCATAAATGATCAAAACAGGGAAACAAACAAAGCTACTTGAGTTCTGCATGGCTGGTAAAAATGGGATTTTATTTTTTTGACTTTACATGCCCTTTAAACACCCTTATATGGTGGATGTATGGCAACTTTATTTCTAATAAGGAAAGGGAAGGTTTTGGGTAGTTACAAACAAATCCCTATTTACAGGACCAGGATTACTGAACCAACATACACATTCCTTTCATATATCCACTTGAAATTCAAACTCTGGGTGCATTCACTCTGATGTTGTAAATCGGCTTACGGCATCACAAGTGGAAAATAATATTTAAGTCTTAATACAGTTCAAGTATCATATTTAATGAACGGGTTCTCCCCCCATTTCATTACTCTGTGAAGATCCCTTGTGCCCCTGCCAGGGGGCAATATGTGTTTCAGAGGTGGGAGTGGATTTTTAAGCTGGTGGGTGTGGGAATATGATCCGTTTGGCACATGGACACTGTTTGGAGGATCAACGCAGCAGCTGATGAATGTAGCATCTCTTCTGGGACTAGGCATCGAGCCAGGGAAAGATCTACTTTATTTTATTTTTTAAATACAGAAAACTTTGTTAATTGTAATAATGGCAAAGAAACAAAATGTAGGTATTCATTTCACATGCCACCCAGTTTTATACATTTTATAAAAATATATATATATAATATGCTGGGCCCATTTGGAGGGGGAAAGCCCAGTGATGTTGGTGCTGGTAACTAGTTGGTTGCATTGGTCAGGTTGGCATGATATTTCTAGTAGAACTGGTGTGATAGGCAGTCTACCATACCGTAACCAAATATAAATGTTAACCAACAGATGTTGGAAAATATAATATATAGCATTAGGGATGCACCGAATCCACTATTTTGGATTCGGCTGAACCCCCGAATCCTTCCCGAAAGATTCGGCCGAATACTGAACCCGAATCTATACCCTAATTTGCATATGCAAATTATGGGTTGGAAGAGGAAAACATTTTTTACTTCCTTGTTTTGTGCCAAAAAGTCACGTGATTTCCCTCCCTGGCCCTAATTTGCATATGCAAATTAGGATTCAGTTCGGCCAGGCAAAAGGAATCGGCCCAATCCAAATCCTGCTGAAAAAGGCTGAATCCTGGCCAAATCCTGAACCAAATCCTGGATTCGGTGCATCCTTATATAACATAATCTTGGTTCAAATAGGCAATTGCAAGTGAAGCCCTAACGTCCCTGCAGCTGACGGGGGTATAGGCACTGGGTGTATCATGTTAGCCCAGCAATGAGAGGTATCTAAGCTCCTTTTCTCCTATTCCTCTCACAAGGGGGTCTTGCTGGGTTCCTCACTAAGGTGAGGTCAGGTAGTCTCTGCAGATTCCACGGATCAAGTCTGGAGTGATTTGTTCCAGCCCAGGAAACTCCCTGGTGAAGAAGGTGTGGGAGTTTTTGGGTCCAGTTGCCATGTCCTTCAAGTCTTCCATTGGTGCCCATGCTACACCCACAGAGAAAACCGTGATACCTGTAAGCACATAAGGGCTGTTAATATTCACCGTAAACTAGCACTGTAGTGTCCCAAAGGGTAACAGATCTAATCAACTTAATATTAAGGCATTTCTCCACTTTTTTCTTCTCTACTTGTGGGTAGTTACTTAATACTGTAGTATTTGTTTTCTCTTTGTTTAGAACAGGATCAATGCTTGTTTAGATAAGGCACCAGTTAAGTACTGTATCTTCTCAACCAGTTTCTCCAGATTTCCAGTCGAGAAGTATGGTATCAGTACCTTGGAGCAGGGCACGTTAGAATGCGACAATCTTATCTGTGATAACTACCAACATTTACTACTGATTAGATTCCAGAGTGTTTTCAGTTTTGGTATCCCAGATGCAGTGGAGTAACTTGAATAGACTGAACCCCCCCATAAAAAAATCTTGGAGTTGGGGGTCCAAGCACACACACACAGGCAGTTTCTCTTCTGATACCCCCATCCACATTCATGGCAAAAAACAAACTACAGTATTGGCTGGGGAAGTAGTTATACCACTGCCCAGAGGTACTAAAATGTGAGGGGGTGTGCATAGACAGTAGAACCCCTGCATGAGCAAAGGCCTTCCTATATGTTTCTCTTCCCCATATCATTAGGAGCATGCATGTTAAGCAGTGTTGCACTGGGGCTTATAACTAAATAAATAATGTAAATGTAACGCAAAAATCTCATATAGCCTCCTTCAGAAATTTTTGGGGAATACCATGGCAAAATCTTCAAACCTATAGTCAGGCCCGGACTGGCAATCTGTAGGTTAGGGCAAATGCCAGATGGGCTGCTATAAGTTGCCATAGAAAGTCAGTATTTAGTGGGCTGGTGGAGGCTGTTTGGGCTTCTAAGTGGGATGATTGGGCCTCTGTGTACCTGAAATGCCAGGGCCTATTTTGATTCTCAGTCCAGCACTGCCTATAGTCAGCTTTAGGCATCAAACACACCAGAACTTGCTTGCAGAAAACATCAGCTCACACAATGCTGCATGACAACCCCACAGTGAATGGTGTCTACTTGTTTCAAGGCTTCTTCACTCTAAACTATAAATGGTGTTAAGACCACCCAACATACAGTAGCAATCCAACAACGCTCAAAGTGCCTGGAATGGCTCTACATGCCATTAGGTGTATTGCAACCTACATCTTTTGTATTTGGCTGGACAGCCAACCCTGCTACACACCTGACACCAATCTAACCAGCTCTTGTTAGGCACTATGTACATTACACAGGGCCACCATGTGACCTTAACCTTTGGGAACTGAAGCAACAGGTAAACATATGTGTA
The DNA here is from genome assembly GCA_024363595.1 of Xenopus borealis. Classification (NCBI taxonomy): domain Eukaryota; kingdom Metazoa; phylum Chordata; class Amphibia; order Anura; family Pipidae; genus Xenopus; species Xenopus borealis. The sequence continues at coordinate 88,748,624 of CM044446.1, read as the reverse complement.
TAAAATAGAAGAGTTCATAAAGAAACCAATGTACCTGACTTGTGTGCTGAGCTGGCCGGGCCCCTTACATCATCATACGATTGTCCATCAGTGATGATGATCAAAAAGTTCTTGTTATTCCCACCCTTAGTTGGCGGAAAGAGATTACGCACTGCAAAGTTGATGGCTTCTCCAGTGGCAGTACCACCGCTCATGTAGGGGATGCTTCGGAGAGCACTCAGCACATCGTCTTTATTGGAATGGTCATGAAGACCAAATTCAAGGCGTTGGTCATAAGTGAATTGGACAGCCCCTACTTTTGCACCAACATCTGAGATTTCAAATGCTTTCACCACATTAGCCATAAAATCTAACATCATGCGGAAGTTCTGGTCCCCGACACTGCTGGAGCCATCGATGAGGAAGCCAATGTTGACAGAGTTGTAGCAAGTCTTGCTGCAAACTAGGTGTTCGTGGGAGCACAGCTTCTGCATCAGCGGTTTTGCATGCTTGGCAGTACCAAACCAGCCTGGAATGTGGTAGGAGAAGTAGCCATTGCTTTTGCAAACTGCCTAGAGAGATGGAAGGCATTGGATAATTATTTCATGCATATAAACCAGTGGGGAAAATGGTGCCTGTTAATACTAACTCTTAAGGGATGGTAACACCATGCACCTTACCAACCAGAGGGCAATAGTCTAGAGTTTCTATCAGTCTAAGAAAAGGTATAATGATATAGAAGAATGGCCTAGAATGTGAGGGTACTTTGCCTTCTTTTAGGTATGACATTTGATCAAAATGTCGAGGTGAAAAGTGAGCCAGGACAGACGTCTACTGCAGGGAGACATGGATCGCAATTGCGAGAGAGCAGACACGAGACACAAGGTGTATCTATTTGTTCAGTTCTACCATATTGGTGGACAGACCGTTTATTTATAGGTCGAGTACATACATAATTAGTCAATAATTATTAGAAGGTCGTTTAGGGTGGAGGTCCCACCACAACCAATTAGAGAAGAGCGTTGTTTATGAAAGCATGAGTAACCGTTTACCTAGTTCTCAGGTATATGGATGTCTCCTTGACCAAGGCTAAGCAAACATTGTATGTTTGCTGATATCTTTTAGGTACTTTCCTGTGTCATGCTGACATATAATTATGAACATGTGCTGAGAGAGAACTATTCTAGTATAAAGTGATATGTGATTACATATTGTATATAACATATAATTATGTGGTATACAGACAACCTTAACAATATTAATCATGTATGGCAGACAACAGCCAGAACATTGTGAAGTTGTTGTTACCTTGTTTATAAAAGCTATGTCCTGCACCATGCCAAGTTCTTCTGATGCTGGAGGTGCCACTGACACAATGAAAACATTGATGCCAAACTCTCGGGCAACAATTCCTGCCTCCTCAATGTTATCAGAGGGCCATCCATCTATAAACACCACCATGACCTTTGGAATGCCCTTTCGGACACCATTAGCAGCAGTAAAAAAGCTCTGGGCTGTGTGTTTTATAGCTTTGCCTGCAGGAGAAAAAGAAGAGAGTCAACGGTCTCCTTTTGGCAAATGACAATATCCAATGGTCACCAAAAGGTATCAATAAAAATACACGACCAATACAGTGGGCCTAAAATTGACTTATCACAGGCTATAACACAGAGCTTTTCCTCAATGGAGGAGAACCAACAAATATAGTAAAGGTTCCTGCATTTGATAAAGGGTATCATCTAGTACAGGGATCTCCAACCTTTTGAACCCGTGAGCAACATTCAGAAGTAAAAGGAGTTGGGGAGCAACACATGCCTGAAAAATGTTCTTGGGGTGCCAAATAAGTGCTGTGATTGACCATTTAGTAGCCCCTATGTGGATTGTCAACCTGCATTGAGGGTCTGTTTGGCAGTACATCTGGTTTTATGCAGCCAACACTTGCCTCCAAGCCTGAAATTCAAAAATAAGCACCTGCTTTGAAGCCACTGGGAGCAACATCCAAGGAGTTGGAGAGCAACATGTTGCTCACAAGCTACTGGTTGGGGATCACTGATCTAGTATATACCTATATGTATATGATAACTTTTACCTGTATTGGAGTTGCCCCCTCTAAAGTTGATCTCTTTCACGGCAAACTGAACATCCCGGGGGGCTGTAAAGTTATTCAGAAGGAACTCAGACTTGGGCTCTTCACTGTTGGGAAGGAACATATAAAAAACAATTGTTTGTATGGTATAACTATGCAGTCTTAGATGTTTTCTTTTTCTAACCCTCCTTACCTTGTTTGAACTACACCCACGTGGGGGCCTTCTGTGCCAATGCCCAGCAACATGGACACCCTGGCCACAAAATTCTTCTGTAGGTTAAAGCGACGCTGCCCAATGTTGTTGCTGCCATCAATAACAAACGCAATTTCTGCTTTACAGTCTGAAAAGATGAGCAGGAGGAGAAGTGAATGCCTTAACGCTACTTGAGATCTGTGGTCAATGGTAAGAAATGTTGTGGCAAGACAACCTAAGACAATGGTAAATTAGGAACGGCTACAACTGCAAGAAGGCGTTAGATTTGGCTTATTTACATAATGGGGTTAAAGTGACAGGTGTAAAGCGCCCTCCTGGTGCGATGTGGTCATTTACTTCAGCAGCCTCTACCTTCACCTCCGCAAAGAAAACAGAGTGTACAACTGCACCCCGATAAGTGACCTTCATCAATAAAATAATCAAAATTTGAATTTTCAAAAAGACTATTCACTATTTTCAGATAAGTTTTCAGAGGTGGCCCTAAAACCCCTTACCTTTTATTGATTATCTGCAGCTTGAATCATGGCTCCTTATAGATGCAGATTATCCAGAAACAAAAGTCTCCAACAATTCTTATACTGAGATCTTTTGAAGCATTCAGGAATATTTCATATAATTAACTAATGAGCTGGCCCCATGGGTCTCTCCTTGTCTGCCCCCACTAGACTTCCTTTATTGGTTGTTAAAAGGTATTAATTCTTTATGGATATTCAAGTCTAATCTAGAGATTGCCAATTAGCCCAGTTAAAAGTTATTTCCATGTTGTAGGCATCTGCATGGCATGCCTTCAAAGCATAGATTGGTTCCTCTGGGATGAGTTCCCTTCCCCTCCTTTTGAGGAAGTAGGCGAGAGAAGATCTCATGCCTATTTGGAAGGGTATCTAGAAAGTAGACATAGTATCAATAAGTACACACCCTAAAATGGAATGTAGCGTGGAGAACACGGTCACTTATTGGGTAGACATTCCTGTTTTGTGTCCCATAACCCGTATGATATTAGTGGATATTGCACTTTACCTTTGTTGCCTGTTGACTTCTGTGGAGTCTTCTTCGGCGGCTTGGCTGCACAAATAGAGAAGAGGAGAATGAAACTAGAACTTTTGCTTGCAACACAGACATTTTCCTCACATTAAAAATCATGTTTGACCTTCTGCTCCATCTACTAGCTGAATCAGAGCTGGTCGGTGAACTGTCATGCCAGTGGCATCAACCCTTGTAGACCAAGTGAAACCCACAAGGTTCTGTTGCATGTGATTAGTCCAGTTGGGCTGCGACTATAACCTACATTCATAGAAATTACGTTTCTACTTAAAAATGGCACCCGCATGCTGCTCCATACCAGTGGAATGACATGGTCCTCTGTCAGAACAGAGCTGCACGTGCTCTTCAGGAGTTTCCCTTTCACAGGATATAGTAAGCCAAGCTCCTACACAATGGTGCATTGAGCAGCATAGTTGCCTTGCAGTAAAGGGGTCCTAGGTTGCATATGTGCTGTGGTAGAGTGACTGGGAAAAGGTGGAAAAAGGTCACTCTAGCCTTTAATTTCTTCCCATGTGCTAAGATAGACTCCAGGAAGGGAGTTGTCTTTAAACAGAGAACAGATTCTCTGTTTAAGTTTAGTAGCCAGGTACTCCATTCCACAGAGCCAGTCCAGAGATTGGAGCTCACCTTCCACAGGAAAGCTGTCCTGTGGAAAGGCTATTTAAAGTTAATTGGAATGGGAGAGTGTGTCTCTCAGCAGGGCACAGCAGGTAGGAGACCTGGCTGTGTTAGGAACTCCCAGAGGAGCTGGGGGTGCCACCTGCTACTGCAAGAGCAGAGGGAGTCCGTGGCTGTGAGAGCCAGATATTGTTGTCTGTGTGGGACACTGAGGAATAGCCAGGAGGCTGAGAAATTCCTGCAAAGACTGTGAGTACAGGGGTGACCCAACCTGTGTTTTGTCTGGTAGTCCACTAGGGGCCCAGTATAGTGAGGGAACACTTCAAAGTGAAGGTAGTGCCCAGTGGGCAAGGATTTATTTTTATGTTTTGTTTTATAAATGCTGAAATGATCACTTCTGTTTGAACGACTTACTGGTAAAATAAACCGATGTTTCTTTGAAGAGCCTGTGTGTCCCTGTCTTTATGCTCCTTTTCCTATGCTGCCTGCCCTACCATTTGCTAATTTCCCCCAAATTTACGTGTTCAAGCCACCAGGTTGTCACAGTGCGTATGGCTTACCTCTGAGTGCTGTGTTTTCCTGCCACACTCCAAAAACATACAAACAGGTTGACTTCTAATAAAATTGAACCTTCTGTGTGATAGAGACCTTAGATTGTAAACTCAACTGTACTAGGGACTAATGTAAATAAATTGAATATATGACTTACTTGGAACAAACTGAGTGGCCACCGGTTTTCCTGAAACCTCCAGCCCTCGACTTACGGCTTCTGCAAGTAACACACAATTTAGTAGTTAGCAGAACTAGAAGTATTAACTTGCTTTTCTTTCTCTTAGAGAGGTCAAAGATCAGGTCTTAGCTTTAGCGACACTCATTGCTAGTCCAGTTCCCACAGTGTTACTTTTTAAATCTAGGAAATCAATATTCTGTGATTGTAGTTATTTATTCTGAGATATTAGCTTGATTGAGTTCACAATAGCTTGCTGTCTGTTTAATCATATTATCATATTATACGGGGACTTCCTTAGCTTTCACCATTCTCTGCATATGATTGGACCAAAATGAATGCTGAATCCCTGCTCTCAGCAAATGGCGTTAATAGGAAGATTCTGAGATGTCACTTTCTGTTCGGGTATGCAGTATTTCATAAAGTGTAAATATTTCTTTATAAACAAATGAGGAATGAATGGTCAACTTGGGGTTGTTAAACCTGGAGAATTGGTGCTTAAAGGGATACTGTCATGAGCTTTTTTCAAAATGCATCAGTTAATAATGCTGCTCCTGAAATCCATTACTCAAAAGAGAAAACTGATTTTTTTTTTATATTCTGTTTTGAAATCTGACATGGGGCTAGACATTTTGTCAATTTC
>CM044446.1:88705833-88743275 GCA_024363595.1 Xenopus borealis | reverse complement strand
GGGGGGGGGGGGGACCGCAAATTTGAATATTGATAAACAGACCTCACCATACACTGCATTTTTTTAACAGCGAATAGCTACAGATATATTGTTCTTAGACAGACACGTGCTCGATGGCATTACCCCGTGCAGGAAAAACTTCACCATCTGCATTTCAATGTGCATTCAGTTTATACCCACTAGGTGTCACACAGGTAACACACGTGAGGTCTGTCGGGACTTGATTATGAGCTCAGAGCATCACAGACTTTTTATGAAGTGAATTGAGCTTAACAGTTATGGGCTCTTACACACAAGCGTCTGAAGCTGCGCTCCCTGCGTTCCGGTCATGCGTTCAGGGAAGCGCAGGAGTAAAAAAAAAATTTTCAATGGGGCTGTACTCACACAGGCGCATTTAGGCGCCGAACGCAGGTTGAGATGCAACATGCTGCATTTTTCCTGCGTTTGGCGCCTACACGCGCCAGTGTGAGTACAGCCTCATTGAAAAAATTTTATGCGTTTACTCCTGCGCTCCCCTGCGGCTGAACACATAAAACTGGAATGCAGGGAAGTGCAGCTTCAGCGCTCGTGTGTAAGAGCCCTAATAGAGGAGCCATTAATATACCTTCCTTCCTTCCTGCCCAGGCTCCTTCATGAGATAATGTAACCCCCGACTGAAAATTATAAGGACATTTCTGTCGGTTGAAATTAGGGATGCACCAAATCCATTATTTTGGATTCGGCCAAACCCCCAAATCCTTCCCAAAAGATTCGGCCGAATACAGAACCGAATCCGAACCCTAATTTGCATATGCAAATCATGGGTGGGAAGGGGAAAACATTTTTTACTTCCTTTTTTTGTGCCAAAAAGTCAAGTGATTTCCCTCCCTGGCCCTAATTTGCATATGCAAATAAGGATTTGGATTCGGTTCGGCCAGGCAGAAGGATTTGGCCAAATCCAAAACCTGCTGAAAAAAGGCTGAATCCTGGATTCGGTGCATCCCTAGTTGGAATATTAAGTTTTATTATACTGAAATGAGTTTACAGGCAACATATGGCAGGCATCTCCCCTTTCGTTTCACACCCACTAGGAAGTCCAAACTGTGCCATCTCAGATATATTTTAATTTCCTCGACTATATTTAATATTTCATCTCTGTACATATTTTTATTTTATGAATGAAAAGGCAACACAAGGCAAATGCATATCATTTTATGTCTATACAGGTATGGGACTTGTTATCCAGAATGCGTGGGACCTGAGGTTTTCTGGATAAGGGATCTTTCCATGTTTGGATCTTCTTACCTTAAGTCTACCTGAAAATCATGTAAACATTAAATAAACCCAATTTAGTTCCCATAAGGATTAATTATATCTTAGTTGGGATCAGGTCTGGACTGAGATTCAAAATAGGCATTTCAGGTACACAGAGGCCCAAACAGCCCCCACCAGCCCAATAAATACTGACTGTCTATTGCAATTTACAGCAACCCCTCTGGCATTTGCCAGAACCCACAGATTGCCAGTCCGGGCCCGGTTGGCATCAAGTACAAGGTATTGTTTTATTATTAGAGAAAAAATCATTTGTAAAAATGTGGATTATTTGGATAAAATGGAGTCTAAGAAAGAAGGCCTTTCTGTAATTTGGAGCTTTCTGGATAACGCATTTCTGGCTAACACATCCCATACCTGTTTCAATTATATACTGTATGAAGTTACCAGAATGATGGGAAGTCCATCTCCATAGACATTTTAATCATATAATTCAAATTTTTTACAAATTATTTTCTTTTTTTTCTCTATAATATTAAAACAGTGCCTCGTACTTGATTCTACCTAAGATACAATGAATTTTTCTTGGAGACCAAACAATCCTATTTGGCTTATTCAAATTATGTTTTTAGTAGATTTCTGGAATGGTGACTCAAATTATGGACAGACCAGTTATCTGAAAAGTCAGGATAAAAGTTCCCATACCTGTATTTCAGCCGTTGGATGACCCTTTACATGATTCGTTTAAGAACCAAGGCTGCTCACACTTATAGGAATATTCAGATTACTAAGGCCTCCAGCAGAGAATATTAGGGTACATTCTGCTATGATTTCAAAAGTAGCTTTTACTCTGGTACAGTTAGAATAGTAACTAAATATTGATAGCTAAATGAGTGCAAACAGCATTACTTGCACCCAGATGTGGCCAGGGCCGGTCGTACCAAGTGCGGGGCCCAATTGGAACCATTTTGGAGGGCCCCCTAAAAGAACTTTGTCTGTCGCAGGGTCATAGAGCTCACTTTTCTATGTGCGCTAAAAAAAGTGCAAATTTTGGTTACCACTGTAAACTGTGTTTGTGCAGCACCATGGATTATATATATATATATATATATATATATATATACTGTATATATATATATATATATATATATATATATATATATATATATATATAACATTAATGCATTTCACTTGTTATTTGGGCCAATTGGGTTTGGGGCGGGCTGGTAGAATTGGGTTTGGGGGTGGGTTGGGCCAATCAGGTTCAGCTGTGGCCTGGGCCAATCAGGTCTGAGCGAGCTGGGCCAATCTGGATTAGGGGTAGTCTGGGCTACTGGGGGATTAAGGGAATAGGAATCAGAGCGGGGCCCCCATAAGAGCGGGGCCCAACTGGGCCAAATTGGTCCAATGTGCTTAAGACCGGCACTGGATGTGGCACAGTAATTACACCCACCCTGTATAGCACAAACCTCATAAAAATGCTCTGTGTCCTTGCCACGTACTTACTGGATACAGAGAAGGATGAAGTCCACATGCTGAGGCTCTTTGACTGCATTCCATTTGCATAGGAAGCTGGGTAATCTTGTTGTCCCGGGAGTCTATGGACGTTTATCATTCCTCCGTTTTTGGAGAGCACGCCCCTGCCAGCAGAAGAGAGCAGAGAAACTAACCTTGCTGAGCCTGATACACACATGAACTGCTGACACCTTTGTTATGCCATGTAACCAAATCTAAACAAGTGAATCATCTGCCTGTTTGATTTATTTTGTAATATGATATTCATTCCAACTTCAAATAAACTGGTCTGACTGCACCCCTATGTACCTAAAGAAAAAACATCCTCAAAGGAACAGTAACACCAATAAATGAAAATGTTTTACCCAATTGACAATATAATGTAGTGTTGCCCTGCACTGGTCAAACTGGTGTGTTTGCTTCAAAAACTCTAAAATAATTTATATAAACAAGCTGCTGTGTAGCCATGGGGGCAGCCATTCAAGCACAGGATACTCAGTAGATAACAGATATGTTCTTATGAACCCCATTGATACTACAGAGCTTTCTGTTATCTGCTGTGTATCCTTTGCATTTTCTCCCTTTTCAGCTTTAAATGGATGCCCGCCCCGTGGCTACACAGGAGCTTGTTTATATAAACTATAGAAGAGTTTCTGAAGCAAACACACCAGCTGTGCAGGGCAACAGGAAACTTTTTGGTGTTACTGGTCCTTTAAAAGGATACTGTCAGGGGAAAAGAGTTAATAGTGCTGCTCTAGCAGAATGTCTGCATTGAATCCATTTCTCAAAAGAGCAAACAGATTTTTGTATATTTCATTTTGAAATCTAACATAGGGCTGAAAACAGTATATTGTCAGTTTCCCATGTGCCCCTAGTCATGTGACTTGTGCTCTGATAAACTTCAGTCACTCTTTACTGCTACACTGCTAGTTAGCAATATCAGACACCCCCCCAGTTGCAACAACAAGCTCCCTGGTATATATGAGACCAGTTTAATATACAAATAAATACAGCATCATAAAAATCATCACATTATCCTTTTCAGATGCAAGCTGAAGCCCTATATTTTAAGGCACCAGCATTGGTGCAGCCTCTTTCCAAGAAAACAACTTGGAATAGTGCCTATGAAAGACAATGGTGTGAGCCCCCTTTGCGTCTCTATCAATTGGAAAGCTCTGTCATGGCTGGGAGGGGGGGGGGTGTAATCCTCTGGGCACTGCTCTGGCTGCACTGTGTATAGTTTTACCTTTGACGTGGTCATTCATCAGCACCTTCAACTTGCCCTTATATAGCTGTAGCTTTAACCAACTTGATTGTAAGCTCTCTGCGGCACCACCGCAATGCTTTTGTTCTCTAATATTTTGGCTAGGGATGCAGCATCATTTTTGCATTCAGTTGAATATGGAATCCGCCAAAAAAGATTTGGCTGAGGCCTGCACATCTACATGGATGGAGATGTAGAAATATAGAGGACTTACATAGTAGGCGATGGAGCTCTAATTTTTATCTGAGCATTCATATCTAATTGACATTGCAGCCAGTTGGCCCAACAGCAAACAGAACCAGAACTAAAAGTGGAAAAAAAGCTTTTCAATAAATATCTGTTTATGCGGGTCAGGCTGCGGTAAATATGTGGTTTACAGTTTGGGTCACGGGTTGCGGTTTTGGGTCGGGTACAAGTCTTAGAAATTGGTTCCGCGCAAGACTCTAACATGAACTGCACAGAAACAAGTGCAACCCATTATCTGCCATAACACTACCTTTCCAGATGCCAAATGCTTGTTTGGACATAGGAGATATCTGCAACCAGCATCAAGAATGTCTGCAATGCAGGTCTGGACTGGAAGTCAAAATAGGCCCTGGTATTTCAGGTACACTGAGGCCCAACAAGACCCCCACCAGCCCACTCCACAGTGACTGTCTATGGCCAGTGCTGTATTTAGGTCTGATGCCGCCCTAGGCATCGGAACCTAAACACGCCCCCACGTTGTGCACTGACGTCACTTTCATGTTCTTTCACGGACACCCTACCCCTCACCCCGCCAGATTTCATATGGAAAACCGTGGCGGGTGGGAAGGGTTTTTTTAAAAAAAGAAAAATGCAAAAAAAAACTATGCACCCCGAAAATCATGCCGCCCTAGGCACAGGCCCTCGGGGGCCTATATATAAATATGGCCCTGTCGATGGAATCTTACAGCAGCCCTTCTGGCATTTGCCAGATTGCTGGTCCAGGCCTGCTGCAATGTATGCCATTGGTCAGATCCAAAAACTATTGCAGTAGATAACAAATGAGTGGTAGACCCAGGGCATTGCTTCAAATGTTTACAATAACATATAGAGGCACTAAATGTAATATCCTCTCCTTTGTTGTACTAACAGTGTTGAACTTGGCTAGTGGGATACTGGGAAAAAAACAAGTGGATCCCAGCCCGTATAGGCCCCACCAGTCCAGACTCCCCAGATCTGCTGTCAAGGAGAAGGAAGGAGCTAACAGTATGTGTAGTGTTCACGGTGAGGGGATAGGTTGGACGTGATGAGGCAAATTAAATGCCTTTTATTCCAAAACCCCCTACAGCAAATGTAATAAAGATGCAACGTTTGCTATTAGTATAATCTAATATAACATATGGCAACCAGTAGCATTTACAGGCAAACATCTCATTGGTTGCCGAGGCTTACTGGCAAATGTTGGTTGTTCTTCTAATAGTCAATATATAATATAGTATATTTTCCTCATCTATGAGTGGATGCAGCACTAAATTACATCAACAGAAATAATAAATTCTTCATCAGCAACCTCTACATACAGCCCTATATAATTGCACCTTCACTTCTTTAACAAAATGTAACATGATAAAAAAAGCCCCCAATCAAAACCTCCCCCCTCCCCATTCATGACATAAACGTAAGCAATTAGTATTACTGGAATGTCTCCCAATATACCTGTGTAGGCCTGCTCCACAAACACTGGAAACGGCTGCATAAACCACGTCTCCATATACCGAGACTTTTTGCTCAGCGCATCCAGGGGGACAAATGACCTGAGCCAACTCTTGCTTGAGATCCAGAGCTGTCATAGTGCAGGTGATAGGAATCGGAGCTGAAAGGGACACAGACATGTCATTCATCGAATGGAATATAAATTAGTGATGGGCGAATTTATTCGCCAGGGACGAATTCACTGTGAATTTTCCGTGTTTCGCTGCTGGCAAATAAATTCACAAAACTACTGTGAAAAACAAATAAATTGGTCGCCGGCGTCAATTTTGATGCCCACGAAACCTGTAATAATAAAACAGTACAATGTACTTGATTCCAATTAAGATATAATTAATCCTTACTGGAGGCAAAACTAAATTACTGGGTTTATTTCATGTTTGTTCCGATGCACCCGCTAGTCAGCACTAGCCGAAATATTCTCAGGAGACGCGTATTGCTTAGTAAAAATGCCGCTTGGGTTGGAGAGAACTATATATATTATATATATATATAAATACGGCCCTGCTGATGAATTAATGCTGCTGAAACTTTGCCAGCGTTCAGCTGCCGAGACGCAACTTTGCATATTAGAGAATTAGCGTAGTGGTAGCGAATTTGCGTCTGACAAAGTGGCAAAAATTGTAGGGAATTAGCCTTTGACAAGGAGATGTGCGTCTGAAATAAAGGCGCTTTTTACAAATAAAGTGGTCCCCTCTGGAAGTCTCAGACAGCGCAGCTGAATGCGAGAAATCTTCTTGTCCAATGTATTAGTGCCGGTTTGGGGTGGCCAACTTCTCGCAAGAGCAGCGCCTGCGAACCGCATCCTTATGAATCTTTTTGCAATAAGTGAATAAGCCTCAATGACTATAATTGGCTTTGGGGTGTAGAAAACCTGTACTTTTTCATAGTAGCACTTAAATGTGTATACAACCATGTGAACTTCCAGATGGAGGGCAGACCTTTCTGTGATACCTTTGGCAGGAAGTTGGGTGAAGTGATGAGCAAACTTTTTCACCAGATTTCACTGCGAAAAAGATGCCCATAGGGTGAAAAAAAATTTGCACGCCAGTGATAGATTTCAATGCATTTGGCAAAATTGATGCCGTTTCTCAAATTTTCGGTGATGTGAAACGGGTCAGATTCGCCCATCCTACTCATATAGGTGAATGTGGGCAGCACCCCAACATCTACTGTATATAAATGACTCAGGCAGGGGCGTAAGTATAGAGGAAGTAGACGCAGCGGCTGCAGGAGGGCCCAGGGAGTTTAGGGGCCCCATGAGGCCCTCATACATATACAATTTCAATAAATATTGGTAAAACAGGTCAATCTCTAGATGTTTTGGGAGCATGAAAAAGAATTTGCTGTTGGGCCCAGTAATTTCTATTTACCCACTGGACATTCAGGTGGTTATACTAACAAAAAGCCGTTGTTTGGTACAAAGAGTGTAATTCCCAGAAAAACAGTGATATTTCAAATGATTGATGAGATATCTGACACCTGAAAATCATTTTTGAAATATCACTGTTCTTCATAATATTTTTAATGTCTTCTTTTCTGGCACCCTTCTTTCTAGTCATTCTATCCGCAAAGCGCAGGCCACGCCACCCGTTATTTTTATTAAAGATTTAGCAGAGAGCCAGATGTAGCCATCAAAAGAGCCACATCTGGCTCCCGAGCCATAGGTTCCCTACCCCTGGCCTAGGGCAATACTAGATCCATATAGAGCCCCGCATTATGGAATCACAAAGAGTTGTGCCTTAAGTCTCTCTAGGTGATACTCAGGGGCTGCAAGATGCATTGTGACAATGTGCATGATGCTTTGGGGCAAATTCACTAAGATCCAAAAATTCGCCAGCATTGGCTTCGCTAGCGTTCGCCGCACTTCACCAGGCGAATTTTCGCCAGCGCTGCACAAATTCACTTAAGTGCAAAGTTACGCTCAGGTCAGTGAACTATAGCATAGTTGCGCTAGTGTTACTTCGCCAGGCAAAGCGCAGTTACGCTAGCGATGCCTAATTTGCATAAAGCGGGAACTTAAGCGTATAATAGAAGTATATGTTACAGCCACTACATTCCACTACACAAGCCCAGGAAACCTTTAATAAATAAAATAAAGTTGTCCTATTGCCCTACATGTGCCCCCTGTATAGTTGTGTTGCCATATGTTGGGAAATGTAGGGGGGAAGGAGGGTAACCCCCCCAAAAAAATTATCAATCTTTTTCAGACTATCACCCTCCAATGGTAAAACACGCCAGCGTTTTTCTTGGGACTTCTAGTCCCAACGTAAGTGGTAACGCTCAGGAAAATGTTAATCTTAGTAAATTCGCGTAATTACGACCCTTTGTCAGTGCGCAACTTCGCCTGGTGTAAGGGTGCGAAGTTGCGCAAGTCTATCTACTTCGATAGCGAAAATTCGCCAGAGTCGGTGTTAATGAATTTCCGAAGTTACGAAATGACGTCACGCTGGTGAATTAGCGCAAGCATTAGACTCTTCGCGCTTTAGTGAATTTGGGCCTTTGTGTCTGTTTCTTACATCTTGTCACTTCTAGTAAATAAACCCCCCAGACTGAATTCAGAGGGGCACCATCATATGCAACTGCTGGCATCCTAGAAATATACAATATTAATAAATGCATCAGAGCTAATTAATAAAGAAAAATAAAATTGGCAAATCATAGATGTCTATTTATACGGAGAAGAAGAGGTACACTAATTAGTACTGGTATGGGACCTATTATCCAGAATGCTTGGGACCTGGGGCTTTCCAGTTAACGGGTAATTTGGATCTTCATACCTTAAGTCTACTAGAAAATTATGTAAACATTTAATAAGGATTAATTATATCTTGGTTTGGATCAAGTAGAAGCTACTGTTTTATTATTACAGAGAAAAAAGGAAATCATTTAAAAAAATTTGGATTATTTGATTATAATGGAGTCTATGGGAGACGGCATTTCCGTAATTCGGAACTTTCTGGATAACGGGTTTACGGATAATGGTTCCCATAGCTTAACAGTGTGCAAATGACACTTATTAGTCCGGAGACATAAAAGACTCCCTTGCCAGTTAGTAACACAAATCCAAGTGCAAAATTGCACACAAGTGAAAGCTATTCGCAAAGGTAACTCCACATATTCATCTTCCAATTTTGGTGCATTATGCACACTGACAGGGTCGGACTGGGGGGCCCACCGGGGCTGAAGTCCAGGGCCCCCCTCCAGCCCCCACACCCCTACTGTGATGAGCGCACGCTCGGGGGTGCATGCATGAAGGCGCGATCAGTGTGCATGTGCTAACGGAACCATGCTCATTGAGGGAATGGCGCCAATCTGTGTGCCTCTGCAGATAATCCGGATATCAGGATCGGGGGTCTGGCCCAGCGGGGGCCCATGATGGTTGTGGCCCACCGGGTTTTTTCCCGGTATCCTGCCGGGCCAGTCCAGCCCTGCACACTGATATTGAGTTCTGCCATTTAGAGCTGTTACTTCTAAGGGCCCTATTAGAGCAGGGGTCCTCAAAACTTTTTGTACCTGTGAGCAACAGAGTTGGAGAGCAACAGAAACACCAAAAATGTTCCTGGTTGGTACAAAATATGTGTTTTGGCAGTGCACCTGGTTTTTAATGCAACCAAAACTTGCCTCCAAGCCACCTGCTTTGAGGCCACTGGGAGCAACATCCAAGGGGTTGGAGAGCAACATTGGCTTGTGAGACACTGGTTGGGGATCACTTCCTTAGAGTATTGCACCTGTATATGCACCCGATATACCCTAGTGCAGACTGTTTTTGCAAAATGGGCTTTGCAGCTTGAATGGGATTTCCCAATGCAGATACTATGATACAGATATAGTGCTGGAACTCTGCTGTTTCTGGTCAATAAACATGGATACTTGAGGCAATATTTTGGACTTTGCACTGCCTAATGAAGCAAGCCCTAAGGATCAGACAGAGGCAAGTAATGGATCTTTACATAGGGATGACTTGCCTCTCAACTGGTACAGTTAATGCCATGAGTATCATTTGTAGCTGAATACTTTGGCAATAAAACTTTCTTCGTCTTCAGTTAGTTAATATAAATATGGTCACACGGATACAGTTATTTATACATATGCCTACAAAAACATTTTCTACTGCTTATGGCATTATCTCCATGGGGCTTTCTTCATGCATGGTCCATATTCACTGCTTTGACTAGGACATAGTCATTGCTACATCAAGTCATTTTCATCGGACTGATTTCAGTGACTGTTTATTATAGCAGAATGCAGTATTTGTCCCCCCCCCCCCATGTACAATGTGACTTTATTTGTTGATCACAAAATTTACTCACACTCTCCGGGTTCAACGGCTGCCGCCAGCTTCACAAGGACGCCTACAAAATGAAAAACTATTCTTAGTATCACCGGACACTGGATTTTAAGTTTGGTCCAAGTTTCAGAGAGCAGGTTTTTCGCCCAGATCTTGTAAGTGTACTTACATGAAACCGCCAGTGTGTAAAGAATGAAATGCATCATTGTTGGGTTGACAAACAAAATCTGAAAAGTAAAAAAAAAAACAAACATTTAATAACTTAATAAACTTCTAAAGGGCACCTAACCTAATCACCTACAAATGTTTCTGCTACCAGAGGTACAGGATAATAGTTCTTGCATTCTGGTTGGGGGAAACAATTGTTTTTCACCCAAAAAAATGCTCCCCCAAACTCTAGGCCGATCCTGGTGTGGGCAACCTTGTTGTGGCACTTTGAATAGTTTCATGCACATGCAAAACATACTCACCCATAGAAGTGCTGATTATGTGCCAACGCACCACTAAACATGGCCAGCCTGGCATAGCCCCATGGATGCAATAGTCACCTTGCCCCTTAATATACCCTCTTTGCTCTGATCATCTACCCAGAGTTTCACTTGGGGGTGGCACAGTTTGACAATATCCCAGTGCATTTCTATTCCCAGTGAATCAGTAGTAAAGACTCTGTATAGGGGTAATACAACTATGCATAGTGCTTAGAATGCATGAACAAACCAAGCATTTTAATATACAGTTTGGGACCTGTTACACACTATCCAGAAAGCTCCAAATTAGGGACGCACCAAATCCAGGATTGAGTTCAGAATTCGGCCAGGATTAGGCCTTTTTCAGCAGGATTCTGCCGAATCCTTTTGCCTAGCCGAACCCAAACCCTAATTTGCATATGCAAATTAGGGCCAGGGAGGGAAATTGCATATTTCCCCCTTCCCACCCCTAATCTGCATTTGCAATTTAGGGTCTGGTTCGGTATTCAGCCGAATCTTTCTTGAATGATTCGGGGGTTCCACCGAATCCAAAATAGTGGATTCGGTGCATCCCTACTCCAAGTTATGGAAAGGCCGTCTCCCATAGACTCAAATAACCACAATCAAATAATCACATTTTTAAAAATATATTTCCTTTTTCTCTGTAATAATAAAACAGTTCCTTGTACTTGATGCAAACTAAGATATAATTATTCCTTACTGGAAGTAAAATCAGCATATGGTCTTAAGTAATGTTTACATGATTTTCTAGCGGACTTAAGTTATGAAATATACGTTATCCGGAAAACACCAGGTTCCAAGTGTTTTGAATGTCAGGGTCATTCATTTGAATTTATTTCTGAAGGAGAGTGGAAGCCAGTGAAGGGATTGGCAGAATGGTATGGCAGAGGAGGAGCTGTTGCTGAGGTGTATAAGTCTAGCAGCAGTGTTCATTATGGACTGGAGAGGTGACAGTATCTGATGGGGAAGGCCAATTAAAAGAGTTACAATAGTCTAGATGGGATATGACAAGGTCCCATAACTGTATTAACAAACTTTTGGTAGGCTAGGTTGAGGCTAAGTGACCTAAAGATCCAATAGTTGCAGCGCACTCCTGGAGTCAAAGATCGCTTCAGCTTCAGTATTTGGTTAAAACACCCCTCTTTATTAGTTACATTCAGTAAAACAAATCAAGCTCAAGGTCTAACGCTTTTCATAACCACGTACTTCCTCAGAGACCTGACCTAAGTGACCTAGAGACACCAGAAAAAGTTCTGCATGAATGGAACATCACTACTGGGACCCAGAAAATCAAAGGGCCACACCAGTCCTGAAGATGTTGCATTGTTTGGAATAGGGAGGAAGAGGAACCCCAAATTAGGGTGTTATTCAGGCCATGTTTCTCTCTCTAAAAATGACTTGAGTCCTTTCAACAGGATTGCAATTCCCTGAGGACATCAGCCACTTATTGCTGCAAATGATTACTGAATACATTCCTGCACTAGAGCTCTATGATGTAGACTTTAACATTCGTTTTAAGGATCTTGGTTAACTGTTCTTGGCACAGGTATGGATGTGTGGAATCCTAGAAGTCTGCACCAAGAGGAAAAAGGGACCAGTTGTCCTTTAGGGGACAAGAGAAGGTTTGTGCTTCTCTGAAGTAGAGCTGAATACATGTTGCAAAGCATAGATTGGATTTATTATTTGAATGAGTGACTTGGAAGGGAGCAAATTGGGGCATAGTGAGGGATTTGTTGGAATAAATGTCAGCCTGTTAGTTTCTCCCCAGATGATCAGCACAGGGTGAGCAGGAGCAGATGAAATGGGTTTAAACAGATACATGGGGTAACAGGAGAGATGTCAGCCTTTATAAATTCCCCCAACCAACATTTTATTTATATATTTTGTGTCTCATTGTCTTAAAGGGATACTGTCATGGGAAAAAAAACACATCAGTTAATACTTCTGCTCCAGCAGACAGATTTTGTTATATTCAATTTTGAAATCTGACATAGGGCTAGACATATTTTCAGTTTCCCAGGTGCCCTCAGTCATGTGGCTTGATCTCTGATACATTTCAAACATTCTTTACTGCTGTACTGCAAGTTGGAGTGATATCAACCCCCCGTCCCCCCCACAACAGAACAATGGGAAGGTAACCAGCTCCTTAACAGAAAATAACAGCTCCCTGGTAGAGCTTAGAAAAGCACTCCATAGTAAAAGCCAAGTCCCACTGAGACACATTCAGTTACATTAAGAAGGAAAAACAACAGCCTGCCAGAAAGCAGTAACATCCTAAAGTGCAGGAACAAGTCACATGACTGGGGCAGCTGGGAAACCGACAATATGTCTAGCCCCATGTCAGATTTCAAAATTAAATATAAAAAAATCTGTTTGCTCTTTTGAGAAATGGATTTCAGTGCAGAAGTCTACTGGAGCAGCACTATTAACTGATGTGTTTTGAAAAGAACATGTTTTCCCATGACATTATCCCTTTAAAGGAGACATATAGGATTAATGAAAATTCACTAATATTGTAGGCATTAATGAAAACTATATTGGTTGGTTTTACTTTTGGCAGTAAATTAAAATGCCCCTTTATTCGCGCTCCCCATAGATGTTCTCTGGTCCCTATGTCAGTGTTTCAAATGAGGGGTGGGCATGTCCTAATGGTGCCTGCCAGAAGTACAGTAGGAGGGGGACAGCCAATCACAACCCTGCAGTCACACAAGCAAAATTCAGTTCCCTATCAGGTCAGCCTTTTGCCGGTGATTGAGTTTAAATGTACCATTGCTACAGGTCAATGTTTTTGGCTTCTTTTCCTACTTTCATGATATTGTCCATCTGACATAAGTGACTAAGTAGCAGATACATGTTTTGTTCAGTTATTCTAGAAAGCTATGCAATGCTTACAAAGATCAGTTAAATGTGCCATTTTTCACGGGACAGTCCCAGTTTTGACAGCTCAACCCGCAGTCCCGGATTGTTACTGAAATGCCCTGACTTTCTCTTTGATCTCCTGCACTGAACAGCCAGAACTAGATACAAAGTTTCTAACTTAAATGGCTTTCAGCAGAGAGCCCAGAATCTGTGGCAGGTGTGCTTAAGTACTTTTGTAACAAATTAATATAAGCAAAAGAAACAATTTAAGATAAGCAGGTCTCTTGGGTAAACTGCCTCTTGCAGCTTAAAAGGAAATTCCCTATTTATTAGCAAAAATAACTAAAAAAAAACACAGAAATGTGTTCAAACGTTCATAACCTGCCAATATTTGTAAAATGAACATGGTGAGTACAGGGCGTAATCTTTCTATTTCCAAAATGTTGGGTGATATATGATAGTCTAGGTCAGGGGTCCCCAACCTTTTTTAACCGTGAGCCACATTCAAATGTAAAAAGAGCTGGGGAGCAACACAAGCATGAAAAAGTCCTTTAGGGTGCCAAATAGGGGCTGTGATTGGCTATTTGGTAGCCCATGTGTGTACTGGCAGCCTACCTGGCACTATACTTAGTTTTTATGCAATTAAAACTTGTTTTCAAGATTGGAATTCAAAAATAAGCACCTGTTTTGAGGACCATAAGAGCAACATCCAAGGGGGTGGAGAGCAACATGTTGCTCACAAGCTACTGGTTGGGGATCACTGGTCTAGGTGCATCTGTTAATGTATTTTGATGGTTCTTACTCTCATACAGCTCTCAGCAAAGAACAGGAACATACTGCAGCTATAGACAGTTATTGTCCATAAACCCAAAGAAACCAATATGTGCAGAAGAAAATATAACTGTAAGGGGACAAACACACAATCCCACATGAACAGAAGAGGCACATCAATCAGTAAAGATAATTGGATTAAAAAAACATCTTCACTGGTGACTTGTAGATACTATGGTGCAGTACCTTTGATTAATTATAATGAAAGCCAAGTGCAACACACTTTCATATAAAAGGTATGTAGAATGGTGCCATGTGCAGAAGACCCTTCAGGCTAATTAAACCATAGAATATAGGTCTATAGCAAAATTGCCTGCTCACCAAACTCTACAAATCTACATACTTCAACCAAATGTATACTGAGTCCACAATGTCTTCTAGAATTGAAGGTGGCCATAAATGCAGAGATTCCCACATTTGGCAAGGTTGCAAACACAAGCAAATCTCTCCCTAATATGCTGAGATATTGGACTGATTTCATCACTGGCCCTAGGGCCCAACAATCAGATCACAACAACGTGAATACATGCAGTCAGAGTCGGACTGAGGACATATCATTGAACCATTTCAGTTCTCAAACCTGGCTGATTGACATCCTGTCATTTTTTTGGTCAGATAGCAATTGGGGAAGAATGTCAGACGGCCACATACATTGCCCAATAAGATGCCAACTTAGTCTGCATGCATCTTATATCAGCCCATGTATGAGGAGCTTTACACAATATTCATCATGATCATGAAAGGGAAAAAGCTTGTCTGTTATAGAAGAGCTATACAACTGGAGGCAGTACGACTGAATGCAGTCCAAAAAGGGATTTTAAAGATTTTTTTCATTATTTGCCTTTTTCTCACTAATTAACATGTTAGATCCTCAGATTAGCAAGGGATCCTCAAAGCAACTCTCAAAAGATCTGAAAACAGAGATTGTTCAGTATCATGGTTTTGGGGAAGGCTACAAAAAGCTATCTCAGCTGTCAGTTTCAACTATAAGGAATGTAAACAGGAAATGGAAGGCCACAGGCACAGTTGTTGTAAAACCCATGTCTGTCAGCCAAGAAAAATACAGGAGCGACATATGCGGAGGATTGTGAGAATGGTTACAGACAACCCAAAGATCACCTTCAAAGACCTGCAAGAACATCTTGCTGCAGATGGTGTATCTGTACATCATTCTACAATTCAGTGCACTTTGCACAAAGAACATCTGTATGGCAGGGTGATGAGAAAGAAGCCCTTCCTGCACTCAAGTCCCCTGACTTGAATATCATTAAACATCAACGGAATTATTTGAAACAGGTTATCCAAGCTTGGCAGCCATCAAATTTAACTGAACTGGAGAGATTTTGAATGGATGAATGGTCAAAAATACCGCCATCCAAAATCCAGACACTAATTCAAGGTTATAGGAGGTGTCTAGAGGCTGTTACATTTGCAAACAGAGGCTCAACTAAGTATTGATTTAATATCTCTGTTGGGATGTCCACATTTATGCACCTGTCTAATTAGGTTATGGTTGCATATTGCATATTTTCTGTTAATCCAATAAACATTAAGTGACTGCTGAAAGCCAGTGATAAACAAGAGAGGTTCCCAAACGTATTCATATGATTAAATGTGCCTATTTATTTACCTACACAATTATGCCCAACATGTGTCCAGTAATAACTCACACAACACTGTCCTGTGTGTGTCCATTAATAACTCATTTAGTGCAGTTTACATGAGCCCAGTAACAAACCCACACAGAACTGTCCTTTATGTGCCAAGTAACAACTCACATAGTACTGATCTACATGTGCCCAATGATAAAAATAATCTCGGCACTGCCCTAAATTGTCTCAATGATAACACTGTTCCACATATGCCCAACAACAACCCACACCACACTGCCCTACATGTGCCCAACGACGACGGCTCCATGTGAGCAGAAACGCGTTCATGCACCATGCACGAATACATTTTTGATATTCTTTCTTTTCAATTTTGGGCCGTGTGTGCTTTCTTTTGTCTTTTTATTCAAGAATACAGCATTATCCAATGTTTCGGACCAGATAAAAAAAAGTTGGATAATGCTGTGTTATTGAATTGAATAAAAAGACACTCCATTCACCTTATCATAAAAGAGAGTGCTGATCCTTTGCTTGCATCTTTATAGATATATATATATATATATATATCAACAAACAATCGCTGTTGTTTAAAGGGTAAGGCATTTTTTAGTAGCTGTATGCACAGAATATCTCAATGTCTTAAATATATTGATAATGGGTTGAGTGCAGAGGACCTCTTGCATTTGTCTATATGTATTTTGTGGTCACAGCCTAATTGTACCCCCGCCTAATGGTTTTAAAATTAGTGGTGAGCACAACTTTCCTTTGTTTGTTTTATATATATATATATATATATATATATATATATATATATATATATAAAACAAACAAGGGAAAGTTGTGAGGCAGTGTTCCAATGGATCAGAGATATGTAGTAGACGGTTGTAGTTACAGTACAATAATATAAAAAATTCCCACTGCCAGCATATATTATTTATCAATTCCTTGTAATGGAACAGTGAGAGTGACCATGTTTCCCATAATTCCAACTAGCCAACAATACTATAACAACAGCAAATAATAAGAAAGGTCCGTAGTGGAAAAATAAAGCAAAAACGATGCCAAATGGTCTAAACTTAATCCCAGCATGGAAGTCACTGTGCAATGAACGTGCACATAACACTATTCTAACACCATTCTAAATGAAAGTATTGGGATAATCTGCACCTGATGGCAGGGCATGTCTCAAAACCCATACCAAATACAATAACAGGAGCCCTGATCTCTACTCCAGTCTTTGGTCAGAGCTAAACCTGTGTCCATAGCTGGGCCAAGGCATTTTGAAACCCTAAACAAGGGCTTCCATAAGTGCCCCCCCCCATCCGATCCTGCATTACCATTTCCCACTTTACCATTCTAATTGCCCCTATTTGTACCTGTTCCAATGTCAGTCAATCCCTCAGATTGCCCCCAAGCCCCTCAATCTGTACCTGTGCCAGCATAAGACAAAACATCCATCATATTGTTACCCCCAAACTGTACCTATGTCAGGGGCAGCCAAAAAATCCATCATCTTGCCCCTAATTTGTACCTGTGCAGTGAGAGGTGGGGAGTGCTTCTGACCTCAGTACAAATCACTTGCAAGAGGGGTTGGAAAAACTAGTAAAGGCCAAGCAAACCAGGTTTTTAAAACAAAAAAAGAAAAAAAATTCCCCTTAAAAGTGTGCCCCCCATGATTGCGCCCTAGGTGGGCACCTACTCTGTCTACCCCAAGTTCCGGCCCTGCCTGTGTCTCCAGGAATGCCAGTCTGTGCCCAAATAACCCACCGGTAGCAACAGAGAGTATAGTAGTGCATTGTTGCCTGTTACACACAACTATGTCTCCTGTTACACCCAAGTATGGACAATTGCACACACACACACACACATACACACACACACCATCTGTAGTCACTCACCGTAGTAACTGATGTACAATGTGGAGTGAGAGCTGTGCTCCTGTCTGGGCTGCCTCCTCTCTGCTCAGCACTAGGTGTTCTCTAGGAAGGATTCTTATAAGCACAGGAGGACCAGTAGGAGTTTTCTTGAAAGGGAGGAGGCTCCAGCATGGGATGGTGGGGGTGAGGATGATGGTACATAACATCCCCTTCAAAACCAGGACATTAACAACAACATCGGGACACAATACACAAACTGACATTCATAATTCTATTTCATTCAGCCTGTCAAATCTCTTTGCTGAGTTATATTGCCTACATGTCATTAAGCTGTTCCAATGCCTTATATACAGCTATTTATAGGAGGCCATTGATGTCTGTGTACTGAGATCATATAAGGATAATCTGTAGATTAGGGCAAGCAAAGGGGTATTAGTCACTTTTGTTTATATATTAATATGGAAACAGTCTCGTGTATCTGTATATCACATCCCATTGAGGGGTATCTCCTATGTAACTGTATTTTAGTGAAAAGGTGGTCAGTATCTGTCCATTGTATCTGTATATTAGGCACTAGGTATAATATCTGTATACAAGTACGGTGGAAATGAAGGGAGTGATCTTTTCCCTTTTTTTGTATCTTAGGACAAGTTAAGGGGTTGTTTGCCCCGTATATTTATATTTAGTTATATTGATATAGCAAAATGGTCTGTTCCTTATATCTGCATAGTCATCAAGAGGAGGAGGAGTTGTTAGGCAATAAATATTTGACTTTTATAACCATATATTAGTGCAACTTAAGGGCTAGCTTTCTCTGTATATCAGTATATTAGGCTGTCTATCATATCATATATCATATCTTTGTAAGGTGATGGGCATCGGCCCCGTTTATTTGTGTATTAGTGCAAGTTAAAGGAGTTCTATTTATTATATATGATCTATCATAGCCCAGCGCCCACTGGGACTGCTTTCCAGTGCCGCTGTTTAGGGCCCCCCTCCGGCCCCCGTGGGCCCACTACTGTGATGCCGCATGCATGCACGAATGGTGATCGGGAGAGGGGCCAGGAGATCGGGAGAGGGTCTGACTCTGTATATATCTTTATATTAGGTAAATTAAGGGGGGTCTATTTATCTTTATTAGGACTTTGAAGGGAGAGATCCAGTGACTGGTCAGATTGCTGGTCAGGCTAGTACAAAGACTGAAGGTACCTAAAAGTCTAAACGTACACCGAAAAAAAACATGCTTCAGCCATTTAATTTTCAATTCCAATCCCCGAAAACCCAGTGAGCCATCCTTAGGATTAGCAAGAATAATGAGTTTAGGCATTTATCCAACACAATCCTCATCTTTCATTCATAAAGGCATGACAGTTCTTGGGAGAAGTGGAGCGCAATAAAATGATTTTGCTATGGACAAACATAAAAAAGGTGGAAAGCCTTCATTAAAAGACAACTTTACACACAGCAGGCCTCATATCAGGAAGTATGTGGCAGAGGTCCAGTGTCCAACTTAGGCGCCAAGTTTTCTCTCTACAAACATAAAAAAAACCAGATTACTGCCCAGAAGGGCACATATTGTAAGGTGATGTCAGGCATTAGTCATAATTTACTATAATTATAATATCAGTATTTGGCGAGGCCTCCTTTTTGACTTGGGATGTCAGGCTTATGCAGTGCAGTATGGTTGGCAAGCATTTAAATGTCTGCCAGAGGTGTGTAAATAATAAGTTCAGTATATCATGATTTGCAGGTCCTACTACTACACCTTAGTGTTTCATCTGCAAAAACATCTAGGCAAAATCCAACCATGAATGTTGTTATGGTCAAGTCCCTTTACATGTCATCTCCTTACACTCTCCATTACTCTCTCCATTACTACTATTTCCAAACGTGTACTCACTTACATCTTTGATATTTCTGTCTCATTTTCTAGTTAGACCTGTGTTGTTAATTAAGTGTTTGGGGCAGTCTTAAAGGAACTGTAACACCAAATAATTAAAGAGTTTCAAATGATAGACAATAAAATGTACTGGTGCCCTGCACTGTCAAAACCGGTGTGTTTACTTTACTACAATTAATATAAACAAGCTGCTGTGTAGCCATGAAGGCAGCCATTCAAACACAGGATACATAGTAGATAAAGACATTCTAAAGAATCCCATTGTATACTACAGAGCTTATCTGTTATCTGCTGTGTATTCTGTGCCTTTTCTCCTTTTTAGCTTTGAATGGTTACACAGCAGCTATAAAACTATAGTAGTATTTCTAAAGCAGACACACCTATTTTACCAGTACAGAACAACAGTACATTACATTTTCATTACTTTAGGACACTTTTATTTTTTGGTGTTACTGTTCCTTTAACTGAGAATGAGTGGGGTATTTTGTAGATAACAGAACGTGACTCTCTAGGACAGTGATCTCCAACCAGTAACTTGAGAACAACATGTTGCTCTCCAACCCCTTGGATGTTGCTCTCATTGTCCTCATAGCAGGTGCTTATTTTTGAATTCCAGGTTTGGAAGTAAATTTTAATTGCATAAAAACTAAGTATAGTACCAAGCAGAGCCTCCTGTAGGCTGCCAGTCCCAAAGGGGCTACCAAATAGCCAATCACAGCCCTTATTTGGCAACCCCAGGGACTTTTTCATGCTTGTGTTGCTCCCCAACTCTTTTTACATTTGAATGAGGCTCACGGTAAAAAAGGTTGGGGACCCCTGGTCTAGGCAGTGTCAGTCAATGCCTACTAAAGCTAAAAAAGTACTCTTTTGTATAAAAAAAAGTCCCATAGGCACGATCCACAAGAGTTTTTAAAGGGCATGTAAATGCAAAAAAATTAAATCTCATTTTTACTTTCATTAATGAAAGAGAAACCTATCTCCAATATACTTCAATTTAAAAAGGTGTACCATTTTTATAAGAAGAACAAATTTGTAAATGGAGGGCACTCTTTTGTACACTGTTCACCATATATACAAAAAGCCAAAAAACAGACCCTCATATAGGTCCAAATTATAAGCTAAATAACAAATGAAGGGCTTTGCACACCAATTTAATACTACCAATTTAATACTACGATTTTAAAAGTCGCTCAAAAATACCAAGCTATTCAGGGAGATTCGTTGCGGCGATTAGTCGCCAGGCGACAAATCTCCCCGCGTGGCCTTTCCCTTAAGGGTTACTTGCATGGTCGTGGCAACCAATTGTCTCCTGTTAATTGGCATTGGATTGCTGCCAATGGGTATTGGTTTTCTGCAGGTAAGTATTAATCTAAGACTGGCTGGTGTTAGCCTATACAAACTGTTTCCTAAAATCTTCCATTATAAGGGAATACAAAATACAAGGCTCTTGCCTGCACTCATTTCAGGGGAATTGTGGTATAAGATGTGGCCATTTGATTCAATGGAGGGCTCTTAATACCCTGTATTTTGTCAATAATCAGGCTTTCCTTGTCCTCATTTGATCATTTGTATGATTCCTCTGCGGAGTAAACATCTGGCACTTCAACTAAAAGGGATTTCTGCCCATTGAAATAGATCCACAGTCATAACTAGGGCAAACATCAATAGAACAGAGTGTTTAGTGGTTTTCTTACCTCTCCAAGAAGCCCCAGCTGCATTCTCAGGTCTGAAAGAGCTCAATCCCAGACCACATCTCTTCTAATTCAATGTAGTACTAATCAACCCAAATATCTGGCTAGTCAATTAGTTTTACTGACCTCTGTCTCATGGAGCATTCTGGGATATATCTTCCTTCCGTGATTTTCTACTAAATGTGCCACAGTAAATATGGGCCGGGGTTAGAGTTATACTTGATGGACAGTTATGTTGTGATTTTTTAACCCAAAATAACTATTATTATCTATTATTTATACAGTGCCAACACACGGAGCAATTTGGGCCCCTTAGCTGTCCTGAGACGGCTCCTGTGATGCGGCCCTCCCCTCCCCACTGCTCTTACAATCTTCTGTCGGTGCGAGTCTAGTGGGGCATTGCTAGTTCAGAGAGAATAATTACACTCTCTTGCACTAGAAGAGCCAAAGACCTGCCTGACACACAATTCTCTAGATTGCCCTAGTAGAGCTTACAATCTAAGGTACGTATCACATATTGTATTCAAATTCATCAGACAATTAACCTGTATTCATGGGTTTTTGTTTTTTTTCCAACATTTTCCTGCAACTTACTTGATGCTTTCAAAGTAAAACTCCCAATCATGGATGCCCTTTTATTAGACACCAGTGGGATCACCTGACTATAGCTGGGAGGGGCAGGTAAGGTAAGTTGCAGGTAAAACTTATGTTCCAATATCTTGCACTGATGAGATCTAACAAGATCGAAACAGGCTGTCTGCAAGTTTGGATATATGGCTCTGAACTATTAGGCTGTATCTGTGCTATAAACCAGCGGTTCTGGATGCATAGTTGGCCACAGGGACATAAAGGAATGATTTACACGTCTCCGCCCATGATGCATTATGGGAGTAAAAAATCTCTCATTTTTGATATCTAGGCAGTGCTATATGTATGGCATGAGACATGTAAATACCTTCTGATTTCAGAAGGCTTCACTTTGCATGCTAATGAAGCAATAGAATTCTTAATGAATCAGATGAAAATTGAGAGTAGGACTGGCCAGATATGGGATGACTTTGACGTAGTTGGCCAGCTTAAATATATTGCAATATATGGACAAACAATCCCTGTTTTGTTTAAAGGGTAAGGCCTTTTTTAGTAGCTGTATGCACAGAATGTCTCAAATATATTGATAATGGGTTGAGTGCAGAGGATCTTGTATTTGTCTATATGTATTTTGTGGTCACAGCCTCATTGTACCTCCGCCTAGTGGTTTTAGAAATTAGTGGTGAGCACAACTTTCCCTTGTTTGTTACAATTTTTTAATTCAGCTTGATGGAGTGGATACATACTGAGCAGATCTTCATACTTCTCTACATAAGTACAAGTGGGTTTATTGCTATTAATAAAATCTAGGGCTGTTTCCATATGCTTTTTCAAGATCCCCCATTTCGGGATTTAAAGATGGCGAGAAATGCAGATGGGATTGCCTGGGCTTTCATTCATGGTGCCAATGCTGAAAAGGAAGGGACTGCACTTCAGCTGAAAGGGCCACAAATCCAGAAAGGTGGAAACAGTGTTGAAAAAAGAGAGGAGAGGAGTCAGATTGTTGCACCGTGAATCTGTGTTGGGCTGCTGCTTGCCAACTTTGACCTGGCTCAGTATGGTTTCTTAAGTGGAACAATGCTAATTAAAATTTCTAAAGACCTTCCTTCTGTTTCTACCTTAGCTTATATTTTGAACAATCAATACTACCCTATCAAACCTATTCTAGGCTAGGGCTAACCTGTAATCCTGTTCTCAACTTCTCTTTTAGATAAGCATCATGCCGTGGATATTCCTCAGGGACAGAATTTCTCAGATAAATGGTAAGATAGATTTTGGTTTTTGATATTTTGGAATATATATAAATTTCCCCTTAGTGGTACTTTACATTTGATTTGTACACATTTGTATATCCTTGCATTTACAAAGCCTGGCTTGGTTTCCACTTTTGTAGTAAATTCATTAGCACCTTTCTTATTCTTATCTGCTTGTTGAAGCAATGTAATCCAATGATTGGTAACACATTGTCTATTGACACAAAATATCTTAAACTGTTTTGTTAATTGTATAAGATACCAAATGTGCTTTGACATTTCCAAAATGCCACTTTTTTAGTACGCACTTCTGGACTTATTACTTGGCATGGATCAGTCGTTTTCGCTATTTTAAATCATTTTTACCACTTTGATCACCGGACCTGGCACTACAGTATTTATCCAATTTTTTAATTTTTCTCTGAATGAATTTTTGCACTGTGGACTATTTTTATTTTATGGACTATTTTTCTTTTATATCTATTAATGAACTCTTGTTATCGGACCGGCATTTGGATTCGTCAATTATGTATAATTACTAGGGTTGCCACCTGGCCGGTATTTTACTGGCCTGGCCGGTATTTTTGATGGTTGATCCCAATGTTATTAATAGGAAAAAAAGATAAATATATATGAAGGCCGGTATTTTTTTCAAGAAAAGGTGGCAAACCTAATAATTACGTTTCACTTAATTGAATTATGTACATTGATTACTGGTTTCATGTCTTCACTATCACTAATTGGCTTAATTGCTATGGTTTTAAACTTTAATATCCGGGATGCTTGACAAAGGGGTTACACCCTGAAACGTTGCATCTGCAAATAAACGAGCAAGGCTTTGCCTGATAGTATCACCCACACTGTACCGGTGTTTCCTTCTTCATTATTGCATCTGAGGCTGCCATATCCTATCACAGGGCACCTGGGGTTTAGCTTCAGGCGGCCAGGGTGTGCGAGGATGTTATACTTTTTCTCCTGTAATCTGGCACTGCCATACAAACGTCTTGATAACTCTCTTGTTCTACTCACCTATATTTGTAAAAAGAAGTTGTAATGGCCAGGTCCCACTGCAAAAAAACCTGGAGGGGGGCCTGGCTTATCCAGTTCTACTCGCGACTCCCACAAGCAGCTGCCTAACCGCCTGCTTGTTTGTGACAGATAGGGTTGCCACCTTTTTAAAAAAAAATTACTGGCTAGTGCTGGGGGGCAGGAACAAAAGGGTCTGGGAGCACCGTAAAAGGGGCGGGTCATGGAAAATCGTCATAAAAGGGGCAGAGCCGTGATGCTGAAGGGGCAGAGCCACCACAGCATGAGCCGAACAGATAAGTTTAAAGTGAAGGGCCGAGGGCTTTTAGTAAAGGTATTACAAATTACAGGCCCTGGCCCTTGCATGTATTTTACCGGCTAGTCCGGTAAAATACCGGCTGGGTGGCAACCGTAGACTGGCAGATGTTGAAAATGAAACCAGCAGAACAGTTGGGGAGAGAGATTACCATACAGCTTTGTGGTTCAGGGCCCCTTGTGCCCCAGTATTTAACCCTCGGAATAGATATTGAGGCATGGGTAATAACCGGAGGGCTTATCCTGATGAATCAGTTGGAAAACACATCTAACAAGAACAGTATCACTAACCAGATGTTCTTACTTTCCAGATAAATCGTCCTGGTGTTGATCATGACACATGATAAAACCATGCACCTTTAGATTTCAGAAGTGCTTGATTAAAATCATTACTTTAATTTCAAGTCAGTTCTCAGCCAAACTCTCCTATCTTTGTATCAATTAAATACAAAATTCCAGGAAAGAACTGGCACAACAACTCAGATAATTTAGACACCAAGCAATGAAATAACATAGTTTCAAGTAAGCAACCGCCTGAAACTATTAGCGTATTTACATATTCCTGGACTCTAGGTTCTGTACAACTAGTAGCCTGCTGAAACTGCCCCATCCTCTTTCATTTCATTACTAATTATTCCTCCTTGCACCTTACACTCATTAGGCTAAAAAAAAAAATTAACTCTTTTCATCTCAGATATTATGAATGGCATTTATGGAAAAAAATGAAATAAATCCTTGTCCTTCCATAACAACGTCAATGTGTCTATATTTAAATGCGTTTGTGATTCAGGGAGATTTGTCGCCTGGCGATTAATCGCCTCTTCTTTGGGGCGACAAATCTCCCCCAAACGCTTCCCCCAGCCTTCCAGCTGATTAATGAATAATCGCCTGTGCCTATTTACATGCGGCACTGGCTTTTCCGAAGTCGCTCAAATTTGCCTCCTTACACAATTTCGAGCGATTTCGGGGGAAAGTGCAGTGCCGCGTATGAATAGGCACATGCGATTATTCATTAATCAGCTGGAAGTAGGGTTGCCACCTTTTGAAATCATTATTACCGGCCGGCGGGGGCAGGGCCAAAAAGGGGGAGGGGCGTGATGTCAAGGGGGCGGTACGTGACGTCAAAGGGGGCCGAGCCACAGACGCGATGGGATGAAGACGCGAGAAAGGTAAGTTATTATTGGACTTAAGGCAAGGCAAGGGCCATTTTTAAGTGGTATTACAAATTTAAAGGCAGCTACATTGCTGGTAAATTTGTAATACCGGCCACGGCCTTGGCTGGTGTTTTACCGGCTAGGCCGGTAAAATACCGGCCGGGTGGCAACCCTAGCTGGAAGGCAGGGGGAAGCAGTTTGGGGAGATTAGTCACCAGGCGATAAGTCCCCAGGCGACAAATCTCCCCGAATCTTCCCATCTGGCCTTACCCTTAGGGTGTATAACCAAAAACTGGCCAACAGACCATTAAACAGATGCACACCTCATCCCAGATTGTTAAAGACATGAGATTCAATGTATATTCAACTACAACAAATTCCAGCTGCACACACACACACACACACCCCACCCCCCCAGGAAGGCCTGTTTCTTTTGTCTTTAAAGGAGCATTAGCAAGGGTGGCCTACAGAAGTATTCGATGTTTTAAGTGTTTTAATTCAGAACATTGCTAAGGTCAATGCTACCTCCAAAATGAATTCACTTGGGCTGATTGTCTTAAAGATATGTAGAGATAGCATGAAGCAGTGCTTTAGTAAAATGAGAAAGAGGTATGTGGTCTTCTTTTTTCCCTTTGTGACCATTGAGGCTCCAATCTCAGGCATAGTGTGTCTAGGTTCCAGTGTCACATCCCTGGGTGTTGTGTGGAATAAAGCAATAACTTAAACAGATCCAGTGTCGTAACTATAGAAGAAGCAGACCCCACAGTCCCAGTGGGGTGCAGGGAACCGGAGGTCCCAGATTGTGGGGGTCTGCTTTCTCTATAGCAAATAAGAAACCCCCTCCACCCCACTGGCTTTCTTACTGGCGAGGAAGGGGCATGCCAGTCAGGGCGGGAGTGGACGGAGTCGGGTAGGACAGAGGTAGGACAGAAAGTGGGCGGGAGGATGGGATCTGAAGATTTTTTTTGCATGGGGGAGCCCAGAGCACTCTAGTTACTCCACTGCACAAAAGCAATGTTGCAACAATATCAAATGTATACCAACAAATTTAGAATAATTTGTCCCCCCAGCAGTTGAGCTATAATTAATAGGAGAGGAGAATAAAGATAATACAATAGGGCACATTGTATTCGTTTTCCAAAGTCGCCTGAAGTTTCCATGTGATGCATCTTTGGGCAACTTCGTGTGTGATTAGCGTTGGCGATTTTCCATCAAAGCCACGCGCAGAGTGAGGGAAGGCGTTCATGGAGATTGGTCGCCGCAAAGTCAAGGCGATTAGTCACCAGGCGAATCAATCTCCCCAAAACGCCCAGTGTGCCCTATTGACAATGGGTTGAGTGCAGAGGACCTCTTGTATTTGTCTATATGTATTTTGTGGTCACAGCCTCATTGCACCCCCGCCTAATGGTTTTAAAAATTAGTGGTGAGCACAACTTTCCCTTTTTTCTTAATCTGGATCTGACGCATTTGTATCATAATCTCTCCACTGATTGATTTGCTGTTTTCGTATGATAGCTGACCATTTAGAATGAAAAAAACAGGCCAAGGCCCAGCCAAAAAAAAAGGGTATCTAATTACAGTTCCAATCTGATCAATCATCTCCTTGCTCAATCAGAGGGATCAGAACACTTTAGCCAACCAGCTCCATTACTTTCCACGTATTAGTGTGGGATAAACTGTTAATTCTTAATCAGGAATGCTTTATTGAATGGTAACTACGGAGGGTTAATCATTTGGTTCCTAAGCGTATGGCTTCCATATGGCTAGCTTTCCCAGAACAGGCCATCTCTTTCCACATAAATCTGAAATTAGAATCATTATTTAACTAGGACAGAGACCTTAGAAGCACTTAGTATAAAGAGATCAGTGGGAATGGTACTATTTGGCATGTAACAGGGAACAAGTGGAGGCTTTTATGGACTAAATAAATTTAATGACAATAGGTGTCCCAGTTTTCAGTTTCTGCGATGTGAGAGTCCAAAGTGAGTGTGATGTATTCTTTACAATACAATATGCAAAATAAATGAATCAGCACATGAAAACACACAAGTGACAATTAGCTTCCAAGTAACCAGTATGCAATGAGAAACTGTAGTAATAAGAAAAAATATATAATGACTGATTTAACTCAAGTGTGAACATAGAGAAGACACACAAACAATAAATCTTGAGAGTAGACCTGTATAAATAATGCAACAGAAAGCAGTGGCAAAAATGTATGTCAGGTTGAAACGTAATTGAGCGGCAGAAAGCGAAAGGCATAAATGGCATCGATATTTATTCAGAAGGAAACAATTCCGCAATACCAACACTATCACTCTACAGCAGTGCAAAAGGCTGTGCTGAAATAAGTTGTCATCGGTTGATATTTATTTATGAAATCAGAGTTAATGTGAACGTAGCGACTGATGCGAAATACTCTCAAGTACATAGACAACTTAGTTCAGTTTCTGCCACAGGCCTCTATTTCTGATCTTTTATCTGGTATTGCAGGAAGGGTGATGTAAATCCAGTGTTCAACCCCTTTATTGCATAAGCTCTCATTCATTCAAACTATAGGTGCAGCAAGAAGCGGCAATCATCAGGAGGAAGGGCCAAAAGGCTAAACTTGGTGGACATGTGACTTGTTTTACATCTTCTGTGTATAGGGTTACCACCTTTTGTTGAAAAAAAATACCGGCTTTCCTATATATTTATCTTTTTTTCCTATTAACAACATTGGGATCAACCACTAAAAATACTGGCCAGACTGGTAAACTACCAGGTCAGGTGGCAACCCTCTCTGTGTAACTATTATGGAACAATATATGCTCACAACTTTATTAAAAAGACATGTTTGTATCTTATTACCACAATTCCTCAGTGTATATTGTGCAGGGCCGCCATTAGAAATCATGGGGCCCCGTACAACAAAATTTTCGGGGCCCTAACACTTGTCCCCCCCCGATGGTGGCCCTGATATTGTGTAGCTGTATATGCATAAGGTGTAGGTTGGAGGTACCATACAGTTTCAGCCTTACTAACAGAAAGCAGTGCAGTATATTGCCTTGTTGCAGGACTAAAGATGGTCATAGACGCAAAGATCCGATTGTATGAATCCTCGAACGATTGGACGTTCCCATCTCCCCACCTGCCACTAACCTTCAGTTTAAATCAATTAGTAAAACAATCTATCAGGCCTGGATTTACAAACAAGGTGCCCCTAGGCCAGAGGTCCCCAACCTTTTTTACCTGTGAGCCAGCATGCAAAAACTATATGGAGTGCCAAAATATGGTTGTAATTGGCTATTTGGTGGTCCCTATGTAGACTAGTAGACTATAAGTGGCTCTATTTGACAGTACACTTGGTTTTTATGCAACTTGCCTCCAAGTCTGGCATTCAAAAATGAGCACCTGCTTTGAGGTCACTGGGAGCAACATCCAAGGGGTTGGTGAGCAACATGTTACTCACGAGCTACTGCTTGGGGATCACTGCCCTAGGCCTTCTCCACTCATCGCCCCCCCTCCCTGTTCATGTCTCTCTTCCCCTCCCCTTCCCTTTCCGTGTCTCTCTTCCCCTCCCGGTGCCTCTCTTCCCCTCCCCTTCCCTTTGCATGTCTCTCTTCCCCTTTCCTTGTCTCTCTTCCCCTCCCGGTGCCTCTCTTCCCCTCCCCTTCCCTTTCCATGTCTCTCTTCCCCTCCCCTTCCCGTATCTCTCTACCCTTCCTGTCCACGTCGCATCACGCATGCGCACACCTTGAATATGCGCATAAGCGCAACCTACTTGAATGCCACCCTAGGCCCCGGCCTTTGTGGCCTTGCCACAAATCCATGCAGTCAATGTTCTGCCCCTAACAGCAATCGTACCAAAGTTTATGTCTAGCAAAGCTGCTGAAAATATATGCATAGATATTATCGGTAGCTGCCAGAAATCTTCTAACTTGTCTGATGGACTGAA
This sequence comes from Xenopus borealis, assembly GCA_024363595.1. Lineage (NCBI taxonomy): Eukaryota > Metazoa > Chordata > Amphibia > Anura > Pipidae > Xenopus > Xenopus borealis. The sequence goes on along the minus strand of CM044446.1, from coordinate 88,713,691 downwards.
TGACCGATGCTGGGACACTCCACACACGGTGTAAAAATCGTACAAATTGAGGATTCATACAATGGGATCTTTGAGTTTATGGCCAACTTAAGGGTAAGCTGAGTAGGTCTGCTGGGGGGGAGGAGAAATTAGTAAAAAACTGGGTAGTCTCTCTGTTCCCACCCATTTCAGAAATGCTTGATTTGGAGGGGTCCTCAATTGGAATTGGGAGGGTTTAGGATGCTAACAGGGAGAGAAAAGTTATCATTGTTGTAACCGCTAGCTGGGACAAGAGGTAATTACTTTTAGGCGCAAGTACCACTTGGGCTGGCACTGCTCTGTTGACAGTATCTCAAACAGAAAAGCAGTAGATGAATTCTTTTAATTTATGGCTGTAAAGCCAGTAATGAAAGTGAAAAAGGCATTCTTTATATTATATATTATATATATTATCTGGAGAAATCATTTCATAGATCTCTGCACTTTCTCAGCTTTTGATTCCAGTGCATCAGAGTGGTTTTGCTTATGCACTGCGGGACGCTTCTCCTGATCAGGGCTGGACTGGCAAAAGTATCAAAGCAGCCCATGTATTCATGCACATGCAAAGCATGATATATATTTCCAACCCCAAGGTTAACTAGAACTAGTGTTTATTAATAGATATTTTAAGACTTCATTACCATATAATCCCCAGCAATATTATACACCCTATGTGCTGGAACTGGTCCTTGCAACAAATATCTCACCCTAATTTCTATCACAACTATTTTATCTGATGGATTAGTGACCTTATACTTACAGTATATTCTAAACGTTCCTGTGTGCCCCCAGCTAGACCATGTACCCAGGGAGAAGCACATGCAATTAATGCTAAACATCACAGTATTCCATATACAGGCTGAAGTGATTGTTCTGAGCATGGATCCTCCTGTTACCAACATACCTATCATAAGCATAAGGGATTGGGTATATAGCAACTCTAATATTACTAACTGAAGTTGCTCAGATTTCCTGGTTCCACCGATATGTCAGTACTGACATGAGCACTAACAAATACAAGCATCAGTTTAGCTGTGACTGGCTATTATGGACAGCTCATTTACATTTGTAATGTGATTGGCTCATTTACATATTAAAGACAGACATAATCTGCATTTTTAGGTGAGCAGTCCATTTACATTTTAAAGCAAGCAGCCCATCCGGCATTTGCCTGAACCCACAGATTGCCAGTCCGGGCCTGCTCCTGATGATTCTACTTCAGAGACAGCCGTATATCATTAATAGAGCTACCCCATGGTTCTGTTACTCAGAGCAGCCTGTTCACTACATACATCTCCTGTTCTGAGGAGGTTGTAAATGCAAATCTGCCCAAGAAGGTATATTATGTGCACAAGCTAAATGGGCATAGAAAAGGTTGCCCAATAACAAAGTCTTGGACTCTTGTACCAAAATGTAGCTGAGATTATTTGGGCACAATTTATACTTACCAGAATGATGTGCAACTGGTTTGTAGGATACTATGCTCATTCTCCTGGGCATTACATAACTCATTTTCTTTTTTAATTTGTCATATCCTAACAAATTTCAATGGAATATGTACAACCTCTAAGTCTTACTGACCAGGCGTCATAATAAAATGGAAGAAATGTGAGTAAAAAACATGAAAAAATTGCACTTTATAACAGACATTGCGTTTTTAAATTGTATAGAAGGCTACAGTCACACTAGGCTGTTTATTGTCCTGCAAAAAAAATGTGTAAATCACCCTGATCACTCACGTCCATTCCCTGTTCTTTCTACACCCGTGGAAGGGGTGTGAAGTGATGAAAAGTGTTATGTGCAGGAATGTTGTAATCTTTTTGTGTGACAACATGTGCATGTATATAAACTGTATATGTTTAAAGGACAAGGAAAGTGTAAAATAGAATAAGGCTAGAAATGCTGTATTTTGTATACTAAACATAAACATGAACTTACTGCACCACAAGCCTAATCAAACAAATGATTTATGCTTTCAAAGTTGGCCACAGGGGGCTGTCATCTTGTAACTTTGTTATACATCTTTGCAAGACCAAGACTGTGCACATGCTCAGTGTGATCTGGGCTGCTTAGGGAGCATCATAAATGATCAAAACAGGGAAACAACCAAAGCTGTTAGAGTTCTGCATGACTGGGAAGTAAGGCAGGGGCTCCCCCTGCAGTTTATAAGTATGATTGTTTCCCTGTAGGGACAATCTGACAATTCCTATCCACAGCATTAAATGAAGGGAGAATTTCTCTGCATACAGTCAGGTTTCTTATAAAACAGTACACATTTTTAAATTAAAGTAGATCAGAGATAGGTTTCTTGTTTCTTTGTCATTAAAATTGGATTTTATTTTTTTGCCTTTACATGCCATTTAAAGGGCAAGGAAAGGCAAAGAAATAAAATCCCCTTTTTACTTTTCTTTAATGAAAAAGAAATATATCTCCATTATACTTTAATTTAAAAATGTGTACCATTTTTATAAGAAACCTGACTGTATGCAGTGAAATTAGGAAAAAAATAGGAATTGTTAGATGGTCCCTAACTTTTGACAGGGAAACAATCATACTTATGAACAGCAGGGGGAGCCCCTGCCTTACTTACCAGCCGTGCAGAACTCAAGCAGCTTTGTTTTTTGATCATTTATTACAATCCCTAAGCAGCACAGATCACACTGAGCATGTGCAGGGCCAGAGGCAGACAAATATTTTTAACAAAGTTACAAGATGACAGCCCCCTGTGGCCAACTTTGAAAGCATAAATAATTTGTTTGATTAGGATTGTGGTGCAGTAAGTTCATGTTTATGTTTAGTATACAAAATACAGCATTTCTAGCCTTATTCTATTTTATACTTTCCTTGCCCTTTAAGTGTGTTGAATATAATTTATGGGAATCACCATTCGATGGCAGGAGAGTTCTTTAATTTAATTTTAGGTGTAGTTTTTAGCCCGGCCACCAGAGGCCATTGTGGGACAGAGGCCACTAAAAGGTGGTGAGTGCACCACCCAAGTGAGTTGACTTGATTGGAGGGTGGAGCAGCATCACCTGGCTGGTGAGTGGAGACCCAAAGATGGTACATAGGAGATGATCTTAAGTAAGTGAGCACTAGGTGCATGAGATAGTAAGGATGTTTAGCAAGGGCAGCTGTAGCCCCATCAAGGATGAAATGGAGTTAGTCTCCTACGGTACTCCTTAAGTAAGGGAACCAGTGACAGTCTAGGACTAGGTAGGAAGGACTCCAAGGCTCCAGGGCAGGACTTGGATAAAAAGGGCCCAACCTGGAAGAGTGGAGGGGTATTACCCTGAAGGTATCGGGCCACAATTGGAGAGGTGGGGATACGGGTGGAGTATATACAAGTCTACTTAGGTGGGATCCAAGGTCCTCAAGAATGTGTCCCTACTGCAGGAAACTGGATCCATGAACAGATGTGTAATTTTTGTGCTGAAAGAAGTGTTAGCCTCTGGTGCGCCTGTGAATAAAATCTTCTGTTTTAATTTTTCCATTGTGGTGCGTGTGGTCAGTACTGCTGGGGTTTACTTTCCCTTTAAAATCTATAAGACCCTCCCACACTTGAAGTCACTGCATTGGGCTGGGTGTGGACACCACAGAATGCATTTTGTTGTCACTTCCTCAGCCCAGATCCAGACAAATGATAGGGCTGGTGTGTGTGCAGGAAGGGAAATATGGCACGGACAGACTAGTGGTCACGCTGGCCAAACTGCCACTGCTCACAGCAAACTACTGTGATATAAACCTTAGCTCTAACTATAGTGCCCTTTTCTGAGAAAAAAACAGTATTTTTTACTATAAACCATCAGTGACTTGGTAAACTATACCCCCAAAATGAATACTTAACATGCAGAAAGTTTACAATATATCATAAGTGGTATATTGAAGAATCTTACCAAACTGGTATATATTTAAAGGGATACTGTCATGGGAAAACATTTTTTTTCCAAAACACCTCAGTTAATAGCGCTGCTCCAGCAGACTTCTGCACTGAAATCCATTTTTTTCAAAAGAGCAAACTGACCTTTTTACATCTAACTTTGAAATCTGACATGGGGCTAGACATTCTGCCAGTTTCCCAGGTGCCTCCAGTCATGTGACATGCTCTGATAATCTTCATTCACTCTTTACAGCTGCACTGCAGTCCATCAGTAGAACAAGGGGAAGGCAACCCGATAGCATCTCCCTAACACAAGATAACAGCTCCCTAACACAAGATAACAGCTCCCTGGTAGATCTAAGAACAGCACTCAATAGTAAAAACCCATGTCTCACTGTGACCCCATTCAGTTACATTGGGTAGGAGAAACTATAGCCTACCAGAAAGCAGTTCCATATTGCAGCACATGCTCTTTCTGAAAGCACATGACCAGGCAAAATGACCTGACATGGCTGCCTACACACCAATATTACAACCAGAATTAGGAATTAAATTTTATGTGGTAGAGTGAATTATTTGCAATGTAAACAGTGTAATTTAGGAATAAGGGCTAGTCCACACGAGGCAACTTTGGAAAACACAGCGCCTCATGTGACTAGGCGCAGTCGATTCTTCATTAAAGCAGCTGGAAGGCAGGGGGAAGCAGTTTGGGGAAATTAGTCTCCCCAAAGAAGAGGCGATTAGTCGCCTGAATCTTCACGTGTGGACTAACCCTAAAATGACAGAATCCCTTTAATTAAATATTGCCGTTTTACATCTTTTCTCCTGAGCCCCCATTTTATGATATTCTCTGTGCTGCCTCAGGGCAGGGGCACACGGGCATGATTCATAAAGATTTAGTAGCCTGGTGGCAATGCACTTGTGGTGCTTCAATTTTCGAAGTCGTCCGAATTTTCCTCGTGAGGCAACTTCGGGCGACTTTGGAAATCGAAGCGCTGCGAGTGCCATTGCATTGGCATTTTCTCATTATAGTAGGCGGAAGGCAATTCAGGGAGATTGTCGCCCCGAAGAAGAGGCGATTAGTTGCCAGACGACTAAATCTCCCCGAATCTGCCCGTGTGCCCCTGCCCTCAGAGATCACCTGACCAGAAATACTGCAGCTCTAACTGTAACAGTTAGTTAAAAAAGTATGGATGCAAAAGAAAGAACTTTATTGGCTCATGTGACGCAACATGTATGTGTGCCCTTTGTTTGTTTGTGTGCACCGTGAATTTTATGGTCCTATGTGGTGGCCTTTAGTACTTAAAGTGGCAATTTTCTATTAACTATTGCCCAATGGCACATAACACTAAAAAAGTATATTATTATGAAAATGGCTTATTTGCATAAAGCACATTTGTTCAGAAACACTGGGGATGCACAGGAGAAATTACAGTTTTTTAAATTTGCCGTGCACCAATCCCCTTTGCTCCAGTCCCAATGACGGATATTTGCCTGAATATAGGGGAGGCGACAGGGCCGATAAACAGGGCCTAGGGGTGCCCACTATATAAATCCGGCCCTGGGGCAAATATACTATCATATGCAGACATCAGTAAGTGTGGTGCAAATCTTTGGGCTTCTTTCTTGGGGCACAAAGAGCAGAGCTTCAGGGCACATAAATCAGGGATTTCCCTTTTCTGACTGTATAAAGATATCACCACAGACCAAAGCTCCTCACAGGACCAGACTCCTCCTTCCCACATTGCTCCTGCCTTCCAATCAACCAATCCCAGCTCTGCTTAGTGGGGAGCTCAGCATGAGCTGCTTTGCAACAACGACTAATATACCCTTTAAAGGTTTTTAAAAACTCAACAGTTAATAGTGCTACTTCTGCACTGAAATCCATTTCTCAATAGAGCAAATGGATTTTTTTACATTTCATTTTGAAATCTGACATGGGGCTAGACATATTGTCAGTTTCTCAGCTGCCCCAAGTCATGTGAATTGTCCTCTGAAAACTTCAGTCACTGTTTACTGCAAGTTGGAGCGTTTTCACTCCCTCCCTTTCCCCATCAGCAGCCTAACAACAGAACAATGGAAAGGTAACAAGATAACATGCCGCCTTAGGCAAGGTTCTCACCAGCAACAAAAATACATACCAGGCTGGTAAAATACCGGCCAGGTGGCAACTCTAACTGAGACTCGTTCAGTTACATTGAGAAGGAAAAATAACAGCCTGCCAGAAAGCAGTTCCCTTCTAAAGTGCTGGCACAAGTCACATGACCAGGGGCAGCTGAGAAATTGACAAAATGTCTAGCCCCATGTCAGAATGAAATGTCAATATAAAACCTTCCTGTCCTTTTCAGGCTATTTTAATGATTGCAGTAAGTGGTTTCATTATTTTGAATAGCCTATGTGTATAATCATACAATATTCCATTTTCCATTGTGCAGCTAGCCAGATGAGATTCTTATTAAGCTTGCACACCAAAGAGACAAACAGAATCTGCAAATCCTCAAAACTTCTTCTCTATTACATGTACTTGATGGTACATTGGTGTGTGGAACCTGGAAACTCTGAAAATCTTTTCTCTTCTACATTTACTTGTGGAATAGTCCCTTTCTGTCCCCAGGTGAGTATCCAACTGGTGGTTGAGGAGCATGCCAGCAACCTAAATATTAGGGAATCATTAGAGATCAGAGATATAGGATAGAAATAAATCAGTTCTTAGTAGGGATGCACCAAATCCAAGATTCGGTTCGGTATTCGGTCAGGATTCGGCGATTTTCAGCAGGATTTGGATTCGACCAAATCCTTGTGCCTGGCCAAACCGAATCCGAATCCAAAAAATCATGTGACTTTTCGTCACAAAACAAGGAAGTAAAAAAATTTTCGGCTGCGCACAGGGTTCGGATTCGGTATTGGGACGAATCTTTCACAATGGATTCGGGGTTCGGCCAAATCCAAAATAGTGGATTCGGTGCATCCCTAGTTCTGAGATCAATCATACTGCTACACTGAGTTGTCACTAAACCTTTATAAAGGTGCCTAGTTTGGGACCATTGGTTGTTTACTACAAGCCCTCTATAAGTATTAAAATTATTGGCTGGAAACTACATTTTGCCTTTGGTGATGTGATATCTTCTCCCATCCTACACACTTAATGAATGAGTTGTAGAATGTGAGTTTGTGCAGCTGAATATTTTCCAACCAGGGATATGCCAGACTGTGGGTGACTTTTCCATCCTCTCTCCATAGATTTATGCCAGAAGCTTTAGTATTCTGTAAACAGCCCAGTTACCCAGGCATGAGAGACTCAAAGGACACGCACACAAATCTCTTTTACTCAAAATGCAACAGATCTGTATGTGCAAATGCCAAAGCTGTTAACGGGAACTAGAGGAAAGGGATGTGTATAAGTAAAAGGGCCCCTTGTTTGTATGAGACTAAAAGAGATGATAAAATGCTAATATATTCATAGGTATCAAAAATAAACTAGACAAACAGTAAAAAACAACAAACAATGCAGGAAAAAAAAGGAACGTCTCGAGGACATTCTGATGCTGAGAGTTTCCAAACCAAATTTGCTGCTGTGAACTACTCCTCGCAGCATCCATAGCAAATTACCTCCCTATTCTTAGGGCCACATTTTTTGTGAATGGGTGCAGGAAAATGAAAAGTTTGTGGTGTCTGTTTTTTTTTTAGGTATTTCCAGCGTTCTTTCAACTGTCTTTCTTCAGCTATTGGGAGCTGCAGGTTGAGCAACACGGTTCCTACTTACAGAACATTTTGTAAATCATCATAATCTACTCCTATTATATCTGCTATCCCGCAATACTTTTTCAGAAGCTATTATACCCACAACTATAGACATCATCTCTCCCTACTATACCTGCTATCCCACAGTCACGCACCCTTCCCTGAGAATATTATCCACTGTTACTATAGGCACCATCTCTCCCTACTATACCTGCTATCCCA
>CM044446.1:88639886-88674419 GCA_024363595.1 Xenopus borealis | reverse complement strand
GAGAGTGAGTGAGAGTGAGAGAAAAAGAAAGAAAGAGAGAAAGTAAGTGAGAGATAGAGAGAGAGATGCCCAAAAGGTAGATTGGGATCCATCAGTAGATCAGTAGTTCTCAAGACACTGTCAACAAACAGCTTGCCTATATCACTCTCCTGTTTCATTCAGATATTTATGTTAAGGTTACAGAAGAAATATTTGTTTTATAAGTACAGCATACAGCGCTCATAACTCTATATAATATTTAAATATTTTTTTTCCATGGAACAGAATTCTAACAATGCTACCATGGATATAGATCATAATGGGACAACATCACTAAAAGCAGACCCCACATTAGTAAAGTATGGGCACTCCTGATATAGAGTATAATAAGAAGTGTTAAAAAGTCCAAGAATAAATAGAGCATCAACCTGATCCTAGGCATTCCAGATAATATCCCGTACTGTACTGCTCCCAGACAAAAATACATTCTACCTTTGGAATTTCCAAGATAAATTTGATAAGAACATTAAATTAATTCTCCATCAAGCGGCTTTGCGGAATGTTGACACTGCTAGATGGATGTCTCTAGAAAACCTCTATTACTAAACAGTGCCAAACCCTTTGGAAGGACAAGGAAAGTTAAACTAAAGAAGTAATGTAGAAATGTTGTACGGTATGTTTTGTGCTTGTGTACCAGCCCAAGGCAACCACAGCCCTTTAGCAGTAAAGATCTGTGTCTCCCCAGTAGATGCCCCAGTAGCTCCCCATCTTCTTTTCTGCTGATTCACTGATTCACATGCTCTGTGCTGCTGTCACTTACTGAGCTTAGGGACCCACTCACAATATACACTACACATAGTGTAATAGAAATATAGTCACAATATAAGGCTAATTAGTCATTAATACAGATAATTACTACATGGCAGCACAGAAACCAGTGCAATTAGCATCAGAATTTAATTATCAGCCCTGTAGCATCAGCTTATATTACAGACCAAACTCATTTTCTGCTGCTGGATAATTAGTGACGACCCCTAAGCTTAGCTTCTCAACAGCTGCTCAGAGCCCACTGAGCATGTGAGTGTCACAGACACTTTCCAAGATGGTGACCCCCTGTGACAAGTTTGAAGTCCTGGATCATTGCTGCTATTGACAAGCTGAAACTTTAGGCTGGTGCAATAAGTTCACTATATAAAACATTGCATTTTTAGTCTTATTAATTTTTAGGGTTTCCTTGTCCTTTAATGGTTGTTCACGTTTAATCGCAAAGTTGCTAAGAATAAGGCAATCTATTTGTCTTCATTTTTGCCTCTTTTGAGTTTTTGCATGGGGGGAGCGAACCCTGGCAGCTAAACACCTATTGCTCTGTGATGCTACAATTTAATACATTTTGTTACTTTTTATTATTATGTTTTATTCCATTCTGACATTTAAACCACTGCCTGGTTGTCGGAAAATCACAATCATTTATAAATTTTGTGCAGGGCAGATTGGTTCGCAAATTGAATAAATTTGCCCTGCGCCTGGTTATGTTTATAAAGCTGAATAAGGTTTTTCACATTGCCAGTGTCTATAAGAGATGTTTAAATATGGCAAAAATTGCAAATTGCGAATATTTATGCTCATTGCCTTTGAATTACGCCACAACTTTGGTGGCGGAGAAAATATTTGCAAAACAGTTTTGCAAATTGCGAATTTAAGTTACTGTCAACGTTATTTTCTCACACAACAACCTCGCAAAGTGCCTGTAATCACGCAGTCTCGTTTGCGAGTCATTTGAAAACATTTATTTTCCATGCTAATTCGCAAAAAAAAAAAAAAACGGAAATCCGGGCAGAGTAGTGCAATATTTAAGCCTTCAGGAAAAAGCACGGGCAAAACATCCATTTGTGCACAATTATTATTATACGCACTTTATAAATGACCCCTACTAAGTGATGTTTAGGAGTCTCACCTGTTTCACAAACTGTGTAGCATTGAATAGTTCCGTGCACCCATACAAAATGTGCTTTCCTTGTTTGGTCTAGAAAATAATAAACATATATTGGCAGGTAAGTAACAGTAAATAGTCCTTACTACAAAGGCATTTACACTTTCTATAGCAAAGAGGCTGTCTTATCACCGGTTCTTCTGTCGCACACACAGAATACAGGGTTTGGAGGAAGAAATTCCACTATTCTATTAAAAGGGGTTAAGTGGGTAGAGTCCCACTTTAAAAAACAGTGTGGGTCTATTTTTGGGACTTACCTGACAGGTCTTATTGGCAATAGTTTATGAAGCCTTTGCGTGCAGATTCCAATTCCTTGTGTTTTGAGTGTATAGGGCACACACTGTGATTGGATGTTTACCTTGGCTGTCAGAGCAGAACTCCAAAGGCAATGGACAGCCTGATACTCAGAAAACCACAGAAAGGAGTGATATGTAGGGAGATAAGTTGGTGTAGCTAATGCTCTTGGGTTGCCAATACCCACTAGATTTCTATGTGTGCATTGTATGGAGGGTGTTAGTGTCCACTGCCCCTTACTGAATTCAATGCATCAGGTGACAGCACCTAATGCAAGGCTTGGGGATTGCGAGCACAAACCTGCCTTGGTCATATAACTGCTGTATTTTTTAATATATGAATACATGTGTGTGATCTGTTATCTGGAAACCAGTTATCCAGAAAGCTCCGAATTACGGAAAGGTCATCTCCCATAGACTTTATAATAATAATAATAATCTAGATTTTAAAGAATAATTTCCTTTTTTCTCTGTAATAATAAAACAGTTGCTTGTACTTGATTCAAAGTGAGATATAATTAATCCTTATTGGAAGCAAAACCAGCCTATCGGGTTTATTTAACGTTTATATGATTTTCTAGTAGACTTAAGGTACAGCATGGAGGTTGAAAATTAAAGAAAGATCCATTACCCAGAAATAAACCCTGGTACGGAGGATTCTGGATATATATTATATACTGTATATTAATGAATATTAAGTAAATGAGCAGATGGAGGAAGACAATTATGTCTGAATGGCAAGGGTGCAAAAGCAGAAGGATTCAAATATAGAGTAGGAAAAAAAAGACAAGCAAAATAATTATACCTTTATGTAGTCTATTAAGTTCTGGTACTCAATGTAGTTTCCACCTCCTACAACAAACACAATAGCCTGCAGGGAGAAAGAAATGAGTTACTCATAAAAGATCTCCTTTTATTTAACTGAACAGAATGCAGCACATTGTAGCAACACAAAAAAAAAACCTTTCCCCTGAACATTGTACCTGCATATTACAAGAATACTCTGATCTATTCAACTCTTATGCTTTCTGAATTGTTGAAGGGGGAGGGGATCTGGGATGGTTGGAAAATAAAGAACCTAAAGCAATGCAGGAGGATCAAGGATGTTAAATGCAGCACATTGTAGCAACACAAAAATCCTTTCCCCTGAACATTGTACCTGTATATTACAAGAATACCCTGATCTATTCAACAGTTATGCTTTCTGAATTGTTGAAGGGGGAGGGGGTCTGGGATGGTTGGAAAATAAAGAACTTAAAGCAATGCAGGAAGATCAAGGATTTTTAATGCAGCACATTGTAGCAACACAAAAATCCTTTCTCCTGTACATTGTACCTGTATATTACAAGAATACCCTCATCTGGGACAGTTGGAAAATAAAGCAATGCAGGAGGATCAAGGATGTTAATTCTGTGTTCGGCCAGCTCCAGGCAAGGTACTGTGTGAGGTACTGTACCAAAAGCAAAATGTCTTTCTGTCCCATCATAAAACTGGCAGTAACAGGTCATTTCATTATGGAGCAAAGATTCATGCAAAGCTTTATGTTATACTTCTTACCTCTTGGAAAGGATTCTTGTTTCTTGGGACAGAGCTGCAATAAAGAATAAGAAATGTGAGGTCAGGCAGAACAGAGCAGTTTTCTTATATATATATAAATATATATATGCCCTCCATTAACCCATATATAGGTTAATGGAGGGCACTCCCAGTATTAGAAAAATAGAGAAATTCTCTTTTTAAGGCAATGAGAGGTGCATATACCCCAGAATAACCCCACAATTGGTTATCAAAATCTATCTCCAATATACTTTAATTATAAAAATGTCTACTGTTTTTATAATAAACCTGACTGTATGCAGTGAAATTTCCTCATCGTTTTACTTGCTCTGACAGCTGCGGATAGGAAACTTCAGACGGTCCTTAACTGCTTTGCAGGGAAACGATCATACTTTCAAATGGCAGGTACCCAACCTTACTTCCCAGAACTCTAGCAGCTCTGTTTGTTTCCCTGTAGATCAGTAACTGTGTAGAGATTTGTATCCACAGACCCAGTGCAATCTGTATATTCTTATTATTAATTCAGTCGTGCTGTATCGGCTTCTGGCAGATATTATTTGACGTGTGCTGTTCTGTTAATTTATGAAGATCCCTAAGAAGCCCAGATCACACTGAGCATGTGTATGTAGTCTAGTCTTGCAAAGATGTATAACAAAGTTACAAGATGACAGCCCCCTGTGGCCAACTTTGAAAGCATAAATCATTTGTTTGATTAGGCTTGTGGTGCAGTAAGTTCATGTTTAGATTTAGTAAACAAAATACAGAATTTGTAACATTATTCTATTTTAGACTTTAGTTGTCCTTTAATAGTATTTAACATGTAGTTATAAGCTCAGAGAAGGCTCTGAAAACTCAAGTAGAGGAGCAGAGTGGAAGAGTCACCTGTCATTTCCCCGTAGCATCTTGGGGTCAAAGTATCTGTAGTCGTCAGTCTCCTGTGGGACAGAGAAAGAGCAGATCACACAAACTGGAAAAAAAAAAAACAAGTATAAAACAAACATCTAGACTTAGAATATTGATCTCAAACCTGTCTCACACCCCAGTGGTTCACAAACTATGGGTCTATTCCCCCTAGAAACCTAAAGCAGAGATTGGGAGTCCAACTTCTAAGGTCAACTGGGTAAGATTTGGATGACAAAGCTATACGATACTTCTGGACCAGTTATGGTGGTCCGTTGTATATCTTTATAATAACCTAAAGCACACTTGACCTATCACTGGAACTTAAAATTGCTAATTAATATACTGTATAATAGAGGAAAGGAGATTACAATAGATGGTCTTAGGGAACCATAATGCTCTACAGGTTTTCAATAAAAAAATAGAAAAAAAAAAAATTCAAGTACAGCGTGTACTCCAACATTTTTCAATGCAGGCAACTATTTTATGGCTTGAGTAGCCCTTATGTTGATTCCAGAGCGGCAGTGGAAAGAGTTAACCCGTGTAACACTGTGTATGTACAAGTTCAGTGCACTGCACAGCCCCGGGACACTGCGATCAGAAGTGGTACACAAACAGAGAGCCCGAGAGGCTTCCTTTCATGAATTTTGGCAGATGGAGAATTTTTTTTTTTTCTTTTTTGGAAGGGGTTTGGATGGAAGGTGCCTATTTTCCAAAACACATGAATTAATACATTTGTAGCTTGGAGCAAATAAAAATAAAAGATACCATCAATAACAAACATAAATAGTCAGCACGGACAAGAGACGTCTTACAAAAACAGGGATAGCTTCTGAGACCAATATTTTATTTGTAAACCAAGCAGTACCTAGGAGGATTTCAGCAAGAGCAGAGCATAGAGCGGCTAACATGTCCTAAGTGTGTGTGTACATCTGCAGAGAGCCCCAGCATTTTAAAGTACAGGTATGGGACCGGTTACCCAGAATGTGTGGGACCTGGGGTTTTACGGATGATAGAACTTTTCCGTAATTGGGATTAGTCTACTAGACAATCATGTAAACATTAAATAAACCCAATAGGCTGGTGTTGCTTTCAATAATGATTAATTATATCTTAGTCGGGATCAAGTACAAGCTACTGTTTTATTATTACACAAAAAAAGGAAATCATTTTTAAAAATGTGGATTGTTTGATTATAGTGGAGCCTATGGGCTGTAATTTTAAAGTTTTCTGAAAAACTGATTCAGTGGATTGCATGCCCATATTATAAGAAAGCATATGAAAAATGACACATGAAACAGAAAATATAAGCTTCATGTTTCTCATATTATTAGTTAATTATAAATAACATTAAGGGGCATATTTACTATTGGTCGAATTTCGAATTGAAAAAAAATTTGAAATTCGACCATGCGAATAGTTCGGTTATTAAAATGCTTCAAATTCGAATTCAAAGGATTTTACTGCAATTCCATTGGTCGAACAATCAAATTATAAAAATTAAACTGAACGAGCAAATCGTTCGAATCGAACCATTCGATCGAATTTTTATAATTCGATCAAAATTTGCCAAAGACACTTTGGTAGGTTGAAACTAGCAAACTAGGCAGTAGAGTAAAAATTTAAAGGGGAAGTAATTTGATAGTTGAATATTCAAACAGAGTTTTATTCGAATTATTCGATTCGATCGAATTTACAGAATTCCCTGGTCGAAGTCACCTAATTTGCATATTTTAAATTCAAATTAGAATCTTTTTAAAAATCTTATATTTGGAATAGCAGATCGTTCTTCGAAATATTGCAGCTCTTCCAACTTTTGCCAGCCATTCTTTCATGTCTGGTAAACATTGTGATTTCCGATATTTAAGAATTAATACGTTAGCTGCGATGTGGGAGAGTGGAGTTACTAAAATTCTGTGCATGATCTTTTATTTTAGAGAAATCCCAACGATATACAATAATGCACCATATACTATAATCATATAATAATGGCATTACATTGCCAAGGCAGCCAGTTGGATTTGGGAAATATTACAGGTGATCTAGATTCCATTTTTGTTCAGTGCTTGGATTCTGCAATATCTTTATTAAAGCCGTGTCTTCTTAAGAAATACATAAAATTTTTTGAGGATGAGCTAAATAGGCTGTCAAGAACAGAAAAGTGAATGTTCACTGTTGTTCTAGTTCTGCTAGGGATCAAGAAGGTGTATCCCTTGCAGCTGGACATCAATAAGCCGCTTTAAAAGTGTTGTAATCTTATGGTGAAGACACACTGAGCTACTGTACTAGTAGCAGCTACCGGGCAAAAATATAAGCTTCATGTTTCTCATATTATTAGTTAATTATAAAGAACATTAAGGGGCAGATATACTATTGGTCGAAAATAACATTATTTTTTGGATTCCGTTCGGCCAGGCACAAGGATTCGGCCGAATCCTGGTGAAAATGGCCGAATCCCAAACCAAATCCTGGATTCGGTGCATCCCTAGTGTTTTATCTAGCCAGGGAAACTGGAGTAGATTTGGGGAGATTTAGTCGTCTGGCGAATAAACGCCTCTTGCTGGACGACCGACTCCCCGAATTGCCATCCCATTCACTACAATGAAAAGTCGCCTGGGCTAAAGCACACACAGAGCTTCGTTTTCCGAAGTTGCCTCACGAGAAAACTCCGGGCATCTTTGGAAAACGAAGTGCTGCGTGTGCTTTAGCGAAGGCGACTTTTCTTTTTTTTTTTTTTACTTACATTTTTATTATTTTTCAGGTTACAAATAGAAAGGAACAAAAATCACTGTACACAACGAATAAAAGAAAATAAGAAAAAAACAACAGGTAAATAAGAAGGGAGAAGTATATAGAAGGGATAGGGAGAATGGAGATCTCTCCAGACAGTAAGTTGGTTGATTCTTCTAGCTGCTTTTGCATTTGTCTTTATTTATGTTACCTTCTTTTACTACTAGTCCAAATGTTTAAAGAGGACCTGTCACCTTGAGACATGAGTAAAATATTTCTTTTCCATCCTTAGTTAAACCCTTTAGTCAGCTGTTTTTGTCTATATCTGAAACGGATTAGAAAATATCCTTCATGTAAAAAGGGCTTCATAGGCGCTGCCATGTTTAAACACCCCTTTGTTTTCCGTGTGTGGGCTGTGCCAAACTGCCAAATCTCATTCATGCTTAGTCAGAGTATACTCTATGATAGACAAGCTCTGTATAACTCATGTCACACCAGGACTTGATATTCTATGGGAATTATCTGAAACACCTTCTATTGTTCTATTCAGATTGTGTGGGCTACTCCAGCCACTAACAACTGCACAAACTGGTAATATCGTGAGAGGAGTCTGCAGGACTGATTCTACCCATGATGCTTTGCTCTCCTGACTTTCTGGAAAGTCAGGGCTTCAGTTAGTGTCTCATGGACATTTGAAAAGTAGTTATAAATTGAGAATTAGTGAGATTTGAGCATAATAAATAGGGGTATGTGGTTTGTTTTAAAAGTTTTATTTTCTTCCTAGTGTTAACTCAATCATGACAGGTTTCCTTTAAAATTCCCTTCCTTTGCCAGTTGCTGAAGAGTTTGAATTGTAATGGAAGATATTTTGCTGTTGGCTATTGATATTTCAAAAGGTAAAGTTGTAGTCAGTTATACAAGTTCTCCTTTTTCTGGTGTAATGTTGTTAAAGGGCACAATTGCTTGTGTTATTGTAGGGGACAGGTGCCACTCCTATCATAAGGAGCAAATGCCCATGATAATATAGAGGACGGGAACCACTGTTATTGTAAGGGGCAAGTGCCAATGTTCTTATAGGGGACAAGTGCCAGTGCTATTGTAAGGAACAGGTGCCAGTGTTATTATAGGGGACCCGTGCCAGTGTTATTATAAGGGACCGGTGCCAGTGTTATTATAAGGGACCGGTGCCAGTGTTATTATAGGTAACAACTGCTAGTGGTATTATAGGGGACATGAGCTAAGGCGACACTTCATTGTAGTGGACGGGAAGACACGGGAAGGCAGTTCGGGGAGATTGTTGAAGAAGAAGAGGAGATTAATCTCCCCGAATCTGCCCATGTGTCACAAGCCTTAGTGTGACCATGGTCATCTGCTCAATTTTAACCCATATTTGCTATGAACATGATGTGTTACAAATTAAAATTTCAGCAAAATTTTAAACGATCTGGCAACAAAACACCTCCTAACCAATGTTGATTAAAAGACTGACTGACAACTTTATAACGAATGGGTAAAGCTTGGAATATGTACAGTAGCCATGAAAAGTGATGTTGTTCATCATCCAAATACACTTCATGTAGTCTTCTTACCGGATTAGACTTTACTTCCATTAAACTGTCCAGGATCCTGGTAACTGGAAGATTCTAAAAGAAATGCCCCATGTTAAAAAGTCTGTATACAAAATTGGAGTATAGGCTGAGAGAGACTGATCATTCAGCAGACACAGCTTCCCCTCACCCAGAACACAAAGTGATAGTAAAAGACACACATATATCCATCCACAGCCTCCCTCCTTCCCACTGCCCAAAGAGGGTTGTGGTTTGGAATGAACAGCCAACATTTTATTACATATTCATTATTGGTAGGCCCAGCATGATGTGTGACAGAAAGTTCTGTGCCCAGGGTTTGTATCAAATGTCCATGCACATCACAAAGCTTCTTGTTTGGAGTGTCCAAAACAAACAGGATAGGGAAACTGGTTGGGATAGGAAGGGCCGAGATTAACCCATCACTTGCAATAGGGCTCACATACAACTATATCATAGGCAGCTTTAATGAACTGAGCAAGTGCTTCTACAAAGGGGAAATTATGTTACTTATAAACTTAAACGAGAACTAAAGAAGTTGCTAGAAAAGTTGTACATGATGTTTTGTGCTTGTGTACCAGCCCAAGGCAACCACAGCCCTTTAGCAGTAAAGATCTGTGTCTCCCCAGTAGATGCCCCAGTAGCTCCCCATCTTCTTTTCTGATTCTCTGATTCACATGCTCTGTGCTGCTGTCACTTGCTGAGCTTAGGGACCCACTCACAATATACAGTACACATAGAATAGAAATATAGTCACAATATAAGGCTAATTAGTCATTAATACAGATAATTACTACATGGCAGCACAGAAACCAGTGCAATTAGCATCAGAATTTAATAATCAGCCCTGTAGCATCAGCTTATATTACAGACCAACCTCATTTTCTGCTGGATAATTAGTGACGACCCCTAAGCTTAGCTTCTCAACAGCTGCTCAGAGCCCACTGAGCATGTGAGTGTCACAGACACTTTCCAAGATGGTGACCCCCTGTGACAAGTTTGAAGTCCTGGATCATTGCTGCTATTGACAAGCTGAAACTTTAGGCTGGTGCAATAAGGTAAATTATATAAAATACGGCATTTTTAGCCGTATTAATTTTTAGGGTTTAGTTCTCCTTTAATGGCTACAGATAAACTCTAGTACTGGGATAGTCATGGACAGAAACTGAACACAACTAGTAAAAGTAACACAGATTAAGATATGAGCACATTTAAATGCCTGTACCAGTACCAAAAATGGGCCAGTTTATTAAGGTGCATGACATATTACAGTTGTGAGAGACTTCTCTGTATTTGACAGTGGGAAATTGTAAAACACAAAAATAACCGTATGGCATAGTGAAAGTTTTAAAAACACTTGGGTAATATATAATTTTCTTCCCTCTAGAGGGAATAGTGGCCAAACCAAATCACCAGACAAACCACGGGATACAGAACATGTAGGGAACTATGGACAGATAACACAGCCATAATGGCCTTTGGGTACCATAACTACGGCAACAATCACACTGGCTAATAATCTCTTATTGATAATGAAGGATTATGCATAGTCTTAAGGTGCAAGAAACAAGGGAAAGTTGTGCTCACCACAAATTTTTAAAACCTCATTGCACCCCCGCCTAACTTTTCCTTGTTTGTTGTAGTTATACTGGAGCAGTGACCAGCTCTCTGTTGTAGCCCCCACCCTTCCCAGCTATAGTCAGGTGATCCCACTGGTGTCTAATAAAAGGGCAACCAAGTTTGGGAGTTTTACTTTGAAAGCAGCAAGTAAGTTGCAGGTAAAACTTAGTCCCTTTGTAAAATGTATAATGAAGTAATGGAATTCTTAATGAATCAGATGAAAATTGAGAGTAGGACTGGCCAGATATGGGATGACTTTGATGTAGTTGGCCAGCTTAAATATATTGCAATATATGGACAAACAATCCCTGTTGTTTAAAGGGTAAGGCATTTTTAGTAGCTGTATGCACAGAATGTCTCAATGTCTTAAATATACTGATAATAGTCTTAAGGTGGCCATACACGGGCCCTCCAACGGGCTTACCCGATCAATATATGGCCGAAATTCGGCCAGATGTCAATCTTACGGGACTAAAAATTCCATTAGATCGCAGACGCATCCGTTCGTTGATGCGGTCCTGTGATCTGACTACCTGTACCTCCTCCATTGTTATCTGATCACTGGGCCCTAGGGCCCACGATTGGATCAGCCAGATATTGCCTACCTCAAGGTATGTATATCGCGGAGAGATCTGTTCATTTGGTGACATCACCAAACAAGTGGATCTCACAATATATGGCCACCTTTCGTGTGGAATATCATCTTGGTTAATCTTCTGACACCAATTTTTTTTCCTCTGTACATTCTTGTCTGCACCTTTATAAATTGGCCCCCTAAAATCTACTCTGATCTGGCTTTGCTCACTTTATATTTTGTCCATGGCTCATGCAGAGGTGTAAAAGTTATTGCCGAAACAGTTTGTAACACGGTTACAAACTAGATGTTTGAAGTCTGTCTAAGGTGGTTTGTATCTAGAGCAATGGTTGCTTATCCTTAAGGTTGTGTACCTGTTGCTTTAGAACCAGGTTTTTGACTCCTTCCATCACAAACTGTGATCCTGTATTCATGACCCGGGAGAGGAGGCTGAAATTAAAAAGGAAGATGGTAAAATGTTGTGCCCATAGTACCAAGAATAGAATAATGGAAGACATTATTATGAATTCCCATTCATATTACCCTTTGGATTTAGCAGCTCCAATCCCATAGCTGGCAGGTGTGGATGCCATCTTGGCAAAAGCTCTGTATAAATGACAGGATGAGGAGATTAAGTGCTGTACACTATGAGACAGGCCTTGGATGAGATGGAAGAACATTAAAGAAGGATCAGCAGAAATGTCCTATACTAGTATTTGAACCAATTTAAAGTAATGAATTTGGTTCTGAAGAAACATGGCAATGGGATGTAGTTAAGTAAAATTCCCTGGAAATTAATTTACAGTCTATGAGCTCTGACCCTCTAAGTAGTGGTGATTTTAGCGAGCACCACGGAGAAATTATTTTCCTGCTTCTTCGGTTTTTCAATTTTCCAGACAGACACATGATCAGTAGAGCGAAATAGCAGACTTCTTTTGTTAAAGTTCGGCTTTTCGCTCTACTGCACATGCGCAGCCGTGAGAAAGAAAGAAGTAGCAGGAAGAGGATTGCTCCGTGGTGCTCACTGGACGAACCCTGGCTGGTGCAGTTTTCTGCTGATAGGAGCATTGGTCTGTTGTGTCAGGTAAGTAAAAGTAGTCATTTGGGGGTGCCTAAGTTTTGGCACCTCCAAGTAGTAAAATGGTATTTCTTCTCCTTTAAAGGGGAATGAAACCCCCAGGTGCTAACTCAAACCCCCCACCCCCCCTCCCTCCTCCACCCCAGCCTACCTCTCCCCCGGGCTATTGCCCCATAGTCCCTACTTACACCTTCATGCAGCTCCCCTCCAGCGATGTTCACAGGGGCCATCTTCTCTTCTGAGCGATTTTTCCTGGATCTGACGGCGATGGGCGCACTTGCGCAGTAGGACCAGGTACTACTGCGCATGCGCACAAAATTCATGGAGTTCGCAGATTGAGCTTTGTGAACTTTCAGCGCATGCGCAGTAGTACCAGTGTCCTACTGTGCATGCGCCACCAATGAGCCAGATCCAGGAAGAAGAGAAGAATCGGTTAGAAGAGAAGATGGACCCTGTGAACATCGCTGGAGGGGACTTGCATGAAGGGGTAAGTAAGGGCAATAGCCCAGAGGGAGAGGTAAGCGGAGGGGGGTTTGAGTTAGTGCCGGGGGGAGGTAAAGATAATATATACCTGGAAACTTCCCTGACAAATGTGGCAGAAAACAACCATAGATAAAAATAAACAGCAAGGAAACTATAGCAAACAGTGTATTAATATAGTGTAGAACTGCAGAAGAAAATACTTGTATTCTTACTTCCACTGCTTTATATAATTTAAAGGTGCCAAACTGCAGCCTGCATCTTCCAGAGCTTTACGATACTGTTCAAGGTCCGTCTAGAAGGAAACAGAACAGGGTTATCAGAGCCATAACCAGTGCAGAAAAATCACATTACAAATGCCCAAAGTTTTTCCATTACCATGAAGAGGCTAACATAATAACGCCAATTCAACATTTTTCAGAGAACCAGTAAAAAATGGTGTAAAGAATAATGTAAAAACAGGAAAATGTATTATTTATAATATATAGACAGGACCACAAAAAAAGCCATGCAAAATGAGTGAAAACTTAAAATCAGGGGATTCTGAAACTTAAGTTTCACTGCATACACAAGTATTCCAACCTAAAGGTGTATATATTGAGAACAGGTGAAATATGCAGTATATCCATTAAATTATAAAAAAAATAGCAATTAGCAAGGCCAGGATTGTTGTAGTATTGGGAAACCGGATGTGTGATTGAAAATAATAAATCTTTTAAAGGAGAACTATATGATCTAAATGAAACCTTAACAAAAGATCACTTCTATCCTAATTAAGTGAACCATATTAGCAGAAGATTCTGCTTTGCACTCACAGCACACATGCTCCTTATATTATCCATTTCTGAGGGATCAAACAAATATTTGCAGGCATTAAGTAATAAATCCTCGCTCTTTTAAAATGCTTTGAAGTCAAGTGATGAACCTACCTACATTTATTTGCACCACTGTTAATATGGAACTAACCCAGGTTGAATCAAAGAGAACTATAGAGGAAGCAAACCCTGTGGTCTGCAGGATTTGATTCTTCTACAGCCTTCAAAAAAAAAAGTTGTGGACAAGTGTTGAGGGGGAACGGTTATGCGCGCCGGGCACTCTGGAAATTGTTCCGGTGTAGGGGGCCCGACTTGCTCTTGTTACGCCCCTGCACATGTAGGAGCAGATTAATTAAGTGTCAAACAGTAAAGTAGAGGTCTGCACTATCAATATTTAGCACATCAACCCGATGCGGCCATAAATAGCACTGACCCTGAAACGCCAATATGGGGGAATGGGGCAGGCTGGGGCTTGACAAACTTGCCACCCCCCCCCGGTAAAACAATGTTACTCGAATTGGCGATGTATGAGAAATGGACCAGCCCTGCTCGTTCAGAACACTACAGGATAGGTTTGGGCTCCCTGCCTCTCAATGGTTAAACTATATTAAACGGAGACATGCACTAATGCAAAGGCATAGAGTAACACCTATTGCATTGGGTGAACATCCCCTTGTTAAAACACTTAACCCCAAGGTACCCAAAGGCACCATTTCATCACTATATAAAAAAATCAAGGTAACACTATTGGAAATATCCCCAATTAGTTCGAGATTAACCTGGGAGGGGGACCTAGGAGCCCTCACAGATGAGCAGTGGTAGTCTTTCCTCAAAACTCCCAATAGGATCTCCACCAACCCCAGGCATACAATTCTGCAGCTATATTTGATACACAGAGCATACTATACTCCAGCCCGTCTGCATAAAAACAATGCTAGTCTCTCCCGGATGCAAGAGTACTGAAGGCAACTTTCTGCACACCTTTTGGTCCAGTCAAGATATTCATAATTATTGGATAGCAATTATTGATGAGCTCTCAGAGATGCTCTGTACCAGGCTGGTCCTTGACCCCCTTGTCTGCATGTTAAGTATATTTACAGGTATACAGGTGCCCCCTGCCTAAAAAACGTTTTTGTATAAAGCTGTGTTCCATGCTAGAAGAGTAATATGTCTTAATTGGAGGTCTGACAAACCACCTACCCTTAATCAATGGATAAAATCAATGTCCGACACTGGGACATCAGACTTCCTCATTTAAAAAAAAAAGGGCCCAGATGGCTAAATTCTACTGGCTGTAGTCCCAGTGGCTGTAGAAATCCCCTATTCCCAATATACAGACGCAATAAATACCCCCTTAACCGCCACTGCAATGCAACGCAATCACAGAAATTGGAAGTGAACAGTAATTTTATTAGAATCCTGGGAGTTACATAGCCAAAACATATGTACTTTACACGAATCTGTATAATATTGCTTTAAATATAGTTCAAGAAGTACTTTGTAACATAACTGTATTTAAATATTTGTATTATTCCAAAGGAGATTTTATCTTGTAAGGAAAGTATATAACTCTGTAATGCACACCTTTTTTGGAAAATCATCAATAAACTTACCTGAACAAAAAAATAATAGTAAAGTAAAGATTTTTCCTAATTAATCTGTGAACACAAAGGGGGAGATTTACAAAATTCACATGAAGGATTCGAAGTTCGATGGAATTTGCAAAAACATTCGAATTCTCGAATGTTTTTGAAGACCACTTTGATCAGTGAATTTTGTAAATTCAATCGAATGATTCGACCACCTAGTTCGCCAGATCAAAGCTACTGAATTGGGTTTACTTATTTTTGATCGAATAAAAAAAATTAGATCGAAAAAGAAAATCGTTAGAATCGACCGATTCGAATGATTTATCGATCGATCAAATTTTTCCTATTCGATCGTGCAACCCATCGGACTGCGGTAAAATCCTTTGCATTCGATATTCGCATTCGAAGGATTTTTCTTCACTTCCTATTAACATGGTCAAATTTTTTACTTTTTTCAATTCGAAATTTGACCAATGATAAATCTGCCCCAAAGTGTATTATCTAGAATACTACCATTGTAAATATCTACTGTAAATACTATCATTATGTACAGTGAGATACCGACTTATAAATGTGCTCCTATGTAAAGAGATGTAAATATGCAAGAGCCCTACCTTACCCTACTTCTTTTTTTTCCCATCTTTCCTCTACCCTTCCAGTTTTTCTTTATGGTTTCCTCTTTCTTTATATAATACTATAACAGTCTGTACACAACATATATTATATTACCGCTACAGAATTACTATGCAATAATGTCAGACTGTTAATCTGGTATACAAAAAAAAAAAAGTTTAAAAAGAAATAGTAAAGTAGAATTCTTTTTGATGTCAAAATTCACACATTCGAATGTAAATTTGAGATTTATCACACCTTGACCATGAGTTCGAATTCGAATATTCACCACCTAAAACCTGCGGAGTTAATTTACAAGTCAATGGCAGAGGTCCGTTGAACCATTTGAAAAATACTCTCTCAGGAAGGCTGCTAACATATTCAGAGGGAAAATACACCCTGCCCATAGCAACCATTGGGTCCCAGGGAAGGGAAATCCCCCGTTGCTGATCCAGCTATAAAAAGTTAATCACACTTAAAGGAATTGTTCGGTATAAAAATAAAAACTGGGTAAATAGACAGGCTGTGCAAAATAAAAAATCTTTTCAATATAGTTAGTTAGGCAAAAATGTAATGTATAAAAGCTGGAGTCACTGTAAGTCTAACCTAAAAGAACAGGACACTACTACTTGCTTTTCAGCTCTCTTTTGTTTACACTGACTGGTTACCCTGGTGACCAGGCAGTAACCAATCAGTGACTTGAGGGAGGGCCACATGGGTCATAACTGTTGCTTTTGAATGTGAGCTGAATGCTGAGGATCAATTGCAAACTCACTGAACAGTTATGTCCCATGTGGCCCCCCTTCAAGTCGCTGACTTACTCAGATTTAGGGAGCTGAAAAGCAGGATGTTGGATTCTGGCTATTATATTTGACATCCAGTCACTCCAACTTTTATAGTTTGCATTTTTCCCTGACTAACTATATTACAAATATTTTTTATTTTGCACAGCCTTTCTATTTAACCAGTTTTTAATTTTACCCTGAACTGTTCCTTTAAGGCTCCCAGTAATTAAACTACTTATTATTCCTAATTAAAATGAGTGTGAGTTAACAGCACAGCAGAGTGCAATTAAATCAAACACTACAAAAACTAAAAAAAAAAAAAAAAAAAACTCCTGCATCTTTTAACACCAGAAGGGAGATGTTGTCAAGGCCCCATACACGGGACGATAAAAGTTGCCAACAGACCGAATCAGGGCCATCCGATGGGCTTCCAAATCAATATCTGGACAAAAGTTGGTCAGATCTTGATCTGTCAGGTTAAAAAATCCTGGGATTGTGGCCGCATCTATGCGTTGTAGCGATCCGAACTCCCATATCTCCTCCATTCTGATCCGATCGTTGGGATCAGCCAGATATTGTCCACCTCAATGTGTGTGATGTCGCCTATTGGGTTTATTTAAAGTTTACATGATTTTCTAGTAGACAATGTATGAAGATTCAATTTACAAAAAGATCCATTAACCGGAAAACCCCCACATCCAGAACATTTTGGATATCAGGCCCCATATGTGTACTAATAATTCAAGAACACACACATTTTTTACTTGATGGAAAGTGGCTAGGGTCAGTTATTACTCAATGTGGAAATGTTGAGCAGTGGCATTTGCTGGTTCCTTTGTACAGAGCCAATGAGAGACATGATAATGGGCAGGAATATGCAACATCTGAAATGCTTTTTTCCCTCCCAGGTACAGCACTGGCCTTCTATACCCCACACTCTACATTCCAGAGACAATCCTGTGGTCTTGCAATGGAGCACATGCCAAAAAAAAAGCCACCAAGCTGCTTGTGCCACATTAGAGGTAGGCTGCAATGACATGGATATTCTCTTCCATTACAGCTCCAAGCACACAAAGAACACGTTTGGCTTCAATAACAAATGTCAAAAGAGTGAGGCCTTGTTACACAACATAGACAGGGGCTTCCTATGGAACAACTGCACTTCGAAAGAGTTAAACTATCCTTAGAATGGGATGAATAAAACCTCCTTGAAGAAACTCATAACTCTGGAATTCAATTAGGCTTCCAAGTATTAAACTCCTTCCACTTACACACATAGCAAACTATGCACCCGTTTGAGTTTTGCCTGCACCTTTTATTACACGGACTCTTCTTTTATTACAGACTGACTCTTCTAAATCTGCAAATGTCAGCATCTTGTCTATCATGTGACTGTCCTGTGGTTAAAGGGGAACTATCGTGAAAATGGAAATGTAATAAAGGCTTCCTCATACTGAAATAAGAAACTTGCTAAATACAATCAATTAAATATTCTGCATTGTTTCTGAAATAATCATGTTTTTCTTCACTATTCCTCTCTCAGCATCTGTTTCTCTTCATTCTGTCTTCATGCAGCAGTTGGGTGTCAGATATTCATTGACCGTTAGATATAGCTTAAGGTGGCCATACACGGGCCGATAAAAGCTGCTGACAGACAGAGTCGGCAGTTTATTGGCCCGTCAGTGGGGCCCTCCGATGGGCTTCCCCAGATGTCGATCGGGCAGGATTAAAAAATCCCGTCGGATCGCGGCCGCATCTGTTTGTTGATGCAGTCCCGTGATCTGACCGCCCGTATCAGCATCATTTTGACCCGATCGTTGGGCCCTAGGCCAAACGAGCGGATCTCTATGTGTATGGCCAATTTAAGGGGGGCTCCTTTCCTAGCAGATTAACTAGAGCTCACTCAAATAACTGATTCCAGTACAAACAAAATAACTGCCTTTTTTCACAAATCCTGCATGTAGAGAGACAGGGGCGCTCATTTATAAACTTTGCGCAGGGCAGATTGAATGTAATGCAAAGTGAATATATTTGTCCTGCTTCTGCTTATATTCATAAAGCTACATTGTGAATGTCTATAAGAGCTTTTTAAATATGGCAAAAATTGCAAATTGCGAATATATATTCACACACTCTGCGTTTGAATTACGCTGGAGGAGAAAATATTCGCATAACAGTTTCGCAAATTGCGAATTCAAGTTACTGTCAACGCTATTTTTGTGCACAATGATAAAAGAAAAAATGCCTGTACTCGTGCAAAGACCCGCCTCGTTTGTATTCACAATACGAATTCACAAAAACCAGAAAGACAGGCGCAGCAGTGCAATATTTTAGCATTCAGGAAAAAGCATGGGCAAAACAACCATTTGCGAACAATGAGCAAAATTTATATATGACCCCCTATAAGATATATTGGATCTAAAGCTGGCGATATACGTAACAATTAGGATCTTTCTTAGAAATGATCTTTCCAAGAAAGATTGTTCTTTACAATACTGACTTGTAGAGATGAATCATCAGATATACAGGAAGAAACAGTAGACCTGTAACTGTACCTCTACTTGTACCCGACGATTCAGCACTAACAATGGCCGATATTAAAGTGATACTGACACAGTCTAATAAAAATAGGAACATGTTGGTATCAGTGAAGAGAAGCTGAACGCAAAATATAAGCAGCTGAAAGCGTCCCCCAGCCCAGCAAACCTTAGCAACAGCGACCCTCTGACACCACTTAAATCATCTTCCTGAGTTGTTTCAATTATGCTAGGCTGGGGGGCAATTGCGATCCCTCCATAGGCTGGAATCTGTTTCCATTTGTAATTAGCCTAAGGAGGGATAGCTCTGCCCACATTCCTATATTAATAGGAATATGTCAGTAGTCCTTTCAAAGGCACCCCATCAAAATATCTATCCAGCCCGATCGCCAAATCAACGATATTGGTAGGCTAATTTTCCACCATACATGCGCCAAATATCGTATGAAAATTTGTTTCGTACAATATTATCTGTGCGTCTATGACCAACTTAACAGTCAATGAATATCTGATATCCATCTGCTGAGTGAAGACAGGACGAAGAGAAACAGATGCTGAGAGAGGAATAGCGAAGATGAACGTGATTATTTCAGAAACAATGCAGACTTTTGTAATTGATTGCACTTAGAAAATTTCTAATTTCAGTATGATGAAGATTCTATTAAATTTAAATTTTCGTGATAGTTCCCCTTTAAAGTTTCGTTTCTCAAGCCGGCAGCTTCCTTGCCAACTGAAGAAGAAAAATCTAAATCATCCGAAAAGGTGCCAGGAAGTGTGTGTTCTCAGTTGTCAGGGCTATGCTGATAAATAGCGACCACATGGAGAATGTTTCAGGTGTACCAATCCCAAATATTTCCCAGCTAAAGAAAAGTTCTGTGAATGTGTATTGCACCGTACCTCGGAAGGGGCCTGTGCAGACGTGATGTAATAGATCAGGAACAACCGCATCTTGTCTTCTGGTGTTCCAGCTGCAAACAAACAGACAAACAAGTAAAACATCCAATAAAGCAACATTTTGTTCCATAACCACAAATGAACGGAGTCATAAATCAGACCGCCCGTGAAGCATCAAAAGGTGCGTTAATAAACAGCTTCACTCACCCCACGTTTCAGCCTGCATATATGTTAACTTTGGAAGTGGACATGCTCCTTTAATGGGTTCATGCTGTGAGGGTTACCAGAAAGGTTACATATCCTGAACAAAATAACACAATACTGGACTTTTGGACGATTTAAGAAGTATAGCACGGAGGAATGAAGATGGAAAAATGCAAGTCTGAGAAAAGATACCCATATTAATACAGGGGGAGTTTATGTAGCCATAAATATTCACAGTTACATAGCAAGCTAGGTTGAAAAAAAGACACGTCCATCAAGTTCAACCTTTTAAAGGGCAAAGAAAGTCTAAAATAGAATAAGGCTGGAAATGGTGTATTTTGTTTACTAAACATAAACATGAACTTACTGCACCACAAGCCTAATCAAACAAATGATTTATGCTTTCAAAGTTGGCCACAGGGGCTGTCATCTTGTAACTTTGTTATACATCTTTGAAAGACTAGACTACATGCACATGATCAGCGTGGTCTGGGCTTCTTAGGGATCGTCATAAATGATCAAAAAACAAAGCTCATTGAGTTCTGCATGGCTGGTAAGTAAGGCAGGGGCTCCCCCTTCTGTTCATAAGTATGATTGTTCCCTGCCAGAAGTTAGGGACCGTCTGAGAATTCCTATCCACAGCACTAAAAGCATGCGCCGAAATAGATGGAAATTGCCAAAGAGCCGGAAGAAGACACAAAGACCCAGAAGATGGCTGTGGTGAATTCCGATGACTGAATCTGCACTGACAATCTTACCAGACAGATTTAATTGCCTTCTACAAGGAGGCGAGCAGAAGCTTATACAAGGGTGGCAGTGGATGTGATATACCAAGATTTTTCTAAAGCATTTGATACAGAGCCATGCAGAAGGTTACAGATTCCATTAAGGAATAGGAGCATGGATCATAATATTTGTACATAGAGAACTGGCTGAAAGATAGATTACAAAGACTGGTTGTAATTGGAACATTCTGTAATTGGACCAGTTTATTAGTTGTGGACCTCAAAGGTCTGTGCTTGGACCTTAGCCCATTGGTTTATTAACAACAGTGGTAAAATTAGTAAATGTTTTATTCATAACCACTCATTATAATCATCATTTTCAGCCAGTTTTCTATCCAATTACAAAGATGTCCCAGGCCAATATTACTTGAACTTAAGGTTGGCATTGTAAATAACATATTTTTGGGGACAATACTAAATTGTACAGAAGTAAAAGCTCTAATCAGCTAAAACTGGAGAGCTGATCAGCAAATTGGCAGCTGAGGTTCAGGGACCCCCAACCTATTTTACTCGTGAGCCACATCCAAATGTAAAAAGGGTTGGGGAGCAACACAAGCATTAAAAAGTCTCTTGGGGTGCTAAATAAGTGCTGTGATTGACTATTCGGTAGCCCCTACAGGAGGCTCTGCTTGGCACTATACTTAGTTTTTATGCAATTAACTTCCAAACCTAAAATTAAAAAATAAGCACCTGCTTTGAGGACACTGAGAGCAACATCCAAGGGGTTGGAGAGCAACATATTGCTCACGAGCTACTGGTTGGGGATCACTGCTCTAGGCAGTGTCAGTGAGTGGCTAGTAAAGCAAATAAAGTACTGTCTGTCACATTAACTCAAGGGATGAAAACATAATTATAGATGCTATTAATGTCTTATGAGTTGCTTGAATGATTTATTGAACAGGCATAATATCCAATGCTATTGTGATCCGTAGATCTTTAGTTAGTTTAGTATAGGCACTGAGATACAGGAGCTTGAAACATTATAAACCCTTTAAAATGTCTATATTTTTTTTAATGAAAAAATTATAATATGAATCATATTAAAACAATCTGATTTAAAAGTATTAAAAGCACATGAAGAAAACGGAGTTAAACAAATGAAACAAATATTATAATTGGTCATGTATTTATTGAAAAAAAAAAAAAAAAGGGTTTAACACTGTTGACTGTTGATTGGCGGAGTCCTAAATCTTTAGAGATAGTCCTGTAACATTTTTCAGCTTTATGGGCATCAACATCTGTTTTCCTCTGACCCCTCCTTTGATGGACACATGCAGTGGCGTAACTAGATGTTACTGGTCCCCACAGCAAATTAATTTTAGGGCCCCCAACATATCCAGAGATTTTGCATTTTACTTGTTAATTAATTAGGGCATCATGGGGCCCCCTATACCTCTTGGGCCCCCCTGCAGCCGCAGGGTCTGCTTCCTCTATAGTTACGCCCCTGGACACATGATACACATCCACAAAAGTGTTGTATGTGTAATCAGGCTTTGCTGGATCCCTGTTCTTTAAATAAGACAGGGTCTCGCGCTCATCCCAGTGACTGAAAACACCAGATTTTTCCTACAAATTATATGATACTCCTAAGGATTCATTTACGTTTGCCATATGCAAATATGTTAATCATTTTTTTTCAACAAATACATGACCAAATATAATAACATCTAATTTGTTTCTTTCATATACAGGTCCTGTTATCCAGAATGCTTGAGATATGGGGTTTTCTGGATAACGGATCTTTCCATAATGTCATACCTTAAAGTGGACCCGTCAACCCAAAAAAATATTCCAAATCATATTTTATCACATTAGTCAAGCAAAATGAACATTAAATTACACTATATAAATTATTTGTTTTCTTCAGTCTGGGAATTCATCATTATAGCAAGCAGGCAGGAGCCATTTTGTGGACACTGTTATTAATGCAAGCATTATATCATCTTAGAATCTTGTTTGTGCACCAGAATGGGGGACCCGATGTCTATCCCCATGTCCTGGCTACACAATTAAATGGTTAAGAGAACTGGGGGAATGTGTGGGGAGCAGTGTCATCTAGGAAGTGCTGAATGGAAAGTGAAAGTAATTATCTGCCCTGCCTCTATGCCTAAGGCATAGAGGTGGGGCAGACAATATTTGATTGACAGCTGAGATAATATTTTTAACACTTGCAAATTTGTTTTCAACATAGTTGTGCTCACAGTTGGATTGGTTTAGTTACTGAAATGGTGTAACAGATTAACCATCCAGTATAGTTTAGTGGAGTTTTTAAAATGGTGACAGTTCCCCTTTAATATCATCCAGATAATGGATAATGTCTTGGTGCACAAGGATGGGACCTAAACAAGACTGAAAGTGATGGAAAATGAGAAAATGACAAAGGCAACTGAATACTGATGTGCAGAACAGAAAACAGCCACAAGGGAGAGACCAAGAGAACAGGACATAGTAAAACAACCCATATAATAAATAAAAAAAGATAATATTATTAAATATTTGGATTTGGGATTCATGCAGACTATCTGCACACAATATTGGAACTAAGATAAGTGAATCCTTGATGTCAAGACCTAGGTATATTTACTGAAAATGAACTCTGCAAAATATAGAAAGTTTCAGTTGTTTTTTTCCACTTTCATCTAGATCGGTTAGCAGGATATATCTGAATAAAAGGTTGATTATGAATGACATGTTCTGCTATCACAAAATACAAGCAACTGAAAAACACATGGCTAAATAATCTTAAGGTGGCCATAGACATACAGATAATATCGTATGAAACGAATTTCAGATTTGTCAGAAGATTAAGATATCGGTCGGCTGGTTGATCGGGATGGACGGAAAATTTTGATTGGATTCCTTTGAAGACACCCTTAACATTGGCCATTGTTAGTGCTGAATCGTCAGATACAGGTAGAATTCTATTGTTTATACCTGTATATCTGACGATTCAGCTCTATGCGTGTGTTGAAACGAGAAAGATCGTAATTGTTACGTCTATGGCCACCTTTCGCCATCATAATGAGCTCTCCTTTCCCAGGGACAGTGCTGCTCTAGACTACATCCTGCCATTTATGGTTCAACGCAAACTCAGCCTCCAGTCAGGCTGTATTCAGTAACCTAACAGCTTTAGTTAGTCAAAATGTCTTTTAATTGAGTAATAATGAACTTTTCTTCAGCCTGGGTCTGGCAGCTTTCTCTGTAAATCTGGCTCACAGGCTGTTGATTCCATGGATTAATTTCTCTGAATCCAAACAAGCAAGATTTTGGAATAAACAAATGCTGAAAAAGCAATACTGGGCTAGATAAAGCAGAGACTGCATGTCAACAGATTATTTAATAAATTAATCACTGCTGATGGACAGTTAGACTCTAATTAGGGAAAGGGTTTCTTAATAAGTTGAGGTTAATGTGTGTCCCTAGTCATGAGTAATCTCTTTTTGGGCAGGGGCCTTCCCTCTTGAATCCTTTATTTGCTGCATTGTATGCAACTCATTAAAAAGTTCATATATGAACTTTCTCCTACACTATAAAACGTAACTGATTCAAAAAGGCAAGGATAGGCAAGATGATCACCCTTTTCTGAAAGAGGACTTTATGAAAACAACTTGGACAGACAAGGGTAACTGGAGAAGAGGACATTGAGAGGAACAGTATGAGTTTTACGAGTGTTGATAATTAGTTGGAAGAGGTGATGTGTGGGTTTGGAAAGCGCTGACATTTGCTGGGAATGATTCAAGACTTAAAACTGTGGGTAGAGCAAGGAGAGGAAGCACAAGTATTAGTGCAGAAATACTAATGATCAAAAATACATACCCTAGTCCCAAACAGGACATTAAAAAAAAGAAGTAACTAAAGACATGTACAGTGGGTTTTAGTCATGTGCGGGTCAAGATTTTCCCCACCCAACCGATATCTGCCCTCCCTCCACCCACAAAATGGGTGGGGAGAGCAGGCATGCGTCTAGAAAAGTTGAAACCGGAAGTCAGCATTGTAAGGACCCGCTGGTGAACCGGAATAAGGGGTGCGAGGTCAGCCCAAACATGCACCGACCGACGGGTGAACCCATGAGTATCAGGCCGGCCCACACATCACTAGTGGGTTGTTAGAACTGGATTACATTCAGACTCACCATCAGGGTCAGAAATGATGTCCAAAAGAGATTTATCCAAATTAGACTTGCTCATAAGCTTCTCTTCATACTCAAAATAGACATCTAACTTCCGCGTCTGCAAAGAGGAAAAAGACGGAGGTGATACACTGGGAGATAAGAGACATTATTATGTTTGCCATGCATGGTTATACTGGCATATATGTATATATAAATACAGAACTCTGTCCGTTTATTGGCTCATATGACCCAACACGTATGCATGCCCTTGGTTTGTTTGTATGCACGTGAATTGTTTGTTCCTACTTGGTGGCCCTTAGTGCTCAAAATTGCATTTTTCAATTTAGATTTACCCAGTGGCACATACTACTAAAAAAGTTTATTATGAAAATGTTTTATTTGCATAAAGCAGGGTTTTACATATGATCTGTATTATGCAATATATTTTCAGAGACCTTCACTGTTCAGGAGGTATAGTTTTCCTTTACAGGAAAACTATACCCCCCCCCCCAGACAATGTAGGTCTCTATAAAAAGATATTGCTTCATGTAAATAAACCATTTTCATAATAATGTACTTTTTTAGTAGCATGTGCCATTGGGTAATCATAAATAGAAAAAAGCCATTTTAAAAAATAAGGACAGCCTCCTGGGATCCTAGGATCCAACGGTGCACACAAACATACCAAACAAACTATAAAGTTAGGTCACATGAGCCAATTAACAGACAGAGTTGTGTCTTTTGCTTCCACACTTCTTCCTGTTACAGTTAGAGTTGAAATATTTCTGGTCAGGTGATCTCTGAGGCAGCACACAGACCATCATGAAATGGTGGTTCAAGGCAAGAGATGTAAAAGGGCAATATTTACTTAAATATATATTCCAGTTTGGTAAGATTCTTTAATATGCCACTTAATTTGATATAAACTGTTACTCAATTATTCATTTTGGGGCTATAGGTTTCCTTTAAAGGGCAAAGAAAGTGTAAAATAGAATAAGGGTAGAAATGCTGTATTTTGTATACTAAACATAAACATGAACTTACTGCACCACAAGCCTAATCAAACAAATGATTTATGCTTTCAAAGTTGGCCACAGGGGGCTGTCATCTTGTAACTTTGTTATACATCTTTGCAAGACTACATACACATGCTCAGTGTGGTCTGGGCTTCTTAGGGATCGTCATAAATGATCAAAAAACTAAGCTGATTGAGTTCTGCATGGCTGGTAAGTAAGGCAGGGGCACCCCCTGCTGTTCATAAGTATGATTGTTTCCCTGCGAGAAGTTAGGGACCGTCTGACAATTCCTATCACCAGCACTAAATGAAGGGAGAATTTCACTGCATACAGTCAGGTTTCTTATAAAAACGGTACACATTTTTAAATTAAAGTATATTGGAGATAGATTTCTTTTTCATTAAAGAAAGTGAAAATTGGATTTTATTTCTTTGCCTTTCTTTGCCCTTTAAACATGGAAACAGGCAGTCTGCCACTCCCCCCACCAACAGCAGAGCTAATACCAACCCAAAATGGTTGTTTTTACCTAAAGTAAGACAATATGGCGGTCATTTACCAAGTGAAGGGCAGTGTGTGAAGTGCAAAATATAGGTGCAATTGTCCATGCTTTGCACTTTTCTCCCTTGCCTTCTCTTTAAACTAATTTAAGGAAAAGAAAAGGAATAATCGCTGGGGGTGCCAAATATTAGGCATGCTCCAGGGATTATAAAAACCCCAGTAATTCAGTTGAAATGAGCACCATGACACTTATCTGCTGCCCCGGCCAGGTGCACAAGCACAGTAGAGTGAGAAGCTGGCTCATTATAATTATTCTAAATTTGGCTTCATACTTTAATGTGCCTGCCCACCTGAACTGGACTGTAGGACTGTAGAGAGGAAGAAGAAGACAATGGTGGCATGGTGTTCCTTCTGTATTACCCTGGGTTGGTGGATTTTTCATCGAATCACAGATAAGTGATTATAATTACTGGGGGAGCAAACATTTGCCCTCCTCCCCGTAGTGATTATACATTTGCGTAGCTTTTAATTAGCAGAACAAGAGGTGCAGGGCCACAGCATAAAATAGATGGTGAATTGTCCTGCCCTGCGCTTCATAAACAACCCCCAACACTTTTTGGGGTTTGCAGGGGTAAACAAAACCCATGCACCGTATACTAGTTGACAAGGTGTACCAGCAGATGAAATTTTCATACAAGCCTGATCCTGAACCAACTTACCTGGATATCAGTTGGGAATGGCACACTGCCATATACTTCCCAATAATGGTATGGAAACATTTGATTGGTGCATGATATTTGGATTTTATGTATATTCACATGCTGCTTAGAATGACTTTTTCTTTCACTATGCAAATAGTTTTTGAGTGGACATCCCTGGAGTGAAAATGCTCTGGTTTTTTAATAATGATCTATCTTGAGGGTACACATCTTGCCCTATAAATATTTCATTTGAAAGGGGGGCAGGAGAGGCCGGTTAAAGGAAACAGCAGTTGTTTGCAAGGATAAAAACAGGGGCTGTATGTCAAAGCATCTGAACCTGCGAGGGTGTTATTAGACGTACAGGCTCAAGGCCTGACTTAATCAGGGTATGTGCCAGAGAGCTGCCAGCGCACAAACCAGAGGAGCTGATGGATGGGTAGTTTCCATAGGACGATGTTAAATACAGATGGAATCTGAGCAGCAGAAACATAGGATCACAAAGGTTTGAGCTCCCAGCCAAGAAGGGGTTTATGAAAGAGCTGTTCAACTGTTTAGCCCTGGCTCCAGGACTGGACTGAGAATCAAAATAGGCCCTGGCATTTCAGGTACACAGAGGCCCAATCAGCCCACATAGAGGCCCAAACAGTCCCCACCAGCCCACTAAATACTGACTTTCTATGGCACCTTATAGCAGCCCATCTGGCATTTGCCCTAACCCACAGATTGCCAGTCCGGGCCTGCCTGGCTCCATCGAAAATAAAAAATCTTTGACATAGAAAAGCATGATGGCTAGCCCCATGTCAGATTTCAAAACTAAATATAAAAAAAGCTGTTTGCTCTTTTGAGAAATGGATTTCAATGCAGAAATCTTCAGGAAAAGCACTGTTAACTGACGCATTTTGAAAAAAATTTTTTTCTCATGACAGGATCCCTTTAATAATATGTCAGCCATAAAATTTGAAAAGGCTGAAGACAAAGATCATTTTATTATACCCCCACATGTTTCTGTCTGGGTGAATCCACACCAGGAATACAAACAGGAAATACCTATCATTATGTAGAAGGTCTATTATCCACCACAATTAATGAATACCATAAGTATACAGACAAAACAAGAAATAAACAGAAAAGCTTCTCGATGCAGGCGGTTACATGAAGAAGAGAAAGGCAGAACTCAGGGAACAAACCAAAGGTACAAACCATCAAAACAAATGAAACAGCAGCACATCAGCAGACAGTTCAATAGAAGTCCTTAAATTTCATAATACACTGTACTTCTAGATCCCCATACAGTAGAATGCACAACACCCCCCCCGATTGTACAGACATAAACCAGAGAGTACAGACACTTCCCTACCAGGTGAGAGAGATAGTCTCTCAACCTTACAATCAAACGGACTAATTTCTTTTTATGAGAAGGTAAGCAGGGACATCGATTCTGGGATGGCAGTGGATGTGATTTACTTAGACTTTGCTAAAGCATTTGATACAGTGCCACACAGAAGGTTACTGGTTAAATTAAGGAATGTTGGCCTTGAACATAGCATTTGTACCTGGATAGAGAACTGGCTAAAAGATAGACTACAAAGAGTGGTGGTAAATGGAGCATTTTCTAATTGGACCAGTGTTGTTAGTGGGGTACCGCAGGGCTCTGTACTGGGTCCCTTGCTTTTCAACTTGTTTATTATTGACCTGGATGTGGGCATTGAAAGTACGGTTTCTATTTTTGCAGATGATACTAAATTGTGCAGAACTATAGGTTCCTTGCAGGATGCTGCCACTTTGCAGAGTGATTTGTCTAAGTTGGGAAACTGGGCAGCAAACTGGAAAATTAGGTTCAATGTTGATAAATGCAGGCTATGCACTTTGGCAAAAATAATATAAATGCAAGTTATACACTAAATGGCAGTGTGTTGGGAGTTTCCTTAAATGAGAAGGATCTTGGGGTTTTTATAGATAACAAGTTGTCTAATTCTGGGCAGTGTCATTCTGTAGCTACTAAAGCAAATAAAGTTCTTGCATAAAAAAGGGCATAAACTCAAGGGATGAAAACATAATTATACCTCTTTATAGATCCCTAGTAAGGCCTCATCTGGAGTATGCAGTGCAGTTTTGGACTCCAGTCCTTAGGAGGGATGTAAATGAGCTGGAGAGAGTACAGAGACGTGCAACTAAACTGTTTAGAGGGATGGAAGACTTAAATTATGAGGGGAGACTGTCCAGGTTGGGGTTGTTTTCTCTGGAAAAAAGGCGCTTGCGAGGGGACATGATTACACTTTACAAATACATTAGAGGATATTATAGACAAATATCAGGGGACCTTTTTACCCATAAAGAGGATCACCGCACCAGAGGCCACCCCTTCAGACAAGAAGAAAAGGACTTTCATTTGAAGCAGCGTAGGTGGTTCTTCACAGTGAGGACAGTGAGGTTGTGGAATGCACTGCCGGGTGATATTGTGATGCTCATTCTGTTGATGCTTTTAAGAGGGGTTTGGATGTTTTTTTGGACAGACATAATATCAAAGGCTATTTTGATACTAAACTCTACAGTTAGTATAGCTATGGGCATATATGGTCTGTGTTTGAAAGAGTGGAGATGTGTGTGTGTATGTATGCTGGGTTTTTAATTTGGAGGGGTTGAACTTGATGGACTTGGTCTTTTTTCAACCCAATTTAACTATGTAACTATGTCAGCTCTTACATTGAGCATTGACGCAGTCAGCGATTGATCCGTGGGCCATGCTGCAGGTCTATGAGCTCCAAAATACAGCACAGAGACATGTGGCAATTTATAGAAAACAGCCCCTAAAGTGCAAAAAATCGGACTGCATTTTTTTCTTTGCACTTGGTACACTGCATTGTAAATAAGGTCTTTAAAGTTGTGTACAAAATTAAGCTAAACATAAAGGGACAATTTGCACAATGCAAAATTTTGGAGCAGTGAACCAACTTTATACACTTTGCATAGTTTCTTCCTGTTGCAAGGCTACCCCCGTGATAATGCTGTCTATATTCACCAGCACTATATGAGTGAGGGATGGGAGAGGCTTTTAGGCTCTCTCCCTTTAGTGTTCTGCATTTTAGTCCCAGTCTGCCGGAAATATAGTCTTTACAATGTTTCCCATAATCTCTTACAACATAATGTTTATTATACAAATCATAACATTTAAAAAAAAAAAAAAAAAAGTTTATTGTCAAAAACACAATTAATAAAGATCTAGTCAAGGACGCTATAATGTAACTTTTGTTCTGCAGTTCTCCAATTTTAGATATATATTAACATAAAGATCTCCAGAACTCATACTTATATGATAACATATAATGCCTGTTATATCAGGAATGGGTGGGGAAGCATAACTCATATTATTATATCCATTTTTCTGCATGTATATGCTCAATTACATTTTCCCTCCTCGTTACTTGCTGTCTTGACCAGTCTTTGCCACCTAGCTTGTTATCTCCATTGGCCTCCTCCACTCCCGCTGTCTCCATCAGTCTCTCCCACCTCCAGTTAAATAAGATCATTCTACAAGCCTACAGATGTACTTTTTTTACTTAACCCGTAATAAGAAAAGATTCTTTCTATACAATTAAGCCTGTGGGACATATGCAATGTTGAACTCATTACAAAGATTCCATACAACCCATGGATTTGCAAAGAAAGAAAGTGATACATCCTGAAGACATGCAATGGCACGCCTCTTGTCCACTTAGTGCTATGCTCTGATGTCATGCCCACCTAGAGGAATGATAGCTGAAATATCTCAGTTTGATACTTGTGAAAACTGCCTTTAAATGCAACTATTCCCTCAATTTATGTTTTTTTTTTTAAACAGAGGCTTAACCCTGAATAACAATATTAACTCAAAGCAGTTGTTGGATGGCAGGTTTTGTTGGAATTAGCCAAGTGAGAAGAAAACCATAAAATGATCAGTTAGGTGTTCTTTTCTAGGAGAGTCTCACCTTTATATGTTCCAAGACTGCTGTGGCCACATTGGTATGCAGATCTATTAATCTTTTCTTTTCCAGGAGCTCAGGAAGAGAGCTGAAAGTATAGAGAAGAAACACGTGTTCATTCCTATGCTACATTCGCAGACCAGAAATATCATTACTTAACCCTGACTTGGATTAAATATGCAAATATTGGATGGATTAAATATGCATTCTTGTCAACTCAACATCACCATCCTGCTCATTTTCTCTTTAAATCACCTTCATTTTATCCTGATGCCATGTACTCCAAGCCACCATGCTGCCTTTTGCACTCATCTCAGTATTAGCCAAGTTAACGTGAAGCCAGTTACATCTACTTTAGATTTTAATTTACACAGCCTCCCACTCTTCAAAATTTTAGTGCCACACTCATCATTCTCCATACTCTCAGTACCTCTCTAGTCATATTTTAGAGACTTACCAAAACCCCAGTCCTTACCTCCTATTCTACTGCTTTTTCTCCACCAGATCCACTGTGCCCCTCATCCAAGGAGACCATACTAATCTATCATTGTGCTCATTTCCTAGATTTCAACAACATGGACTTTCCTTTCCGTGCTCTTTTGCCATCCATGTTTACATCATGTTTCGCATCTTTGCTTATTTTCTTTTGTTTATTTTCTCTTTGCTTTCTTTTTCATAAACATATCCCTACATTCTTACTGCCCACTTACTTATCCTTGCCCTTAAATTGCATACAGCTTCCTTTCTATTGTCAAAGTTTTTTTTATTATGACTGAAATATTATGGCTGAACTCACTCACAGTGCTGCAAAATATGTTGGAGCTATATAAATACCTGTTAATAATAACAACAACTCAATAGCTTTTATCAGAACACAGCCCTTCTTAAAATTAATCGGTCACCTCTCACCCAGCAAAATAACTTTCATAGAGCTGTTTGAAAGGATCTTATTTGTACACTGCTGCCCCCTCGGTCATATAACACAAACAATAAATAAAAAAATACAGGGGGGGGGGGTGGTAAATGAAAACAACAACACCCACCTGACTGCTGACGTTAACTTTGCTGTATTGTCTGAAAGCATACTTATGGCTCCATCATCCTCTCCTTCTAAACCCTGAGAAAACAAAGATGATGTTAGCTGGGATGTTATACAGTGCCCCATTTAGCTCTTGTGCCAGTATTGTACAGCATTTTAAAGTGATAATGACATATTCCTCTAATATTCCTAAAATCTATAAAAATGTCAGTATTTATAAATGTAACCCAAAGCCACCTCTAGCTCAGAGGCACTTACCTCAGCCAATACACCAACTCAACTTAATGAATTTTTGTTCAGAGAGACAACTCTGTCAGTGACACTGGGCAGGGGAGATTTGATCCTTCAATAACATGGAGTACAGTTTTCATTTTTGAAATTCATTCTATGTAAAGATCATGCTGCCTCCAGCCTCGTGATCCAAGGAAACAACACTGCTCCTGCAGTGAAATGCAGGTAACCCAGGGCTGGGAGCAATTTGGGGGACTTTAAAAGAGAAACAAGTCTGTGCCTCAACTTCTCTACTAATACAGTAGAAAGAATTAATATTTTAATCCACGCTGTACGAAAAATTACATTGCTTCCAGAGCAATCTAGCAATAGCTCCTTTCAAAGTTGCAAATGCCTGCATAAACTTACTTCCTAAAATAAGGAACTTCTTGAAATGTTACCCAACTAAATACAGCAGTGAAAATAAGTTTTGAACACGTCAATCTTTTTCTCAGTACATTTCTAATAGGGCTATTGACATGACATTTACACCAGATGTCGGTAACAACCCCCGTAATCCACACATACAAAGTTAAAACAAAAAAATTCCATAAATTAAGCGATGTGTACTAAAGTGGAAATGACAAGGGGAATAAGTGTTGAACAAATGAAGAAACAGAGGTGCAAAAAGGCATGGAAAGCCCAGAAATCTAGAAAAATCTGTCAGTATTTAGAAAGCATTCATGTCCCTATCAGAGCAAAATCAGCTTGTTTAGTTCTAATTGCTATAATATTGATCTAATATTTTTTCATTACTAAGGTATTACACAAGAAGCATAGAATGATGGGTAAAAGCAAAGAGATCTCTCAAGACCTTTGCAACTTTATTGTTGCAATACAATGGCATTGGTTATACATGTACAGTATTTCTAAGCTTCTGGATGTTACAGTGAGCACTGTTAGGGCCATAACACGGAAGTGAAAAGAACATAATTTCACCCTAAACTGGTCACAACTAGATGCTTCTCACATGCTTTCTTACAGAGGAGTAAAAAAAAATTATCAGAAGCGTTGTCCAAGAGCCAAGGATAACTTGTGAAGAGCTTCAGAAAGATCTTATCAGGTAGGTACAGTTGTTTCAAAGAAAATACACTCAGCCATCATTGGCCTCTATGCTCACTCACTGCACAAACTGCTGAATAAAAAGCATGTTGAAGCTCCTTTAAATTTTGCTGCACAACATTTGGACAAACCAATGAAATTTTGGGGGAATATAGTCTGGTCAGATGAGACCAAAATGTAACTCTTTGGATGGCATTGCACACACCATTGTTTTGAGGAGAAATGTCACTACAAATCACCCCAAAAACACCATACCAACAGGGAAGTTTGAAGGTGGTGGGGGGCTCTTTTTCAGCATATGGTATTGGCAGACTTCATATAATTGAAGGAAGGATGAATGGAGAAATGTACCGGGACATTCTTAAGAATCTGCTGCCATCTACAATGGTGGTGAAGATGAAACGAGGGTGGATATATCAGCAAGACAATGATCCCAAACATACAGTCAATGAAACTAAATTGGTTTCAGAGAAAAAAATAAAACTGCTAGAATGGCGCAGTCAATCAGCAGACTTGAATCCAATTGAAAATATATGGAAAAAACTGAAGATCAGAGTTCATAGAAGAGGCCCCCGGAATCTTCAAGATTTGAAGACAAATTTGTGTGGAAGAATGGGCCAAAATCACACCCGAGTAATTCATGACAATAGTTTCTCCATACAGGAGGCGTCTTGAAGCGGTCATTACCAACAGAATACACAGAATATCACATAAATTTCAGTACGCGTGTCCAATACTTATTCCCTGTGTCATTCCATTTTACTACACCTAAAACTTAATTTAAGGACATATTTGTTTTGAGTTCTTTGTATACAGTGGTGTGAAAAATTATTTGCCCCCTTCCTGATTTCTTATTCTTTTGCATGTTT
>CM044446.1:88608757-88635400 GCA_024363595.1 Xenopus borealis | reverse complement strand
CTGTGCATGCACCGAAAGTCACAAAGTTTCCGAAAAAAGAAATCGGAAACTTTGTGAAATGACTAATGACTCCAGGAAGAAGACCACTCAGGAGAATATGGCGCCTGTGAACTCTGCAGGAGAGGACCTGGAAAGAGGGGTAAGTAACAAGTTAGGGGCAATTGCCTGGAGGACGGGGGGGGGGTTGGCGGGGTTTACAGGTAGAGGTTGAATTCTCCTTTAAAGCACTTGACCGTCAACATTGGTGATTTAGATTATCCTTATATATCCAATAGTTGGCACTTTATTCACTTTACATACTGATCTTTACTTTATATAAAATTACAGAATCAATATACTGACCTGCCCTTGTGCTTCTGCCAGAACTTATCCGCAACCGTTAGATCATAGGATTTTTTATTCTTCTTTTTGGGTCGCGCACCAGAAGGACTGCTCTCAACTGGAGGAGCTTCTTCCAAATTTACTCGATTGAGGTGGAAATCCTGCAGAACATTTATGCATTAAGTATACACAAACTGCTTTAGCTACAGGTGGATGACAGTTTAGGGTCAGGATAGCAGCCAGGAAAACCCAAATTGGCATGTGAAGTCAACAACAATAGTTTAAAAGACTTGTGTTGCGATGCCCAGGCTATCACTTTATTTTCCTCTCCAGTAGTCTCTGACAACCATCAGCATTACACAGCCAACATTACCAAGTCTGTAGGAAATGCATGTTTTGGCACAAACAGTGTGAATATCAGGATCAAAAATCCTGTAGTGAAATAAACAGCGAATTTTAGATAATATCAGTTACAACTGTGACAGATTGCTATAAAAAATAAACAGTGAGTAGAATATAAAACTTTGTGATATTATCAGTTACAACTGTGAAAGATTGCTATAAAAAAACCAGTGACTAGAATATAAAACTTTGTGCTTTAAAACAGCAACGCTTTACTGAACGCTTCCCATTGTTTTTAGGCAGATCTTATATAGAACAACCCGTACAAACAAAACTCTGTGCAATGTTTATGAACAGACACACATTCCGAGGAATCTTAACAAATGTGATGGTGTAGCATTAGTGTGTTTAAACACTGAGGTTTTATCTGCATGTCTGAATAGTTCTCACTCCTCCACGAGCTCCATTTCACCCCGTGATCCTTCTGGATCACTGTTCAATGAGCGTTCATTGTTTCCCTAATACTTCATATTCTTCATGTGCTTTTCAGGAAGGGAAACACCTGAGAAAGTGTCAGCCCCTGTTCCCACCTCATGGCCAGGCCCGGACTGGCAATCTGTGGGTTAGGGCAAATGCCAGAGGGGCTGCTATAAGATTCCATAGAAAGTCAGTATTTAGTGGGCTGGTGGGGACTGTTTGGGCCTCTGTGTACCTGAAATGCCAGGGCCTATTTTAATTCTCAGTCTGGACCTGTTCATCTCGGGTTACAGCTTTGCTCTGCCCTTAGACGCAAAGATACTCGATTCATATTATTTTCGGATTGTCTTGACATTTGTCTTGCCATGCTGATTGGTCGTTCGGAAAGGTTAAAAGATTTCTGTCGGCTGCTGATCATATCTCTGCATGTATTGCTGATCTGACGATTTTCAGTGGGAGACTGTCACCACTGTATGATCTCTATTCCGATATTGCAGGTAGATCTTTGCGTCTATGGCTATGGGGGCTGTCCCAGCAAGCAAACAGATCACTGTTCCTTCAAAATGCTGGTTCACTGACAAAAACACAACTGGCTTAAAAAATAAGGAAATGGAAAGATAAAGCAGAACATGTTTTTCTACAACACAGAATACCCTGCTCTGACACCAGTCACTTACCCATTATATCAACATGCAACACATCCGTTTTTGA
Organism: Xenopus borealis; assembly: GCA_024363595.1. Classification (NCBI taxonomy): domain Eukaryota; kingdom Metazoa; phylum Chordata; class Amphibia; order Anura; family Pipidae; genus Xenopus; species Xenopus borealis. The sequence goes on along the minus strand of CM044446.1, from coordinate 88,633,549 downwards.
ATTAATGATCCTTGCAAGTCAGCATTATATTGAGCATTCTGCCTGGCTACAGTGGAGGCTTGCAGATCTGGACTGTGTGTGTTCAGCTTTATTTGTAAGGGTTGTTATATAGAAGACCTGCTTAAAAACACTGATTAGTGTTCAGCAAAGCTAAGCTAAGCTAAGCTGTTTTAAAGCGATATTGGTATACCATGCACATTAGCAGCTTACTTTTACAATAAAATCCAGGAAAAAAAACTTGAATTTTTTGGGATTTATTGTACCCTGAGGATGGAAAAAGTCAGACATGCCGGAGAGATACCAGAGATATCCTGATCTACCCTGGATTTGTGCAAAAATCCAAAGATTTTGTGGTTTTCGGGCAAACGTCTGAAAAAAATTGAGTTTTCAGACTGCAAATCTGAAAAATTTGTATGATTTGACTTTTTCAAGTTTTTTCCCTGCACAGGAAATTTTCGGGAAAATGTATTGATAAATAAGGGAGAAAAATCTGTACGGATTTGGTCAGACTTTTTTTTACTGAAAAATTATCAGAAATGTTTGTAGTTTCATAACTAAGGGCCTTAGAGGTTTGTATGCTTATTTGCATGGTCCATAGCCTGTCAATATTGAAGTGCAATCAAGTATCCAAGATCCACCTTGTGAGGATGATTTCAAGATTTCAAGAGAACTGCAGCCTGAAATAATAGGTATGGCAATGGCACTAAAAAAAAATGAGGGAGGGTACAGTCCAAAAAGCTTATTTCTGCTTTTCCCTGTCCCTTAAAATTATTGCCTGAAGCAGCCATTTAATAGTTTTGAAAGTAAAAGACCTGACAAGCATAGTGTCATTGCTTGTCAGAGGATTAAAACTGGCCATAGACTCAAAGAGGTGTGTGGAGTGTCCCAAAATGTATCTTGCCATGCTGATCGGTTGTCCAGTCAATCAGACCAGTAAGAAGATTTCTGTTGGCTGCCAATCATATCTCTGCATGTATTGCTGATCTGACGATTTTCAGCGGGAGACTGTCACCAGCTTTGTCAGACAAACTTTCCTACGATTGCTTTGGGGGCAGAAAATCAGCCGATCTGTTCTTATACTACTTTATTTGATCTGAATGGTTAGTGGCAGGTCAGGAGATGGGGACATCAGATTGTTCGGCCCGAAATTGCAGATAGATCTTTGTGTCTATGGCCAGATTAATGTTGCTGTGGTGGTGAGGTTTTAGGGTGGCGCTTAAAGTCCTGAAATAGCCCCGTGTAGCATTTCTCATAGGGAAACATCTCATTATATTTAAATGCATACAAAACACTTTCATGGTAGCAACTATACAGCATAGCAGGACAAACATATACAGTCTATTTTCCTAGTATTTACTGATCCTAAAAAATGTTTTTTTTTCAGAATATTTTAGGGAAGTTGTAAAATAATGGCATATTTAGAGACGCTAAACACACCTATGGCCTTCACAAGCAGCAGGAATCAAGTGCAAGTGGGACCTCTAGTGGAAACAATGAGGAAAACACCAACCAAAGAAAATTAATGGAATGAGCCATTTTGAAAGATAAATAATAGCAAAACAATTTGGCAAAAACAACAAAACTAATCAGGGAGATGGAATATAGTAGGGAATAGGACTAAACATAAAGGGACTTTGATTAAGCACTTGTCAGATGATTCTTGCCTGAAAACATGCACCGATCATTATTTTAAGGCACCTGTTGCAGAGCAATATTGTGGGTTGCAGTTCCGTTATTGGGCCACTAAAAAAGTGATCAAAATTGCCCTGTGTGCCATTGACTTAAGGGTGTGGAAAAACAAATAACAAAACCAGAAAGGGCACACTAAGAGAAAGAAGAGAAACTGCTGGGGGAGCTGGGGTAGAATGTGCGGTATATAAAGCACACAATAAACCTAGCCAATAGAGAATTCGATTACCCGCAAGGCAGATCAATTCAAGGGATTGTCGAGTATAAAAATAAAAACTGGGTAAATAGATAGGCTGTGCAAAAAAAATGTTAGTTAGCCAAAAATGTAATTTATAAAGGCTGGAGTGACTGGATGTGAAACATGATAGCCAGAACACTACTTCCTGCTTTGCAGATCTCTTGGTTTTCACTGATTGGTTACCAGGCAGTAACCATAACACTCACTTTTGAATCTGAGCTGAATGCTGAGGATCAATTGCAAACTCAATGAACAGTTATGTCCCATGTGGGCCCCCTTCACATCTCTGACTTAGAGATAGAGAGCTGCAAAGCAGGAAGTAGTGTTATGTTTTGTTAGACATCCAGGCACTCCAGCCTTTATACATTACATTTTTGCCTAACTAACTATATTAGAAATAGCTGTTTATATTTCCCAGAATAAGGAATCAAATCTATTGACATTACAAAGCAACATTTTCCAAGAAAGTGGAATGCAAAAATGCCACACAGCTGGAGCCTCACCAAAACGTCATGCACCAGGGCTTGATATGTCCATGTGTGGTGAAGAGGAGTCGCCAGGTCTATGTTTCTGTCCACAAGCACTAATAAAGGCCTTTGGAAGCTGTACAAGAGAAAGAAAAGCACTCCATGGTTCAGATTCTAGAACACCTAACAAAAAGGTAGAAACAGCCAAATCAAATGTCAGCCAGTGCGCAGCCAACAGTTATTCAAAAATCACTTGCCTTGGAAAACCGTCAGTCCCAATTCAATGGCATATGGGTAAAAACAGGACATCGATCTTCGTGACACTGCAACTTGTACTGGTTGCTACAATTCTGATGCTTTCTCACAGAAATTATATATTAAAGGGAAAGCAGAAACTCAGGTTTCTGCAGAGACCTCACTCTGCTCTAAAAGGGATAGTTCACCTTTAGATTAACATTTAGTATACTTTGCAACTGGCCTTAATTATTTTATTATTTTTAAATTATTTGTTTTCGTCTTCTGCCTTTCCAGCTTTCAAATGGGGGACACTGACCCTAGTAGTCAAAGAAAAACTATTCTCTGTAAGGCGTCATTGGTCCATTTTATTACTTAACATCCTTTTCATTGCCTCTGATATTCATATTTTCGTTCAAACCAGTGCCTGTTGCTAGGGTAAACTGAACTCTAGCAATCAGAATGCCAAACTGAAACAGAAAGCTAAATAACTGAATAGCCACAGAAAATAAAAAAAATTAAGACTAATTTCAAGCCGTCTCAGAATGTCAGTGCCAAAATCATACTAAAAGTTAATTTCTAGATGAACTACCCCTTTTAACAGCACCACCAACACACTCCAATACAGCCTTGCTTCACCGTATGTTGTGATAAAATCCTGAGTAGCACAGAAGGGTTGATGGTTGGCATCTCCAGCTGCTCAACTTTCTCTCCCTGGCAGTGATGATGAATCAGGAACATGTGAAATTGAAGCCAATCAAGTACCAGCTTCAGCTACACATACCCCTGCCCACCACAGAGTAGAGGGGAGGAAGCCAAGCAACCAGAGAAGACATCATATTGGGGTGTGGTGGCTGCATGGTTCAGGAGGGACCAAAGTGAATCAAACATTTTTCTCTCATTTAATCAGTAATATTGAAACCATAGTAAATTAAGAGGTCTATGAAATAAAGCTTTCAATTTTTGAGACAGGTCTAGCAAACCCTAATTTTAGGCCATCGGGGGCAGTATTTATGCTTTTTGTTGCTAACATGTTGTTATTTCTAGTTCATCTTTAAATTATCATGTTAACGTTTATATTTCATAGTGAGGGAAGCATGCTGCCTTCTATCTGCTGAAATCCACTACTGGTGCACACCGCTTTCAAACAGGACAAAGATAGGAGTTGGAAATTTAAAATACTAAGAAATTTGTGTAAAGTAACAATTTTAAATAGGGATACCAAAATTTGGAAAATAATTAATACAGAGCAGGTATGAACAATTGGTACAACGGGACAATGCAAGACTAAAACCAGTGCGATTAGCAGAATGCATATCTTGCAGAATAATTTGCACTCTCAGCACCAGAAGAGCAGTTTAAAAACTGAAAATTTGTCAATTAAAGATACCAAGAACAGCTTTTTACCAACCCTAGTAACTTTGCCTGAGGTGAGTTTCTCAACTCGCCTCAATGGAGCAGCGACCCTGTTAATCTAAAAGTTCCCTTGTGTGTTGCTCCTATACATTAGCTGATCTGCAGGAGCATAAGTCAGACTATGCATCTTCTGTGCCTCAACTAGAAAGCAAAATGGGAGCCATGGATATTCCATAGAGTCTTAGTCTAGTACAGTGGTTAAAAATATATCGTACATTTACTATCCAAATCCTTTGCCAGGATTTACTGGTCTTTTAAAATCAATTTACCTGAATTGACCAGCACCCAGGTTATCTCCAGTAAACAGGCTGTTCCTGGCATCCCGCAGATTTTCTCTCAATTTCTTATCAAGTTTCTGAAAGGCAAGAAATAAATGTGAGCATTCTTTTAAATATGTTACAGCATTGTTATTAAGTGCTGCTGCGTTCATTTTGACTCCTGATGACAATATGGGTACAATGTCATGTTTGTTTTGGTTTGGTTTCAGGTTTCTCAGGGCCATGTTTATGATTGCTCTCACTGAGCCTATCCATCTCCTCATCGTCCTCTTCTACCAACTTTTCCAAAATGTCTTTTCTAATGGATTATTATACCTAAAATAACCTCACATGTTCAGGTATCAGTTGATATATTGCTTGGTAGGGTGAGAAAGACGCCTGATACTACGGCGAGTAAATATAATGGCATATTGTTATAAAACTTTTGCACTGGATCTGTTAACCCATAACATCAGCACTGGGGCTATTAGGAGACTGGTTATGTTACTGGATTCAGTTATAACACTCACCACTGCCACCATTTCTGCAGCATTTCCTCTTGCACATCGTATAATGGGCACAGCACCTGTGGAAGACAGTACAAACATTGTGAGACCCAAGCAGTTATTACGCCAAAGGATTAAACTGGTAAAATGTGCAATAAAACACTGGAACTTTACTGATATAGGTGCTACCAGTGAAATTACCAATATAAACCAAACAGCAATTAGTTTTGTTCATCCTAACAAGGTGAAATTATGTTAGAAAAAGAAGGCAATGATCAGTACGATTTCACAGACGACTGCACTGGTTCAACACAGCACCTATGTTAGCAAATTAGCCCCACTGTGGTGTAAACTGCAACATCAAGAATTAAAGTCTTGATATACATTTACTCATCTTATGCTTTGTTGTGTCTCTTAAAGGACAAGGAAAGTGTAAAATAGAATAAGGCTAGAAATGCTGTATTTTGTATACTAAACATAAACATGAACTTACTGCACCACAAGCCTAATCAAACAAATGATTTATGCTTTCAAAGTTGGCCACAGGGGGCTGTCATCTTGTAACTTTGTTAGACATCTTTGCAAGACCAAGACTGTGCACGTGCTCAGTGTGGTATGGGCTTCAGTTGGGAGGTTAAGCTTAGGGATCGTCATAAATGATGAAAACATAAAAGTCAAATAATATGGGCCAGAAGCCGATACAGCAAGACTGTTTAATAATCAGAATATACAGACTGCACTGGGTCTTGTGTTGTCATGTAATCTAATGTGGATTGTATAGTTTTTGTATTGTTTAATACAAACTTTCTCCTACTCTGCAGAACCAGTTGCTGCAGCAAAATAATCCTCCAAATAGAATTCCAGTTATCTGTTTGAATCTGGCTCCATGATCTTTACCCTGCTGCTGGAGTTGGAAACATTAAAGGGGATATAAAAGCAAAAATAAAATCCAATACAAATCTCTACACAGTTGCAACTGCTCTACAGGGAAACAAAGCTGCTGGAGTTCTGCATGGATGGGAAGTAAGGCTCCCCCTGCTGTTCATAAGTATGACTGTTTCCCTGCACAGCAGTTAGGGACCGACAACTCCTATCCACAAAAGTAAATGAAGGGAGAATTTCACTGAATACAGTCAGTTTTCTTATAAAACTGTACACATTTTTTAATTAAAGTGATTCTGACACTAAAAAATTAATTTTATCATATGAATGTACATTACATGTTACCTATAGGTCATGGTGATCATTTTTTTGCAGAGAGCTTTGGTTTTGTATATAATTGTTAGTTGAAGTTCCTAAGCCTGACTCTCTGACACTCTGACTTTGCCAACCTGACTGTCCCATCTCAGTCTGTTAGTTACAGTTCTAATGATAACAGATGCCGGGTGCACAAATATGGCAGCCCCCTCATACAGGAACATGGGGGATCAGACAGAAAATGTAAAAGCATCATGCAAATACTTTATGGTAAAGTTAGAAGTAACTTTCAAAGCCAGTTATTAGAATAGATAAAAAAAGAGTTTGACTTCAGGTGTCAGAATCTCTTTAAAGTATATTGGAGACAGTTTTCTTTTTCATTAATGAAAGTAAAAATGGTATTTTATTTGTTTGCCTTTACATGCCCTTTAAGACATTTTTAGATGTTGTTAAATACTTCCATTTTCCCATTGGCAACTCCAGTAGGAAATGAGGTGTCTGTCCTGTGGGTACCTGACCTCTAGAAAAAAAATCGTGCAATTTGTATTTCTGTAGACACTAAAAAAATACTGAAGGGATGTGCAATTTTTTTTTCAGCTCACCTAGAAGAATGGATGAAAACAATGAATTAAAAGAGATCAGTCAAGTATTCATGCATGCAAATGGGAAGAGGTGGCTGAAAGTAGCCAAGTGGCTGCAAGTTGGACAGCCCAAATGGAAGCCCATTACCAACATTCGAATATTCAGAAATAAGCATTATAAAATAAAATGTGTTCAAACTGGCCGTGAAACTTATATTCTCGTGTGACAGCTTTGTACCCAAAAATAGCTGCCTTATTTGCTACTGAGAGAATGGGATAAAAAGCAAGCAAATGTATTCATCAAAAGGTTTTAACTTGTCTGTTAACATTTTCTTGTGGAATGGATACTCTTCAGAGCTTTCACCTTTTTGTCAGGTATTGCTTTCTCTCTTAGAATATTAAATATGCCAGTGCTCTACAGATACTTAACAACGAACGGGTAATTTCTGCTTAGACAATGAAGTACATACCCAGTGTGACGAAGAAGCAGAAAAGGCTGTCAACGATAGTGTCCATAATGGTTTCCACTTCTGTGTCTGTGATATCAGATCTGTTTAAAGCTGGTTGAAACAACACATACTTTCAGATAAGTGGAAGAGAAAAATAGCCAAGTCTTGAAATGAGGAGCTTTTAACTGAAGTTCAGTCTGCAAATCCCCTTACTGAGTTACGCATTATGCTGAGCAGAGGGTTATGATTAAGACAAGACTAAGATGCATCTGACATAGGCAGCAGTTAATTTGGAGAGGGGGGAATTCACAAAAAAATGGATAAAACCTAACATTTTCTTTAATTGTTATGGCATGATGAAAACCATCTAACAGCTGGAGTTGAAACTGGAGTTGCAATATGAGATTTTTAACCACCATACACCAAAATTACGGTCAAAAAGTGCAGTTGCCTGTTTATTTCAGTTTTCTGAATCTGGCAAAAGGCTTCTGGAATTAATAATGCCAGAACACCTATATCTATCATCATTGCTTGTTCTTACTGTAGTTGAGAATAATTTTCATCTCAGTTACATTACCCTTTTATGCTTCATAGATTATAATTTATTACATAATTAGCGTAATTGCATGCCACTGTTGTATATAAAACCCAATTCACCTACCCCGGTAAGACACCAGCTCCTTGTTTTGGTTGCACAGCACAAACATGTCATCCTCTAGTGTAATAAAATTCAGGTATTGGTCAAAAACCTGTTGGGGAAAAATATAAGAAATAAAATATTCTTCAGTAACAGAGTAAGGGCTACTCACATTATCAGTGGCACTACAGTGCTGAAATATTCAGGATTACAAAATAAAGTATCTGACTTCATACTGTGCAGCCGTTAACTTCTGAATAGCCTAAATGGGCCTCGCAAAGACCCTGACACAGGAAGAGAGTTATACGGGCTCAGTGCTTCCTAATTGGTATAACCAAGTTCACCATAATTTCTGGATACAAACAATGGTTTTAAAGACAATATGATGCAGTGTTGATAAAGTGATGTCAATGGCATTATACAGTGCCTATCTAAAGTAACGCAAGAAGGGCAGTATGTTCATTTTCACAGTCCTCTTAAACGGCCTATAAAACAGCCCCTAATAAGCTGCCAACTCAGCCACTTTAGATTGAGCCTGCACTTCACTTTACTGTACCTTGTGTGTGGACTTCCCAACAAATATCTGGCAAAAGATCAACCAAACATCTATTGGGAGGATCTGCATAGGCTTCGGTAAGAATCAATGAATCTGATCTAGTCAAGGTGTTATGCATTTGGCAATGGTATCATTACCTTGAGATGTCTCCAAGCCACCCTGAGAAAAGTGATGCTTATGTTACCTTTGAGATGTGAGACACAGTGTTGGCTGTTAATGCTGCACTTGCAATATCCTCCAGTTTGCTTCGGGAAATGGCGGAGATGAAGTTTAAATAATAAGACTCGTACAACTGTGTCCTCAGGTCCTACAATCAGGATGAATAAAGAAAATAAATGTTGTACTATAACTATATATCATAACTATAATGAGTTATTCTGACAAAAGTACATAAAACTGAAGCATCATTCCTACTGCATCCTGTTTCTGATAGGTGGAGATCCTTTATATACAGCTAAGTACCACTTGCGCATCACAAACAGCTCAGTAAATATAAGGTATTTAGTACCAATTACCTGGCATATCCTGTCCACATTTTCCTCTGTTGGCAATACAAAATATACAGCAGGGACATCTGGAATAGCATCACGATCTGAATGTAAAAGCCTAATGGGAGGGAAGCAATGGTGTTATGACAATATGTTGTTCACATGTTGTTTAGTTGAAGGTTGGATAGAATAAACCTTTACGTGCTTATACAAAACCATTTTGAAATGCTTAAACTCTGTGAAAAAAAGCAGTACAAAAACAAGACACCCTGCAACTCTAGCTACTTTGATTATGCTGGAGATCGACTGCACCCTTAGGCCTAAAGTGTTGATCTATGTCAATTATATGTCAAGAGCACTCTGTCATGGTTTGGCCACACAGCAGCAGTCAAAATGAACATGTTGCCTAAATTACTTAAGAGAATTCAGAAGAATATATTCAAGTTTATATGGGAAAAAACTAAAGGTAGAAAACAAAGCATACCTATTAGCAGGAAGGCAAGCCTTAGCCTGGATACAACCTTCTCCTCCTACAAAATGGGCACAGATTCAAGCAGCATGAAGATCACTTTATCCCACCGGTTACCTAATTCAATAATATTTACAGTACACATCTGGAAACTCTGTAACAAAGACTATAACATATGTGGGATCTCCTCGTCCTTTACCCCAATCCTTGCCAATCCGGAATTCCCCCCCAAGACTAACCCAAACTCATAAAGCAACATGGGCACCATTCAAAATGTCCAGGGTCATTGACTTAATTGCCCTCCTGAGGAACAAATTCTACCCTTACACAAAGCTGTAAGATAAATGTAAATGGAGCTCGCACAAGCTCATGGAATACCTTCAGGTTAGGCATTTTGTATCAATCAAAACAGACAAATCATCAGAACGTACTCTAAATCAGTTTGAGAGAAACCTGAAAAACCCTCATCCGTATAAAGGCTTGATTTCCCATCTATAAGGGCTGATAGCTTTACTGACAAGTTCCTTCTCTAAACATAAATACATGCATAACTGGGAGAGGAAATATACTTCCAAAATGGTCAAGGATTTGGGAAAATGCTAGCAAGATAGTGATGTGCTCACAACAAAAACAAAATATATATCAAGTAACTAACATCAAAATTAAATTGTGTTAAAGTAATATGAATATAGTGGAGTGTTGCCCTGCACTGGTAAAACTGATGTTTTTGCTTCAGAAACACTGCTATTGTTTATATAAATGAGCTGCGATGTGGTAATGGGGGCAGCCATTCAAAGGAGAAAAGACTCAGCTTACACAGCAGATAAGCTCTGTAGAACATAATGGTGTTATCTATTATCCACTATTTAACCTGTGCCATATAGCTTTTTTTCAATTTCAGCCATTGCTACAAAGCAGCTTGATTATATGAACTATAGTAGTGTTTCTGAAGCAAATATGTACATAAGTTTTACCAGTGCAGGGAAAGAGTACAGGCTATTTTAGTTACTTTAAAACACAACTTTTTTGGTGTTACTGTTGCTTTAATACCAGACAGGCAGGCAAAACTTATACCACAATCCTCCCTACTTTGCTGGCCCACAGATAGGAAATCTTAATCATATTTTGTGGTCAGGCCCCAAATGAACACATTTTTGGAGAGAGGCATGTGACCTCATACGGGTGGTTTTGGTACCCTACCTGAATACCAAATCTCTGCATCTTCTTTTAGCATTACCCATCTCATAACTAAAATAATCAGCCCACAATCTGGTCAACTATATTAATACAGCCGCTCGTTTAGTGACTGAATCATCATTGGTCCCTAGTATATCAGAGGTCATTTCCAGGGTCAACATAATAAAAGATCTGAACAAATGAGTGCACACATAACCATCACAGAACACTTATACACGGACGTATGGTCCCCATGGGATGCCTATCATACTTTAAAAATCTTAGCTACTAATGCAACGACCAATGATGACTGCAATCCACCAACCATATGGCATGAATACGTTTATGGGTTCTAAGACACAAATAGCAGCCATAGTAGCTACAGAAACTCTCAGACGGGAAACTGATTTAATAATATGTGTGATACTGGTAGATGTTTTATGTAAAAGGGGGACTCTACATTATGACTACAAAATTAAATGGTGCACAAAGCCCATATAGGCACTACTGAAGTTAATACAATTTCAATAGTTAGAAAAAGGAATAGTGTAGACAGGAAGGCATCCTCACTGTTCACCCCAGTCCAAGGGTGCATGTACACAAGAACTAAACCATAGATGTGAGTACCTCCAAAAAGTGGAACAGTGAGTAAAAAAAAAATACAAAATGTTTATTAGGACATATTAGAGAATTATGGGGTGCCGTTTGTCCCAAATACATTATGTATACAAAACTATCCCTGATACAGAGAAGGAATGTCTCTCATGGTATATTACTATTTCTGACCATATAGACAATGGGCTAAAATGGTTCACGCCTGTTGGGGCACTTATTCATAGGCTATAAAGTGCCCCAAAATGCATGAGGTTCTCGAATATGTCCTAATAAACATTTTGTATTTTTTTTTTTCTCACTGTTTTTCCCACTTTTTGGAGGTACTCACATCTATGGTTTAGATCTTGTGGATTCTACATTATGCTTAAGTGGACCTATGGCCATAAATGAGTAATGGTGGAACATGACATATTAATGTTCACGGTTATACTAATTTGTTTATATGCTAACCTGTTTTTACTGTGTAATAGCATGTCATGGTTGTTTTTTCGATGATTATGTATACTCAAATTGTCATTCTTTCCTGAAATTGAGCGACAAAAGTAAAAAAAAAAAAAAAAAAAAAAAAAAAAAAAAAAAAAAAAAAAAAAAAAAGACAACCAGTGCCTTTAACAGTAATGAGATTAACAATGATCTTCAAACCAACGAACACAGGCTTGTTGTAGGATTTATATCCTTTAAGACTAAATGCCATTTCTAAAATGCAATAATTAGGTGAAGCCCAGCAGGAAACAGAGTAGCTTACAAATGTAAAGTGACTCCCATGTCTCTTAACTCCTTTACCGACAGAAGGGGAGAGATGATGTCCTGGCCAAACCGATCGTAAATAAGAACCTAAGGAGAAAACAATACTAGAATTAATTATAAGAGGAAAATAACTATAGTTCTTGTGACACAAATGTGACATGGCATGTCATGTGTGAAAGGAAGTGTGATCAAGTGTATCCAATATGGCTCCTTAATTGCTATATGGATGTATTAGCATTAGTTGGAGACTTGGGAACAGTAGTAGTTGAGTTAGTTAACTTGTAAACATATAAACATGGCCGGTCCCATGGTCACAGTTCTGGGCATGTAGCCATCTATTACTTTATTATTATTTAAATATAATAAATCCCACGCACAGGGTTATTTTCATTGTTGTGGTCATTCTCATGGTCACCGCTGGCCATGTAGCCATCTATTACTTTGTTATTATTTAAATATAATAAATCTCACGCACAGGGTTATTTTCATTGTTGTGGTCATTCTCATGGTCACCGCTGGCCATGTAGCCATCTATTACTTTGCTATTGTGATATAGCAGGTCATGAATGAATGCGAGTGTGATCAAGTGTATCCAATATGGCTCCTTAGTTGTTATATGGATATATTAGCATTAGATGGAGACGAGGGAACAGCAGGAATTGAGTTAGTTAACTCGTAAACATATTATGAACATGGCCATTCTCATGGTCACAGTTCTAGGCATGTAGCCATTTATTACTCTTATTATTTCAAAATAATAATTCCTTCTTGTATCTCATGCACATGTTTAGTCTCATTGTTGTGGTCACTCATGGTCACAGTTCTAGGCATGTAGCCATCTATTACTGTGTTATTATATCAATATAAAGAGGAACTCAGCGGAGGAGGCTTTGGGACTACATCTACAAGCAGACACGTTGTGTAGAACCTTTCGCGATTGATCTGACTTGGAGAGTTCAATGTACCTGGCCTGGGGTCCCCCAGCTGATGTTCCTCTCAAAAGACTGCCAAGGGAAGCTCGGCTAGAAGCTCCATTGTGTTCAATCTGTGATGTATTAATTTTCTTACAATATATTACTCTTAACTTATATTGATCAGTGTGTGTGTTTTATTTCTATCCCTGCATGCCTGCCAAGGAGAGCTCGGCAAGGCAGTTCAACAATCGGAAATTATAAGGGATATGATTCAGGATTTGGTTGTATTTATCCAAATCACATGTCCAGCATATTGAAGTCCCATTTGACATTGAAGAGGACACATTTTTACTCACAAGTAGTTTTGTTTGTAATGACTGGTGAACTGGTAGGAATAATAAGCAATAGTAGACGTCTGGGGGGTTATTAGCAAATTCTGCATTTTTTTCAATATTTTCAAACTCCAATCAAATCCACTCCGGTTTTTAACATTTATTTATTACATTTTCCCAAAAATTTGCATTGCAGGGAAAAATCTGATTTTCACGAATTTTTTTAATCTGATTTTCATGATTTTTTCTTAAATTTCACTCGAAAACTCCGAAAACCCAGCGCACATCACAAAATCATTGGGACTTCTCCCATTGACTTCTATGCATCCTCGACAAGTCTGAGATGCCGGATTTTCAGATTCAGACTTTTCCATCCTCTGGGTTTAATAAATTCCAAAAACTTATTTTTGCATTCAGAGTTTAGGAAATAAACCCCCTTGGTGTGGAGTAAGATCACTTTACACTTTTGGTCAATTTGTTTGTATTCTAGATGTTTATAGAGTACTTGGTTTTCCTGAAGGGTGGAGCTTCAGGCCAATAACACATGTAGAGATTCGTAAAAGTCACTAATCTCCCTGTGTGCGGCTGACCTTACACTAGTGTATCTGTGTCTGGCGTTAACATATGAAAACAAAGATTTAAGGGGAAGCAAAATCAGTAGCGCTCACCTTCCATACTGGCTCTCCTGTGCTGCTCTTTACAACTGGAACATTGAAATTCAGCATACGCTTTAAAGCAACTGCAAAAACAATACCAACTGTTAGGGGTAGATTTCAAAGGGTGAATTTGAATCTTCAAATGTTTTTTTTCTCAAAACAAATTTGAATTTAAAAGCACCAACTCTAATGTAAATTGAATGTGAGATTAATCACACCTCGACCATGGAAATAGTTCTAATATTCTCCACCTAAAACCTGACAAATTAATTTACATAGGGATGCTGTCTTTTTCAGCAGGATTCGGATTCGGCTAAATCCTTCTGCCTGGCCAAACCGAATTCAAATTTACATGTTCAAATTAGGGGAGGGAAATCACGTGACTTTTCATCACTAACAAGGAATGTAAAAAATGTTTTCCCCTTCCCACCCCTAATTTGCATATGCAAATTGGAATTCAGATTTGGTTCGGTATTAGGACAAATCTTTCGCCAAGGATTCAGCCAAGTATCAGCCAATAGTGAATTTGGGGCATCCCTGTTTACAAGTCAATGAAAGAGGTCAAGTGACCTATTTGAAGATGTTAATAGCCTTCCTGACAATCGAGGAAAATTCGATACTTTTAAGAATTAGGAGCACTGATTAAAGGTCTTCTATCGCAAAAATTAAAATGTAATATAAGCTTCATCTCAATGAAATAAGACACTTTCTAAATATAATCAAACATATACCATTTAAAGGAGAATTCAACCCACCTTGAAGTTAAGTCCCCATCTGCCCCCTCCGTTCCTCCCCCCTGCAAGGCCTTACCCATGAATCCTAAAGAAATAGCAACCAGAAAAGCAGAGTGAGCGCAGCGGAGCTAACGGAAGCCATCTTCTTATCTTCGTGAATGGAGCATGGTGCATGCACAGTTGTAGCAAATGTTCGGGTTTTGACAACTGCACGTGCCGAAAGAGATGGGAAGTGCCAAAGAGGAGAAAGACGAAACAAAGATTCCGAAGATAAGAAGATGGCGGCTGGGAGCTCCGCTGCGTCCAGGGAGTGGGACGAATGGAGGGGGGCAGATGGGGGGGTTTGAATTTGCCTTTAAGAAAAACGAAAGTTACTCTTCAGTATCACCTTCTCAACAACCCGTCACTCTTCATGCTGAAGGACTGGGTCAGATTTTGATTGACAAGTAGGTCAATAGGTCTTACAGGGTTCTTAGCAAATGTTTTTAGAGCCAACTGAAATAACCAACGCTAGCACAAACAAAACCTAGAAAAATAACAAGCACATCCAGCATTCAGAGAAACAGGATCTCCATCAGCTGGTTATTTTAAAAGAGTGACCTCTTATTCAAAGGGTGCACCCCATCCTCCAAATGATGTACAAGATCTGTCAATTAAAAACCGACTCCTTGTACTGCATGAAGAGAGAACTGCATGTTCTTCAGAGGGGGACAGTGAAGAGTAACTTCATGGCCGCCATTAGAAATCACTGGGCCCCGTACAACAACATTATTGGGGCCCTGCCCCAGATCCCGCCCACTCCACATCACAGATAAAAGACCACACAAACATCAGCGCTAAAAAAAAGATAACCCCCACACACGTTATAAAAGGCTATTGGTGACCAGGGCCCCCCCATAAGTATGTATGTATGTATATTTTTATTTATATAGCGCTCCTTGAGGGCAAAGCACTGTACAGTAACAATAATTTAGTAGTAACAAACAAGGGATCACTGCATTAATAAGTAACAATAAGTGCATTATTATAAATACAGTTTGCATAAATATAAAATATAATTACACATTGTTGAGACAAGATGATGGGGGGCCCTACCCCTTGGGGCTTACAGTCTAAGTAAAAAAAGAACAAAGTAAATAAGTAAAAAGAACATTTAAAAAAAAAAAAAAAAAAAAACATTGGCGCCAGGGCCCCCCTTACAAGTTTAAAAACAATTGGTGCCCCAAAGAATTAAAAAAAAAAAACAAACATTGGCACAAGGGCCCCACTCACTCTCCCCAATCATCTTGGATTGAGAGCTTCAGGCACTTGCTAAAGGCTGATTGGCCAAAATGTATTTCCCTTTGCTCTATTGGACACGCAGATCCAGGCTGAGCTGGCGTTGCTAGTGTCCGACTCCTCCCCTTCTCTCAGTGCTTGGTTTCCAGTCAGTGTGAGGTGCTTCAAAGGGAGAGAAAAAGGGGCGGGCACTGTCACGATTCCTCATACAGCAATGGAGAGGCGGGGCAGGGTTTGAATGGGCGGGGCAGAGAGAGACGGGGAAAGCAGCGAACAATAGAAGGGTGTTACCCTTAGTGGGTGGTTCTAAGCAAAGAGGCGGGACACATGCAACACTTTATCAAGTGTTACACTTGATTAAAATCTAGGCTTGAAACATGTTGTGTTGAATAAAGCACTAACTATTGCAGCAGACCTCTGCGCCTGATTGGAGTTCATTACCACATCATTTTACTTGAGAAATGTATAACGTTGTCCAACTGTCTTGTATGATTTCCAGGCTGGCTGTCAATTGTGCAAGGGCCATTTGGCTTTGGAATGGGTCTCTTCTCCCACTGTCAGTTTAACACAGCCATATTGGTAAACAGTGGCTAGTGCACTGTAACACCAGAGTCCTGCAGCGGGTCAGGTACCTGCGTGTGACCTGCAAAAACCTTCCATACCCTGCATGTTGCAGGTAGATGTTCCAGGTGCAGGCGTAGACGTGGGTCGGCGGTTCTACGGGTCGCAGTCTTAATAGCAATTTTAGGGTCGGTTTCCAAAAAATTGACCCGTGCAGGAGTCTACCAGCAGCTCCATGCAGGGGATGATGGCTGTCAGTTTAAAAGGACAGTAACACCAAAAAATGTGTTTTATTGGAATGACAATATATTTTCAGCTTTGAATGGCTGCCCCCCATGGCTACACCGTGACTTGTTTATAGAAACTATTGTCATCAGAGCCAGGCCAGACCGTCCAGGCGCTGTATAGGTGTGCGCCAAAAAGGTTGCGTGTGAGTCAAAGCTAGGGTTGCCACCTGGCTGGTATTTTACCGGCCTGGCTGGTATTTTTGATGGTTGATCCCAATGTTATTAATAGGAAAAAAATATAAAAATCTAGGAAGGCCGGTATTTTTTTCAGGAAAAGGTGGCAACCCTAGTCAAAGCCTGCTCGTCAGAGGGATTGAACTAGAGGTATGAGGCAGAAAGGGTACTTGTCTGGCCAAGCTTTTCTTCCTACCCCTTGTTCTGGCCCCAATTCTGAACCAGCCCCCAGTTGTACCAGTGCAGAGCAACACTACATTATACTTACATTACTTTAATACACTTTTCATTTTTTGGTGTTATTTCCTAACATATCCATATTGCTGAACAGAGCCCGGATACATCAGCAGTTCCATACAGAGGACGTGGCTGACGGATGTTTTAGTTCAGTAACAGCTGGGGCTTCCCATGACTGACAGGTGTGTAGCTCAGCTATTAAGAACAATAGTCCAATCCTATTCGCATATTTACATCTTTCATTTTCCATCACACGCCGGTGCTGCCTTTCTGTCTCCGTTTAAACATCTGATTTTAACTGCTCGTTATGCTCCCCCCCCCCATTACCTGCCGTGCTCTTCCCCGCTCCTCCATCCTCTCTAAATCTTTTTGCGAGATTCAGTTTTACCCACAATATTACCCAATGCTCACCAGTCTGCTTCTCCCGGATAGAAGCAGCCATCTTGGTCTCCCAGGCTCCGCCTCTCGCCCTGACATCAACAGAGGTGACGTGGCAAAGCAACAAATGCCCTGCTGGCTGACAAGTGTCGTCAGGGCAACAAGGGTGGAGTCTGAAAGCCTGAAGTTTATTTGCTGGAAGAGGCTCTTGACTGACACGGAAGTCGCTGTAGTGTATGCGTGCGTTTCACGCTGGTTTAGAGATATACTATCTAGCTAGGCCTGTGGCTGTTGGTACCTAACCTGACTGACTTTTATACGAGCCGGCTGGACTGAAAATGTAAGGGGGAGCAAATCACTAGTGTGTGTAATACCTTCATACCTCCCAACTGTCCCTTTTTCGACATCTCAACCTGCAGTCCCTCATTTGTACAGTACTAGAACGTTTCTAACTTAATTGGCCTTTGGCAGAGAGCCCAGAACAGCCGGTGCGAATAAGATACTTTGGAACACTTTTGCGATAAGAAAATAAGTAATTGTAACAGGAGAAATATTTTCAAACTTTCATAATATGCCAAATTTGGAAATTAGGGTGTGTGGCCACAAAAATGGCCATGGTCACAAAAAATTTAGCCACACTACTTGCGGAAAAAAGTTTTTGTCCCTCTTTTTACTTCCAAAATTTTGGGAGGTATGCTATAATGTGCCATAGAAAGTCAGTATTTAGTGGGCTAGCAGGGGCTGTTTGGGCTTCTGTGTGGGGGCTGACTGGGCCTCTGTGAACCTGAAATTCCAGGGGCTATTTTGATTCTCAGTCCGAATCTGTTGGGAGGTATGCTTCAAAGCTTATTTATTGCCAGTACAGATGGGGGGCCAGAAGGGTTGCCACCTTTCTGTGGCGCTGAGACCGATGCAGGGGGCGGGACAGTACCATCAATGGGAGGGGCAGTGATGTCAGTGGGAGTGGCTATGATATCAGTGGGCAGGGCGATGACAGTATCCCTTTAAAAAAGACCCTTGGCCCTCCTTAAATTCACTTAGGACTTGCTTCTTTTTAGGGCTTCTGACCATCGCACGTGGCTCATTGCGTCTTCTTCTACCTACCTGAAACCCTGGGCCAGTACCAAAAAGATGACTTTTTAGTTAAATTTCAGGTTTCTCTTCTACTGCGCATGCGCAGCCACGCAAAACCAGTAAAAGACGGAAGTAGATCTCTCTGTGGTGCTCACAGGTATAACCCAGGGCCAGTGCAAATTTGTGCTGATAGGAGTACCGGCCCGGGGTTTCAGGTAGGTAGATACAATCAATTGGGAGTGCCTAACGTTTGGAACCCCCTAAGTGCCTCCATCCTTTCCTTCTTTAAGGAGTACAACACAATGCAAATATGTACAGACACATACAGGATCTACTTCATGTCTGACCCTACAGGTAACCCACAGGTACTCAACCCACTGCAGTGGGGTGGCCATTTAGGGAACAATAAGGGAAAATCTACCCTTACGTGACCCCACTTTCAGTCAACGCAATGACTAATGCAGGAATGGGTTGGGTAGGCTTCTTTTGGTTTCAGAAAGCTGGTAAGCAGGTACAGATCGGGCTTAGGGTAAGTAGGTACAAGTTGGGCATGGGTCTGAAAAAACAGACTCACCCAGGGGTCTAGTGTTAGTAGAAGTAAAATAGACTTTATTAGGACATAACAGGTGGCCGGCCTAGTTGGGCCCTTACTATTAGGCTCACTGCGAGAAAGTGCCATTAGATGGCATGCTGGATTGGGATTGTTTCCAGTATACTAGTTAGTATATTCTAAGAGCAATGTATGTAGCTATTCAACATGGGTAAGAATCAATGCTAATTCAGTATGTGCAATAAGTATTGTCAAAGAGACAAACAATATATGCGAGCACATTACTTCAGGGTATGAGGCTCCTACATGCAAACTGTTTTTATAGGCAATTGTCTTTGCTATTATCTTTGCATATAAGACTAAAATACTACCTCCCCGTTCCTGTAATGGTTTTACTTTAGGAAAACAATCCATAAATGTAGCAGCTAAAAATATATTTGCTGATTTGATATGGGCAGCTTGCTGAAAGCCAACACAGAAGTCTCATTAATGCATTGAAATACGTCCAGCATGGCTTCACCAACAATTAATCCACAGACATGGAATTCATTATCTCTTAATCAGCTCCCGCAGAGAGCCAAGGGCTAGAAATGCTCACGTGGTAATTGGTGCTGTTTGATTGAACCCGTCTGCAAGAACTGGAACTATCATCATATTCCAGTGAACAGATGGCATCTCAGCAATATTGCATTTCCCTCCTGCTAAGTGAGATGTCAAATGAAACAAACAGTTGTTTTTAATGTAAACTTTAATAGAAGGGTAACAAAGGGAGATCCTCCATAAAAACCCCATGCTGATTCAGCATTCTTCTACTGCAGGTTCATGAGTGCAAAACCAAAAATGTACCCAAGAGTCTGTTGCCGGAATGGTAGAAATCCCAATGATCAGGTACAGACACCTTCAATTTCAAGACAAAAAATGGCTGTACAAGTAAATTAACCACTCAATGGAGACACCAGATACAGCATTAGGCACATTCTGATGTGACTGACAGGCAAACATGGGACATAGACTAATGTAATTTAATGTAATGTAATTTTTTCTACAGGCAACTGTAAGATAATTATATTTGGGACAAGCACAACTCTGATGAAGCCAATGAGCAAAACACATTAAATGTGATGCCATCAATAAGAGCCAGGAAGAATTGGTGCTGAGCAAAACAAGATGATTGAAATGTCTTATATATGATGGATGCATTTGTTTTTACTTATTTGTAAGTGCAATACTTTTTAAAATAGTTTATTAAAGAACAGTTTTACATTATGTGGTATATTGAAAGGAAAGGTGAATCTTATCTTAATATAGATATACACGAATGCACCTGAAGTGTGTCAGAGGTATAATTTACCTGATCACAGAATTAATAAATTATACAGAAGTAATAAAACCCCAAACACTCGTACTTATATTGAAAAATGTAAACAATCAAAGCTTACCACACCTAGCCAAAGCTTGACTCGACCCGCATCTTTTTAAGAGCCGACGCATGGCTTCGGCGTCTCTCTCTCTGCCTTGATAAAGCCATTGGCGAAACGCGTTGGTGGAAGAATTCCGGTTTGATACCTGTTTTTGATTTTAATTGTTCTCTCACCTTCTAGTACTTTTTAACCTTTTTAACCTACACTGCATTTTCTCCCCGCTAATTCTTTCTTATTTTACATGGATCTGTGTGATTTGTGGTTCTGTTAGGCAAGCTTAGTTCTCCCCGAGCTAGTCAGCGTAATTGACCGAGACCACAGTCCACATTGCTTGCCGTGCTCCCGCTGTGGGGTCCCAGGGCCTAGAAAAAGTATAGGCAGCAGCTCTCTGGGGACTTCTCCACTCTTTTGCTAAATTTCCTTTTCCTACTGAATTTTCCGAATGCAGATACTAAATTCTTTTGATGCACCTGAGCATTTTTACTTTAATTCTATTTAATCAATCAATTTGTCACAACCAATTTATATTTCTAATTTATTGCACTATATTTCACAAGTACATTTATATTTTTTTAATTTAACCCATAATCATATGAACTACTCTTAAGTGAGATAATTTCTCCTAATTACGTGGATAAATTTTCTTTTCGTTAGGGTATTATTTAACCCTTAAATAGACCTGTTCTGGTCCTTAATTACATAATTTAATAAATTAATTTGGTCATCAGTAAATGATTACGGGCAATTTAGGCACACAGCACTTTATTATATTTATTGTTTTATAAATATAAGTTAATGTTCACTAAGGTTTATGGTTTTTATTTTCCATGAATTATTGCAATATTATTTTAATGAATTGGTGGATGAATTTTCCCTAAGCTTTGGCTAGGTGTGGTAAGCTTTGATTGTTTACATTTTTCAATATAAGTACGAGTGTTTGGGGTTTTATTACTTCTGTATAATTTATTAATTATGTGGTATATTGTTCCTGTTACTGTCTAGAGATTGTAACTTACAAGTGACTGACACCATAGAAAGACTGAGACCTTCAACTACTTGATATGCATCATATTGTTTAATACATTTTTGTGTAACCATCTACAGAATTGCCAGCTTTACCATACTGTGGAGTAATTGAGGTTTTTGTACACACTACCTGTCAGGGGCCTATTGGCTCCAGCGGAATTGTCAGGACCAAGGAGGAAGCTTCAGGGGTTCGTGGTACAGAATGGGAATAGGCAAAATCGTAATCAAGAGCAATGCCTGTAGCTGTTCAGCATGGGTAAGAAGCAATGCTTATTCAAAATGTGCAATAAGAAGTGTGGAAGAGACAAACAATATATGTGAGCATATTACTTCAGGGTATGAGGCTCCTACATGCAAACTGTTTTTATAGGCAATTATCTTTGCTAATATCTTTGCATATAGGACTAAAATACTACCTCCCCATTCCTGTAATGGTTCTACTTTAGGAAATCAATTCAGAAATGTAGCAGCTAAAAATATATTTGCTGATTTGATATGGGCAGCTTGCTGAAAGCCAACACAGAAATGCATTGCAATACGTCCAGCATGGCCCCACCAACAATTAATCCACAGACATGGAATTCAATATCTCTTAATCAGCTCCCACAGAGAGCCAAGGGCTAGAAATGCTCACATGGTGGTCATTTTTCTTCACTTGAGTAATTTGACTTCAGCGCTAAATTCTACACTATGTTTATTTTTTATTTCTCCTAGCTGCAGCACTGGAGATTAAACCCTTCTTTTGCATATGAGCTATATTTTTCATATGCCCTATTAGGTTCCTCTATTATTTTGTAGGGATTGTTCTTTCATGCGTTCTTCAGCCTCCTTTCTTCATGGTTATACCTACTAATTTGTTGCTTTTCTGTGCTGTTCTTCTGCACTCATTTATCGTTCAGATGAAGGTATGTACTTGTCTTAACGCCTGGTTCTTGACCACACGGTTTGGTGCACCCCAACATTTTCACATGCATGTCAGCTGTTTTGTATTCTAGACTTTCTTCCTTCTGTACTGATGCTGAGTCTAGTCATTCTGTGGACATTCTAAACACTTACCTTGGCCTGTTTGCTGACACTGATCCTTGCTGCCTACCTTGGCCATCAATAATGGAAATATTTCTAAATAGATAGGCTGTGCAAAATAAAACATGTTTTTAATATAGTTAGTTAGGCAAAAATGTAATGTATAACAGCTGGAGTGACTGCAAGTCTAACCTAATAGAACAGAACACTACTTCTTGCTTTTCAGCTCTCTTTTGTTTACACTGACTGGTTACCCTGGTTACCAGGCAGTAACCAATCAATGACTTGAGGGAGGGCCACATGGGTCATAACTGTTGCTTTTGAATCTGAGCTGAATGCTGAGGCTCAATTGCAAACTCACTGAACAGTTATGTCCCATGTGGCCCCCCCTCAAGTCGCTGACTTACTCAGATTTAGAGAGCTGAAAAGCAGGATGTTGTGTTCCACTCACTCCAGTTTTTGTACATTACATTTTTGGCTAACTAACTATATTAGAAACATTTTTTATTTTGCACAGTCTATCTATTTACCCAGTTTTTATTTTTACCCTGAACTGTTCCTTTAACACTATTGTGTACTGCTTTATTAGGTCAGGTCATTATTCTTTTTTCCAACTAATTGTATGATTGAATAAAGACCTGGCTATAGGGCCCACAAAAGAGATCTGCTCTGTCTGCTCCTGTGTATTAAGGAATAATTGTTTATTTTTGGTGGCTTGTTTTGTCGTGGTTTTCCTAATCTGATCTCTACCCTTCCTGAATCTTATTCCTAAACCCCACTAACACACCTGTGTGGTCTTTTGTTTTCCATCCTCAAGTGAGCTCTCTGCATTGCACAGTAAGATATTCACCCTTGCACAGTGGTACAAAAATGGTGGGTCTGGCCCCCATGGTATGATAGGCAAGCCCAGATTTGTGGTGGCAACAATTTATGGGCGGCATGCCTTCTAGCCACATCCCTAAGGAGCACTTGGGACCGAAGCTCCCCAATGCTCCTGTGCTTACAAGTGCGCTCGCACAGCCGGCGCTAGGACCATGTGGCAGCCGCAGGTGGGTGGGGGCATGTGTGTCGCATGGCCAGCACTGGGACCATGCAACCTTGGGGCGCGGCTACTCGAAATCCGTGACTGATAATGGGGTGTAGGCATCTGAACATTGGCTTGAACCTGAAAGGCATTGTCCATGGATAACCAAAATAATAATTTCTATAACCCTCCATTGTCTCAGTTTTCTTTACACACGGAAAATTCATCATGTTCATCCAGTGCCATAATCTTCACTTAGAAAAATGTTCCCATTTTGCTTGAATTGGGTACAACTTCTGAGTTTATGAGTTCCAGCTGGAGTATGAGAATGTTTTATAGTGGATTCTATGGGGCAAATTTACTGAATAGTGGAATTTCACCAGCGACGGTTTGGCAGCCATCGCAACACTTCACCAGGCTAAAATTCGCTCAGACAACAGAAATGCGAAGTTGCGTCCAGGGCACTGAACGCTGGCAAATTTTCACTAGTAGTCACTTTGCCCTTTAGTAGATCCGCCCCTATAAGTCACTAATTTTATCTGAATGTGATACAGGGGGCCCCTTGATCTAATCTGCACTGTCTTTATTTTTTTAGGTTAGGGTGTTTTTAATTACGTTAACTAAAGATATAATTGATGAATAAATATGACTTTTTCTTCAATAACCAATATGTATATTTAGTTAAATTTTATCGTTGGTGTTGTTTAATATAGTGTGAGACACACATGTGATTTATTTCTGTGGCTCTTGAATGTTTATTAGACAGCAAATAGATAATCTCTTTGGTTGAAAAATATTCACATAATCATATGATTTGTAAAAAGGACGCATTAATATACAGTGTTAAAACTTGCATATCTTCATGTATATTTAATTTGTAGCATTTTAGTGAGGATCAAACTTGTTACTAACAATGGTCACTAGGTGTCACTGTGCTCTAGGTAAAGAATTATTTTTTATCAATGTACCTGAAATGTGATGGTGCAAAAATATTGATTGTTCTAGTTGAAATAACACAATGTGGTTAAATTTGATGCAATGCTCAAGAACACTCAGGGATTTCAAGAACTGATGTTCCATTTAAAGTTATTAACGCCTTCAACTAAGCTTAAGTGTAGCAAAATAATTGGACAATGGTTCTGAACTGCAGTCCACTTTCCCTTTCTACCCAGGTCTGGCAAATGTGAGCTGAATTATGTATGGAAGACCTTTCACCCTTTCCTAAGGTTTTTAGTAAAGTACAAAATAGCCCTGAACAATTCTTACAAAGGAAAATAACTCTTTCCACCCAATATAAGAAATTACACAACCTTGTTCCTATGAGGTTGTTCCTATAGTAGAAGTGGGTATAATAGTCTCTGGGAAGGGAGTGTGACTGTGGGATAGCAGGTATAGTAGGGA
>CM044446.1:88525951-88607115 GCA_024363595.1 Xenopus borealis | reverse complement strand
ACTGTGGCTATGGGATAGCAGGTATAGTAGGGAGAGATGGTGCCTATAGTAGCAGTGGGAATACTAGCCTCTAGCAAGATCTTTTGTTTAATAGCAGGGATGATAGGGCAATATGGTAACAGTGATACCGCTTATCAGTGTTGGAAATTCTACCACTGAAAATGTCACATTGGTTAAACAGTCCTACTTAATATAATATTTGCATGGAATGTTTTAAATTCACAATGCAGCAATTCTGTCATTCAAATTCAGAGTGTCAATTCCAGTGTGTCAGTGTTTGAGGTGTTAAAGTGCTGATTATTAGATACAAATCAGTAGGGTATGTAAGTGCAACTCGCAGAGGGAGCCCTGAAAGTGACACTTCTGCAAGGCAGGTGTTAATTCCACTACTCCTTTGTGTCCTTATACTTTGCATCTTGTACCTTATGCAGCAACACTCAACTCAATTCATTGCAAAACCCAAATACTGGTCTATGCAAATAGCCTTTGGATAGTGGCAGTTTTACATGCAATTTTGATCTTTGATCTGTTTCTTGTGTTAGCAACGTTCCCATTTGCAACTCAGGCTCAGTTACTGTACCACTAAAGAAGACCCTGTTTTTCTGTTTCATTATGATTTGATTGGTATAGCTGCTCGCCTTAGATACCTTGCTCAGTTAAATCCCCGGAAAGGTTGTTTTCTCAGGGGGTACCTGCAATTGTATCAGTTGCTGTAGTTCACAATTACATGCAGTTTGTATGCGTATTGGGTATGAAATCTGCTAATAATCCTACCTACTGACGTCATTCTGTGTTTGCTCATTTGAGCAGTAAACAAAGAGTGTATGAGCAGAGGTAATCCTCTGCAAGCCGTAAGTGAGCCCATAGCTCAGCGCTACAAAAGATGTTGATGCTATAAAAACACAAGCTAATAATAATAAAATAATACTATGCCATATTTTATCCAGTGGTATCCATAAGAGCAGAAGAAAGAAAGGGAATTTGCCCATGTCTTGTGTTCATTCACTTATATTTGTCCTATATTTCAATGATCATATATCCACTTGATATCCAAATGTCTCTTCTGCTTTGATTATGTTTTGGCAGTCAACGGTGATCTTTATTTAGCTGGCTATTTCAATAAGGCAATGTCACATATGTCATTTTGTTTTCTGGCATAGGTACATGATGGCTTTACTTTTTGCTTGATATTTCTCAAATACAGACTGATTAATAGACTGATAATGCAAGCACTAATGATACCTATCAGTGTAACTACTATGAGCAGAGTGAGACTGGGGGGTACAGGGCCTAATGAGCTCCAACCCTAAGGGTAAGGCCACACGGGAAGATTTCTGGAAGATTTGTCGCCTGGCGACAAAACGCCACGTCTTTGAGGCGACTAATCTCCCCGAATGGCTTGCTAGTATCTTGCACCCACTAGCAATAAAGTCGCCTGCGACGCGATGTGAATTGCCGCGTGTGAATAGGCACCGGCGACTTTAGCGCTAGCTGGTGCAAGATACGAGCAAGCCATTCAAGGAGATTAGTCGCCTCAAAGACGTGGCATTTTGTTCGCCAGGCAACTAATCTCCTTGAATCTTCTCGTCTGGATGAGCCCTAAGGGTCCATTCCTCCTACCCTTGTGGCAGACTTCCCTGTGTATGTCCACCAGTCTAAAAAATGCACCAAACCAATTCCCTGTGCACCCACCCCCCAATACACAGCCCACCAGCCCTCTGTATCTTGTATTTCCTCCTTCTCCTCCTAAAAACTTGTGACTGCTGATCCTGGCAGGGGGCAGACCTGGGTCATTGGGGGCCTATGAGGGCTGGGCCCACCATGTTTTCACATTCTGACCCTGAAAATGAGTCTTTGGTTAGTTTAGGACTTTCTTCCTTACACTGAGTACTGGCTAGCAATCAACCAAATTCACGATCTGGTTAGGCACTGACTATGTCTCTGCTAAAGTATTAGTGGCAAACTGATTGTAAACCCTAAATAAATCATTTTACTTTAAAGCGCTATATCTAAAGGCAATTTTAAGTTCGATTCCAACGATTCAAATAATTTCAACCAAAATCCTTTGAATTCTTGGCACTTAGAAAAAATTTCAGGGTCTAGGATGTTCCCCATAGGCTAAAATGGCAATTCAGCAGCTTTAAGGAGATTTTAAAGAGACAGTACTTAGAAATTCGAATTTTCGATAGTCAAAGTAGCCCAAAATTAATTTGAAATTCAAATTTTAATTGAAAGTTCTCTTCGACACATAGTAAATGTGCCCCTAATCTTTATGTGTCAAATTTCCAATTGCAACACTTTCAAAACCTCAAAATATTTGAGGAACATTGGAGGAAATTAGTTTTTGTTATTGTTTTCATTACTATAATTATTATTATAGGGCTCGGTGTTGGGTCTACTTTTATTTAACTTGTTCATTAATGACTTAGGGGAGGGTATTGTAAGTAATGTATCTGTGTTTGCGGATGACACAAAACTATCCAGCCCAATTAATTCCATCCAGGATGTGGCATCCTTGTAACAGGATCTTGATGAACTGGCAATCTGGGCAGCTAAGTGGCAAATGAGATTCAATATTGATAAATGTAAAGTCATGCACCTGGGATGTAAAAATATTCAAGCCACTTATACCCTTAATGGGACTGCACTAGGCAAATCCATTATGGAAAAGGACCTTGGAGTCCTTGTAGATGATAAACTTGGCTGTAGCAAGCAGTGCCAGTCAGCAGCATCAAGGGCCAATAAGGTCTTGAGCTGTATTAAAAGGGGCATTGAGTCACTTGTAAGGCCACATCTAGAATATGCAGTACAGTTTTGGTCTCCATCACTCAAACAGGACATTATTGTATTAGAGAGGGTACAGAGAAGGGCAACTAAGCTGGTAAAAGGTATGGGAAAACTTAGCTATGAGGAAAGACTGGACTATTGTCCCTAAGTGCCTACTTACCCCTTCATGCAGGTCCCCTCCAGCGATGTTCACAGCGGCTTCTCTTCTAACCGATTCTTCCTGGATCTGACGGCAATGGGCGCACATGTGCAGTAGGATGCTGGTACTACTGCCCATGCGCACGAAGTTCGCCGGTAGTACCAGCGTCCTATTGTGCATGCGCCACCAACGGAGCCGGATCCAGGAAGAAGAGAAGAAGGCCCCATGAAGAATCCGTTAGAAGAGAAGATGGCCCCTGTTAGTACACAACTTGGCCCAAATATATACATACTGTGTCTTGAGTTACCTGTGCTATGAATTTCTTACTTCTTCTTTACTTTTTAAACTGTTAGGTAGAAGAGGGGTTACCTGGAAGGGTGTAATGGTGGCAGGGGGTGTTCTTGCGTCGTGATCACTAATTTAAAGCAGATTATGACATCGCTGATGCCGATAATGCTGTGGTGGAATTTAGGGCCGAATGGTTATTTGTCTCACATCTCTAATTAGCGAGCGGTGTGGTCAGCACATGCTCGATTCAACTGAAGTCTGCTATTTCGGAAGAAAGCGGTTCACAAGGTGCATACTTAGCCTTATGGCTTGCACACCAATAGACAGGCTTGACACTATAGTGACGCTATCTACCCTGAGGCTAAATATCGGCAGCACCATCTTAATGCATTATACTAAGGGGCAGATTTACTAAGCTTGGGTGAAGGATTCGAATGCAAAAAATTCGATTTTCTAAAAATGTTTGGGCTAATTCGACCATCGAATTTGCTAAATTCGATCGAATCGAATGAGACTAGCCATTATATAATTGTGATAGTCCTCTGGAGTCCGTCATTGAGCAAGTGACCTTGGAGTCGGCTCTTTCTCCTAACGATAATTTTAACTTCACGTTTTTTGGACACTTTTTCTTAACCTCATTAGTATTAAAAGTTATGTTTTAATTCGTGATCATACTATGGGAACCTGAGTTTGAGTGGGGTGGTGCAGACATATGGGTCAAACTTTTTGTTTTTCTCTATGGGGCAAATTCATTAAAGCGCAAAACGTATAACGCTAGTGCTTATTCGCCAACGTGACGTCATTTTTTAACTTCGCCAATTTACTAACAGTGTCCCTGGCGAAAATTCGCTAGCGAATTAGATAGACTAGCACAACTTTGCACCCTTACACCAGGCGAAGTTGCGCACTGACAAAGGGACGTAACTACGCTATTTCACTAAGATGACCATTTTACTGAACGTGACCTATTGCGCTAGACGTTACTTCGCCAGGTCAGACAATACAATAGATAGGAGTTTGAAAAAAAAAAAACGCTGTTGTCTTTTACTTTTTTTAGGGTGAAAAATAGCGTAATTTTTTTTTTGGGGGGGTTACCCTCCTTCCCCCCCTACATTTCCTAACATATGGCAACACAACTATACAGGGGGCACATGTTTTGGGCAATATGACAACTTTATTTAATTTATTAAAGGTTTCCTGGGCTTGTGTAGTGGAATGTAGTGGCTGTAACATATACTTCTATTATACGTTTACGCTGTTTGCAAATTAGGCATCACTAGCGTAAATGTGCTGTGCTTGGCGAAGTTATGGTAGCGCAACTTCGCTAACATTCGCCTCCCTGAGCACAACTTTGTATTTTAGTGACTTAGTGGTGGGCTGGCGAAAATTCACCTGGCGAAGTGCGGCGAATTGTGGCAAAGCCATCGCTAGCACTTTCCGCTGCTTAGTGAATTTGCCCCTATATTTTGTCATCTATGAATTCTATGGGGCTGGGCACAAATACTTTTAGTGCTAAAAAGGCTGTTATATCTGGACAAAATATGTGTTTATGTTGCTTTTATAGCTTGGAGGGGAGATCAACACACAGATTTAATTTTTTTAAAATTTAATTATTTTATCATTATTGCCAAAAGTAATGATTAGCAGCCCCTATAACACCTGATCCGCAGGATGACACTCAGGGGCCGATTAAACCACCACTTTTTAACCCTAAGTTGCTTAAAAAAATTGACAACACTGTAAAAATTCAGAATACGAAAATACTTCAGCAAAAAGTTGTCGAATGTAGACGTCAATAGCAGATGTTCCTTTTTATAACTGGAAGGTCTGTATTAAATAACATGGCTATTGAGAAGAAATGGCAATGGATGCATGTGGGAAATAAGTGATTATTTAATTGCAAAATCTGAGACAAAATATAAAGTAGACTAATTAAAAAAAAAGGTAAGATTGACATAAAATCTATAGAAGGCGGACTTATTCAGAATTAATAAAAGGTTTCTGTTGCCCACTTAATAAAAATACAAATGTGTTTTCCTTCCGTTCTTCCCATGTGATAAAGATATTAGTTACTGTGTAATAATTCCGAGTGTGAGCACAGGTGCAGCGGTCCCCGGCTGCTTGGATATAGAAAAGATGAGATCTGTTGTATTAGCACCAGCCGCCCCCTCCTCCCCAAAACCATAAGCCCAAAGGTCTCTTGTTAGCAGGCAGGGGAGCGTTGCTTTGTTAGCACTCCTCATTTTCAGGTGTCGCTCCTCATTTGGGAATGAGAAGAAAAATAAGAATATCAGAAAGTGATTATTGAGCCCTTAGGGAGTTGTGAACAAGTGTGAGGAGCAGGGGGAGCTCTCCTCTGTTATTCAATAGGCAAATTAAGCCGGCTCTCCTTAGTTAGGGGATATTTTCAATATCCATCGTCCCCCAGGAGAGGAACCACCAGCCTGGCCTTTTGTTGCTTTTCATCTACTGCAGATAGGATTTTATGGGCTCATGCAGCTTAGGGAAATTGCTGCCAGCATACGCCAAATCTTTTCCTAACCCCTACTAGGTTTCTGGAACACATTGGGAACCTGATTATGATTTTGTCTCATCTTCTGCAGCCATCATGACACCCTCTCTAGAACAGCTCTGACCCAGCTCCTCCCATAATACACAATGCGGAGCTCGTTCCTCCCCCACATCATTATCTCTCTTACTGCTCACTTGCTGAACCCTCTGGGACCACCAAGGGTAACTTAACCTTCTCATGTTCCCAGGTACTGTGAAAGATAAAGAGAAATCTGGTGCATCATGTGATCTCTCTTTGAAATTTTAAAATGATTTAAACCAAACTAGGATAGGAAAAAAAAAAAAAAAAGAACAAAGCTGGATGTGGCCTAACAGATTATAGCAGGGGCCACTGCGCAGAGATTAGTTTTAAGTGATTCATGCCATTTTTGGTTCCTGCTAAGATGGAACGATATAATACAGTATATATATATATATAGAGAATTCTAAGGCCTCATTTTTATTTACACAAGCAATTGACTCCATCGCATTTTAGTCAGCGTCAAGATCTGCTGACTCACGTCTTAACCTTTATACAAATGATCGTCACAAAGGTCTGCAATAATCACGTCTAAGTATGTATGCATTCCATTCAGTTCGTATAACTCTATTCTTAAAGGGATACTGTCATGGGAATTTTTTTTTTTTTTTTTAAACGCATCAGTTAATAGTGCTACTCCAGCAGAATTTTGCATTGAAATCCATTTCTCAAAAGAGCAAACAGGTATTTTTTATATTTCATTTTGAAATCTGATATGGGGCTAGACATATTGTCAATTCTGGAGCTGCCCCAAGTCATGTGACTTGTGCTCTGATAAACTTCAATCATTCTTTACTGCTGTACTGCAATTTGGAGTGATATCACCCCCTCCCTTTCCCCCACCCAGCAGCCTAACAACAGAACAATGGGAAGGTAAACAGATAACAGCTCCCTAACACAAGATAACAGCTGCCTGGTAGATCTAAGAACAACACTCAATAGTAAAAAACCCATATCCCACTGCATTCCATTCAGTTACATTGAGAAGGAAAAACAACAGCCTGCCAGAAAGCATTTCCCTCCTAAAGTGCTGACACAAGTCACATGACCAGGGGAAGCTGGGAAATTGACAAAATGTCTAGCCCCATGTCAGATTTCAAAACTGAATATTAAAAAAATCTGTTTTGAGAAATGGATTTCAGTACAGAAGTCTACTGGAGCAGCACTATTAACTGATGCATTTTGAAAAAAACATATTTTCCCGCAACAGTATCCCTTTAATTATGCTCTATTGTATTTGTCACTGTTTATTAATGAGAAATACAGTATCCCTTGCAAGAACAAAATCATGTAGAACCTGATTTATTGGCCATGCCTACAAAAAAAAAAACTAGTCATTGAATTAATACATTATATATCACATAAAACAGTATATCTTTAAATAAAAATATATACATGTATAGGATCTATTATCCAGAAAATGTCGAAAATACCAGAAGCCCGTCTCCCATTCTAATTTTAATCAATTTAAAAAAAATGATTTCCCTTTTCTCTGTAATAATAATACAGTACTTTGTACTTGATCCCAACGGAGATATAATTAATCATTACTGAAAGCAAAACAATACTACAGGTATTGGATCAATTATCTGGAAACCCATTATGCGGAAAGCTCTGAATTACAGAAAGGCCGGCTCCCATAGACTCCATTTTTTCTCTGTAATAATAAAACAGTAGTTTGTACTTGATCCCAACTAAGATATTAATCCTTATTGGAAACAAAGCCAGCCAATTGGGTTTATTTAGTGTTTACATTATTTTTTGCTATGGAGATGCAAATTACAGAAAGATTCATTATCCGGAAAATCCCAGGTCCCAAGCATTCTGGATAACAGGTCACATACCTGTATAAGGTTTATATAATGTTTATTTGATTTGTAGCAGACATGAGGCATTGAGATTTGAATGACAGAAAAAATACTTTTTCCAGGTCTAAGCATTCTGGATAACAGGTCCCACGCCAGTATATACAGTAGCAACCAAATGTATACATCAAGTGTTTCATTCTATTTTTGAGCAGGTACGGTACCACATAGACAGGTGCCATAAAAAAGTAATCTTAGTTGTGTAAGGTAGAAATTGTGACTTATACCTAAAGCTGGCCATATACATTGAGCTGTGTGTATTGCAGAGCCAGGCCACATCAGCCAGGTGCAGTAGGCAACCTGGCTGCCCATAGTGCTGACTGAGCGCAAAGTGACGCCGGCGCACATGCGCGAAGACGCAAAGAAAACAAACGGGAGTAGGGGACTGGACATGGGGTAGTGGACAGAGCGGGTATGTGCCTGGCGCCCCCCAGCTTTGCACCCTAGGCACATGCCTACTCTGCCTACCCCTGCCCTGGTGTAGAGTCCTGCATGGGCCCATTTTTTTGCAACCCGACCCATACCCGCAATCTGCAACCTGGACCTGAAACACGCATTCTTACCCCCCTGGACCTGCTACCCGACCCGCAAGTACCTTATCCGCAACCCAGACTAGCGACCCACTGGCCATCAAGAATCATGAAGTCCTCTCATTGTAACCGGAAGTGACATCATAGGAAGTAGATGTGATCAGAAAAAAATAGTAAAAATCGTTATTGAGAAGACACGCAGCCCAACCCGCAAACCTGCAGAACAGCCATCTATACCCGGAACTACTACCCGCAACCCGCAGGGTACTGCAAGCTTTTGCGGTTACCCGACCCGGTGCAGGACTCTACCCTGGTGTATTGATCCGAACATCTGACCCAAGGACCAAATGATCAAGTGACAGCCATGGGAATGAAGGTCAACGGGATGAGTACTGCATCAACGAGCCAATTCGGTCCAGGTCCCAACAGGATCCTGAAACCTGCCCAATCAAAATCTGCCTTGTACACTGGCCAATAATCTTAGCATTTTATTGGAAGGACAATCACCAGCTTTAATCAGTGTATAACCACCTTTACACAAAGAGATATATTTATGATTTTTGTGTTTGTCTATGTGGCATTCTGTGAGTGCCTGCTCTAAACTGTGATATTGTTTATCATCTTACCCAGTAAATTTGGTGGAAGCAGTTACACACAGTTCGCCACTAGCCTAAAAAATAGTGGCTACAGAATCTTAAGGTGGCCATACACGAAGAGATCCGCTCGTTTGGCGATGTTGCCAAACGAGCGGATCTCTCCCCGATATGCCCACCTTGAGGTGGGCGATATCGGGCTGATCCGATCGTGGGCCCTAGGGCCCAACTTTCGGATCAGTACGGGCGGTCGGATCGCGGGACCGCATCAACGAACAGATGCGGCCGCGATCCGACGGGATTTTTAATCCTGCCCGATCGACATCTGGCCGACTTTCGGCCAGATAACGATCGGGAAAGCCCGTCGGAGGGCCCCCCACACGGGCAGATAAACTGCCGACACAGTCTGTCGGCAGCTTTTATCTGCCCGTGTATGGCCACCTT
Organism: Xenopus borealis; assembly: GCA_024363595.1. Classification (NCBI taxonomy): domain Eukaryota; kingdom Metazoa; phylum Chordata; class Amphibia; order Anura; family Pipidae; genus Xenopus; species Xenopus borealis. Next base: position 88,597,879 of record CM044446.1, on the reverse strand, counting down.
TAGTCTTAATCTTAACAGATTGCCAGTCTAGGGCTGGGTAGAAGGACTATGCTACCCATTTGCATTTGGTGAGGGTGCTCCTTGGCCTGGGGCAGCACCTGGATGAAAATACTGAAAAAAATTATCTCTGACTTTAACCTGAAGGTCTGAACATTCAGACCTCTTTGCCGTTCGTTTTTTTTATTATATGTACTTTTCCTAAACATTCCTTCCGACAGGGATCTCAATGGAAGTAAGCACATCTCTCGTGCCCATGTTTTCTTGAATCAATCAATCTTTGTTCTACAGTTGTGCTTTTTAACACACCATTGTGGTATTTTTTCAAAAATCAGAAGCGCATCCACCTCCTTGAAAATGATTTTGTGCACAGTGCAAGAAAACGTAATTCTAAGCAACTTTCCACTATACGTTAATTAAACATTTTCATTGGTTTTAATGGTCTGACTCTTAAAACGATGTAATAGGAGTCCGGTCTATACTGGGGCTTTACATTAGCTTTAATCAGCTTGTACACTGTTTCAGGGGTCAGAGCTAGGAGTGCAGGGAATGTAAGCAGATATTGCTTTCAATTGCAATTACATTTGCAAAAAACTTTTAAACCGTTGATGTGCGATGAATGTATGTTGGAAAGCTGCTTAGAATGATATTTTCTTGTACTGTGCAAAAAATTGTTTTTTCAGCGACCTATCAAAAAGTCTTGAATATTTGAACATGTTTAAGTATAAGCATCTTCTCCATTTACATAATTTCATTATTATAATGTCCATATACAGGGTCATAGTTTGCCTTTGATATGTTTAATTAAGGAAGGCTTGTCCAACCTAAAACCCTAGACCAAATATGTCTTGTAGGCAGGGCTAATACGATCCTCCATGGTAACACATTATTAATAAAACCGTAATAAAGTGATGATACAATAATAGTGATGATACAATAATAAAGTGATGATACAATAATAATGTGGCTTGGAGCAATGTGATACAGTTGATGATGAGTAGGTTGACCATGAGGATTGGGCAGAAGAAAGTGAGTATCTTGTAGAGTCCAGTGTCAAACAAAGCAGTTTGAATTTGTGATAATCATGCTAACACCAAGCCTTTAATACAAAAGCCCGAAGCTATGTCTTAGCTTCATATGTGGCTTTCTAATAGCACCCCATACCCACCCCTTTAAACTAATGGTGCTTTTAACTGCACCAGGTAACACTTTTGGATTCATTCATTTTTATTATACTTATTATTACACCCAACTTACAGTAGGCTGTTTTACATTTACTAACAATTTACATTTATATTTGTAAATACTTAATCTCACATTGACACATAACTATGTACTATTTAAATGTGCACTTGTACACATAATTTTACTTTGTCATTATAATCTTTACATTGTTTAAAAAAAAAAATGGGCGTTGGTTTGGGCAATCACTCTCTCTTAAAAGCCGCAAGTTAGTGGTGGGGGGGGGGGGGATTTAGCCTTCTGATTGAAACCAGGGTTCAGTATACTTTTATCTCCATTAATGTTACTATGCAGAAAGGCACTAGATCCTTTATAATATGACAAGAGGTAATAAGTTAGGGACCACCGTGTGGGTTTTACCTTGACGTGGTATGGTGGCTTATCAACTTTATCCTGAAGAAGGGAGGTACTTCCCCCGAAACGTTGATTAAGGTGGCATGAATAAAAGGGGTTCACTCCCGACTGCTAAAGAAGTGTGTGCGGACCGTTTTTTTACAGAAGTACGGTTATCAACTTTATGATCATAACTTTGGAACAAAAAACCCTGTTTTGTAAACTTATGCACTTGCATATATACTGAATTATTTGTGAAACAGGGGACCAGGGAAGTACATAAAAAAATAGTACTTCCCTTATACTTAAATATATTTAGCCTTTTTAGTGCTCCCACAACCCCCTGAAATTGTACCAAGCCTTTAATGCCTAATCCCTCCCAATGGAAGAGGATAAAGAGATGAGTTGGATGCAGGTTGGGTAGCAGGATAGGGTCAACTGTGTGTTGAAGAACGTCTTACCTCCTCATCAAAAGTTACAATAACCTTTATGTGACTAATAGCAAGTCACATAAATATAATAATAAAAATAAGTAACCAAATGACAATAAAATCAAAGTAGCTCAACCTTGACTACTGTTGTTACCCTTCAATTCCCACGACAGATGGAGCAAGTTCTGCCATTTTGCCAGCACCATATTGTATGTTTACATACTGTATGTTCTAAAAACCATGGTCAACACAATTCTTATAGGAAAAGTAAATGTTTTTGACTTTTTTCCTTTTTTGAAAGCAATACAGGAAAGCAACTCTTTTCTGCATTGCATTACATTGCTGGTCCCACAAGCTGGTAAAAGGTTAATGCCAGTCCTCCAACCGAATCCCTGCTAATTTCTGTTACATTCCCCCCACTGTTTGCCGGCACAGAATGAAAGTCTTTGATGACTGTCCTAATCAGCACGTGTTATGTTCTAATATCAAATTAACATTGCAGTCTGTTCAGCGGTAGTTGGTCCCCTGTCTTGATATACACTTAGGGGGTCGCACCTAATTAATTAATTAACAGTAATCCATTATCCCTTTTACTAAATCTTGTTAGAACTGATGATAAAAGTCTGGGAAATTAAAAAGGAAAGTATCACTGGGAAATGACTATGTCTTGTCTTGTTTTCCCCAGACAGCCAGAGCAGCAGTGGTGTCTTTTTTGCAGTAGGATTCTTTCCAAATCTCTAAAGGTATGGGGTATATTACCTAAAAAGCTTGGGATCCTGAGAATTCTGGATATGGAGGTCTTTCTATAATGTGGCGCGCCATGTAAAACAATTGTTCAGCTATTAGATTGGATTCTTGCTAAATTAGTGCAAAGACTTGGATTGTCTATAGAATAAGGGGAAAATTGCAAAGCAAAACAAATAAAGACATGCCCAAGACACCCTGTTTTTTATACTTTGCACCCTGTGTGTTGCCCTGTGAAACATATTTTTTAGGGTTCCAAGAGTGGAGCAAAGAGAGATGCAACTTTGTATGTTGAGTTACCTGTGTTCAACAGCACTGTATATTAAAGAGATTGGGGCTTGTTGGTATCTCCTGGGACTTGGGATGCATCCATAGTTTGTGGATCTGGACATACCAAAACTTCCACAAAAGATCTGAATACCAAACGAAATCTAGAATTAAGATAAATCTAACAATTTCAATTGTGAGGATTGCCACCTGGCCAGGGCGAGGTAGCTGAGGTAGGGCCAGTATCACAAATGTACCAGCAATGTATTTGCCAATAAATTTGTTTCTGCCTATGATCTGACTGAATTCTACCTCCCTGCTTCCCTTTCCATACTTCCTCTTTTAGCCTGCCTCCTTTTGAAATTTCAGTCCGTGATGGCAGCTACTTCATAATCCCACACCATTGCATTAAAACTCCACCCCAGTTGGTTCATAACTCCACTTTGTTACACCATTGATCTACCCCCATGCTCCTGTGCCATTGGTCGGATCAGATAAAAAGGTGCCCTAGTTGTGATAGAAAAAAAAAGGTCAGCTGTACAGAGCTTTCAAGTCAAGCGCACACATGGTGGATTGACCTCTTTCCTCTGGAGGCAGAGGAAAGCAGATTTGCTAGAATCAAGGATTCAATACACCTCTTTCTGGGACACCCCTAACCTTTGCATGATTTTGAATGCACAGGCTGGAGAGCTCCATAACAATCAAGGTGCTGAGGAACCCTGTGTAACTAATGCCTGCTTATCTCAGGAGTAAAGTGTAGGGTTCCGTTGTGCTTGTGTAATTTGCAATGTGATCGTTGCACTGTATTTTTAATGGAAGTGCTTCCCTAGTGCTCTAGCACTTGAGCCCATTCCATTGTCAAATGAGCCCTACTGTTTTATTAATACAGAGAAAAATCAAATCAGCCACATGTACACACGATGAATGTGATGGTTTCCTGGTTGCCCCAGTTGACTCTTGCAAAAAGAAAAAGCACCACTCAGGGTTCTGCCTACAAAAGTGTAGCTTCATTTGCCCGTTGCTTCATTGTCCCATATTCACAATAAAAGAATGCACAAATAAAAGAATAGCAACCTTTTGCTAAAAAAAAAAAGAGATACCCAAACTTCTAAAACTTGCTGTTTGCAGATTTGTTTTACTTTTTTGCTTTTATTGCCATTTATAAAACACGTGAGTGAGAACACAATATGCAATCAGAATTTTACCATAATGTGGTATATACAAAGTGCACCCCTTCTGTGCCAAGTCTTTCGTTTTTTTGTGAAAAGGAAAATAGATTTGAGATAAGACCACTCAGAATAAGTCAAAGCAAAGTAATGCAAGTGCAAGGGCCACTAAGCGCTTGGTAACAGGACAGTGACCTCTGTTTACCCACCAGTTGAATAGATGCCTGTTTGCACTGACCAGTGCTCAGATTAAGCACTTTAACAGGCCTTTGTGCTGGTAGCTCAGAGGTACAAGGAATAAGAGGCTTACATTAAAAAGCCCCAGCATCTAATCAGCAGCATTGAGACCGTAATAGGCAGCTAGCCGTGCTTGGCTTTCAGCAGTGAAAGGGGAAATTGAGAGAGAGCAGAGACATCTGGGGATAAGTGAAACACCTCTGAATTGGAGATTTGGGGGTAGGAAAAGAGTCCTGTGGCTTGGAAATTTAACTTGCTATTGATGTGGAGGTAAGTGCATTGTCCTAGAAGCTTTAAAAGTTCTAAAAGACATAAAATAGAAATAAAAATGTTAAGAAAAACTAAGATTAAAATAAATATATATGTATATATTTATAAAAAAAAGGAAGGCCAGCATGCTGGTTGAGAGTGGGAACGACTAGGCTTGGAAGCAGCAGAAACACTTTCTTCTACCTTTCTGAAAACAACACACTTTTGTGCTATTCTGTTATTTTGTGCTTTCTCCTTTTTTATGGTTTTGTTGGCCAGAAGCTTTGCTTTTGTACACAACACTGCTCAACGTTGCATGCGGGGCCTGATTTATATAGCGGGCGCCCCTAGGCCCACTGTCCTTTGTCGCCCCTGCCCCCTCCCTTTTATTTGCTCAAATTTTCATCATTGGGATGGAGCAATGGGAATTGGCACATGGGAAATTAAAATTTCTGAACCAATGTGGGTGTGGCTGGGCAGCATGCCGCCCCCTAAAATCCTGCCGCCCTAGGCCCGGCTTAGGTGGCCTATCCACAAATCCGGGCCTGGTTGCATGAAAATGACCCTGGGAAACAGCAATTAATTCTTCTGCACTGGTGAGGGCAATGGGTTACCTGTGGGCAGGGTGGGAGTTCATTTTGATCCTTCTTCAGTGACAGTGTTATTAATTGCAGTATGTTGGGTATATTAGGATAATAAGATAAGATATAGAGATGATGTAGTAAGATAAATGGAGGCTTAGCAAAAAGAGACCAGTTTCCTACCCAAACACTAATTTCACCCTCCTCTCCTGTTACTTGCCCTCTGATCAACAATGATTGATTCTGTGTAGGCTGCTTGGGTGCACCACTGTGTAGACTCTGGCACAACAATTTGGAACAGCGAGACAATTATTAGCTGTACGTTGCCACAGCGTATTGGAAGCAGGGACACACCAAATCAATCATTTTTTTCATTTGGATAAATATCTCACCAGACTCACCTTCTATAAAAGTTTGGCCAAATACCGAAGCAGATTCGCATTATGATTTGCGTATTCAAATTGAAGAAAAAAGAAAGAATTCCCTTTATCTGTGTACAAAATATTGCCTTTTAGAGAGCTTTAAAATCATATGAAATTAAAGTTTTGGTCTTTCTGAACACTGAACTGTATAGTTGTAATAGTACTAGGGATGCACCGAATCCACTATTTTGGATTCTGCCGAACACCTGAATCCATTGCAAAAGATTCAACCGAATACCGAACCACATCCGAACCTTAATTTGCATATGCAAATTAGTGAGAGGAAGCGCACAAGCCTTTTTTACTTCCTTGTTTTACAATATTACTGCAAAGCCCTGCAAAAAAAAGTAATTTTACTGGCACCATACACATAAATGATGGAATTGTTAGTTTATTTAATCAGATACACATAACCTCAGTGCTTGCAGGACAAGCCAACACCTAAACCAAGAACCTCTTAGAAAAACATAACACACCCAACTCCAATGATTAGTACTCAGTCTGTGTAATCAGGGCAGCCACGGTATTAGGCTACATTCAGTTTGCAGAGATAATTATGGTTTCCTTTATGTTATATCAAATAAATACTATATAACATATACATACAGGTATTGGATCCATTACATGGAAACCTGCTATCCTTAAAGCTCCAAATTACAGGAAGGCCATCTCCCACACACTCCATTTTAATTAAACAATGCAAAATTAAAAAAAAATGATAATTTTTCCCTGTAATAAGAAGAGAAGACCTTGTACTTGATTATATGCCTTACTATCCAAAAATTGTTTTTTTTTTTTAATATATGAGCGACAGTAGTTTGTCCAGTCAGCATGTTGAGAGAATTACACAGATAACAGGCAGAAAGTATCAGCCGTGCACTTCTCTCATGTTCGACGCACGCTAAGGAATTGTATTGAAGTAAATAGCTGGTCACTGCAGGTTACCATCAGAGTGAGAAGAAGATAGTCCCATCTGCTTACAGAAAGGCCGGCACACAAAACCGAATGCTCTTATCTTGGTACTGATGACACATACGTGGGGGTACAGACAAATTTGTACAGGGGGCTCAACTTTAAACAAAATAACAATTGCCAATTACTTTGCTTTACATTTGGAAGTGATTTGAAACAGTGTCGGACTGGGACTCCAGTGGCCCACCCAAAAACCTTAATCCAGGGGCCCACCATAAAACATTAGACCAGGGGCCCACTCTCAGTACTAATATTCATCTCCTCAATCAACCTCTATACTCCTTGTTTGTTTTCTTTACATACTATAATCAATTAGTCCATCTATTTAGCCTCTTTGTTCTCATAGAAATAGAGAATTGCCATGAAATAGGCCAAAAGTTTAGCAACATGAGGCCCACTGACACCTTGGCCCACCAGGAGTTTTCCTGGTATTCTGGTGGGCCAGTCCGACACTGATTTGAAAGGACTATCAAGATTTCCTCCAGCACACACATGTTTTTAAATACATTTTCTCCTTGAGTTGGGTTATGATACTTGGGAAACCCAATTCTGCTGATCCAATAATCTCAGCACTGAGATCTGTGGCTTGGTTAACAGTACTGTAAATAAGCCTTTATTATATGACATATAAAAGAAGAAAAGCTACAGAGGAGCTATATTGCCAATAGATTAGCTGCAATAGTACAATCTAGAATGCTATATTTATTCTGTATAATGTTTTACCATACCTGAGTTCTCTGTTTGTTTAGGATAGCAGCTGCAGTATTAGCTTGGTGTGACATCACTTCTATCCCTGTTCACTCATAGCTCTGGGCTCAGATTACAGCAGGGATGGGAGGGGGTGAGAGGAGCAGACTGAGCATGCTCAAGCCCTAGCCCTAGAGGTTTCAGCTGAAAACAGGAAGTCTGATACAGAAGCCCATGTGTACACAATAGAAGGAAACAAATGCTGTGTTTCTTTTGACAGAGGACTCATAACAGCATTACTTTGAGTGTTTACTGGTATATTTAGGTTAATCTTTCTTCAGGGTCAGACTGGGGGCCCGTGGCCCACTGGGACTGCCGTCCTGGGCCCCCCCACCGGCCATCCAGGGACCACACTTTGCCTCGCCTCCCTAAGTTCCTCCCTGTCTTACCTATTCTTGCGCCGCTGGGTACACGATCGCTGATGACGTTGCGCTAGGGAGAATGTTGCTTTCAAATTGAGGGGGGATTGGGAGAGGGGGAGTCTGGCCCGGCGGGGACCCACGAGGATCGTGGCCCACCGGGTTTTTTCCCGGTATCCCGACCCTGTCTTTCTTATAAGGCTTACTCAGTTTTAACTTTCCCTTATCCTTTAAGGGAGCTTCCTTACTTTTCTCTCTCTTTTCCTAGTTCCCTTTCTCTGCTTCTCCCCCTGTGCTTTCCTCCTCTCTACTAGGGTCACATTTACTAAAAGCGAATTGTGATTTTTGGGCAAAATTTGCCAAAATGACAATTCGTAGTGAATTTGCCAATTTTCTAAAAGTCTAAGAAGACAATTCATTAGCGAAAAAGCTCAGCGCTAGACAGTGGCGTAAGTAGATGTTACTGGGCCCCACAAATGTATTTTAGGGCCCCCAACATATCCAGAGGTTGTCCTGTTTTACCAGTATATGTTTCACTTGCTCATTAATTAGGGCCTTATGGGGCCCCCTATACCTCCTAGGCCCCCATACAGCAGAGGGTCTGCTTCCTCTGTAGTTACGCCCCTGTTGCTTGAGAACTTTCACGCCATTTTGCCAGGACAATTTTCACTTAGGTGAACCAAGTTAATCTGATCTGATACATTACCCTTGCGAATTGTTAAAGGGGTGGTTCACCTTTAAGGTAACTTTTAGTATGTTATAGAATGGCCAATTCTTATTAACTTTTCAATTGGTCTTCATTATTTCTTTTTTATAGTTTTTTTTTCTATTATTTGCCTTTTTTCTTCTGACTCTTTCCAGCTTTCCAATGGGGATCACTGACCCCCATCTAAAAACAAATGCTCTGTAAGGCTACAAATGTATTGCTACTTTTTATTACTCATCTTTTTATTCACACCGTTCATATTCTGGTCTCTTATTCAAATCAATGCAGGATTTCTAGGGTAATTTGGACCCTAGCAACCAGATGGCTGAAATTGCAAACTTGAGAGCTGCTGAATATAATTTTAAATTAACAAAAAAAAATCCACAGAAGACAAATCTTTATATTCTAAATGGAAATTCTGCACAAATTTCTTAGTGAAATTCTTCCATACACAGTATTATTTATATATGGAATTTGGAGGAGAACTATCTACCCAGCGGGTGCCCCTAGGCTGCGCGGTCATGGCTCCCGGTCGCGTGGTCCTAGCACCTGCCCACACTAACGCGCTCAGGAGCAAGAGTGCTTGCGCACAAGCACCCTTAGCTCCAGGGCACCGAGAAGCAGCTACCTTTCGGGGCCTATTTGCTAACAGTCAAATGTCTTAAAAATTGGTGTTTCTTTTGTTTCTCTAAAACTCTACATTTTTTTTTTAGTGTAACAACCATGAATAACTCTAATACAAAAAAAAATTGCCATCTAAAAGTTTCAGAAGTCCTATAGAAATCAAAAGGAGCTGCGCTGATTTGGATAATTTTTAATAAATTTTAGAGGGTTTTCCTGATTTTTTTATCGGTAGGAATTATCTGAAACATCACATTTTCAGTGGTTTTCATATGTTTTAGTGCATTGTTCAGCTTTTTTCTTTTCTTTCCATTCCTGCTTTTTAATATTTACATTTTTATAAGCATATGAATATTTTTTTTTAACATCATTACCTTTATTCGTCAAATAAAGTACAGTACATGTACATGAGTTCTTACGGTAGTTTGAAGGGGTTTGAGATGTTCACATGGTTGTTCATATTAAGAAGCTTTAACATTGTACATGCATACAAGTATTGCAACAAAATTAACAAATATAGTAAAATAAAAAAAAACCATAGAAGTGCTAGGTGAACGCAGGTGCGTATTTGTCATTTGTGATTACCATACATATGGATATTTAATAAATGACTTGGCATTCATGGTTTTAGAGAAAATTAGTTAGTTTGTGGTTTCTAAATCCTCAAAACCACTAAAATAAGAATGTTGATAAATGGGCCTCTCCTAGTCTTAAGGCCCCCATACACGGGACGATAAAAGCTGCCGAGTCGGCAGTTTATCGGCCAGTGTGTGGGGCCACAAGCTACCCTGATCGATATCTGGCCGAAAGTTGGCCAGATCTCGATCGGGCAAGTTAAAAAAACCTCATTGGATCGCAGCCGCATCAGCAAGTGTATGTGGTGCTGCGATCCGACCGCCCGTTTCGAATGCATAATGATTCGATCGTTGGGCCCTAGGCCCACGATTGGATCAGCCCGATATTGCCCACTTCAATGTGGGCATATCGGGGAGAGAGATCTGCTCGTTTGGCAACATCGCCAAACAAGCAGATCTCTGCGTCTATGGCCACCTTTAGAGCAGAGACACACAAGCAAATTCGAGGAGATTAGCCGGCGGGATGGCACAGCGATTTGTTTTCCGAAAGTCGCTTCTCAAACTTTCCTCGTGAGGCAACTTCAGAAACTTCAGAAAACGAAGTGCTCCGAGTATCAACCCAACAGCGATTTACATTTTATCCGACAGGAAGGCAGTTCAGGGAGATTAGTCGCCCCAAAGAAGAAGAGGAGATTTGCAACCAACCTCCCTAGTCTTAGGGCAGAGACACACAAGCAAATTCAGGGAGATTAGGCACTCGGAGCGATTTGTTTTCCGAAAGTCGTAGTATTCCTCGTGAGGCAGCTTCGGGAGACTTCGGAAAACGAAGTGCTCCGAGTGCCAACCCAACAGTGATTTACATTTTAGCAGACACAGGGAGATAAGTCGCCCCAAAGAACAAGAGGAGATTTGTCGCCAGGCAACTAATGTCCCTGAATCTGCCCGTGTGTCTTTGCCCTTACACTGACCTGTTTTTCATTCCTAAAAATCCATCAGTCAGGTGGAAGGTGCTTTGTGTGTAAGTGAGAAACACTGTCAGGTCAAGTGTGACACGCACTCACAGGCCATTGACTCAGTGCTGGGCTAAAATAGTATTTTTATGGTTTTTATGGTTTGGGGTCGTTAGATTCTTCAGACATAGTCCATGCTGCCAGGCTGCTGTGTCTGAGAGGAAGAAATGTCTACTGAGGGTGGACCAGCAAACAAGCTTTTAGATCTTGCACCAGTCACTTAGGAGCCAATTTCATTCATAAACTCATCTGTCTGTTTATATTGCAGCCAATGATACAACTCTAAAACACACTTAGGCTTTCTGATGGAAAAAGATGCCTATTGCCCCAAACTAAGAGAGAGAGAGAGGGGGCTGCAGGTGGGGAGGTGGTGCCTGAGGGGGTCTGCACTCCCCCCATATACACACACATTGCTTAGAGTCCCTCATAAATAAAGCATGCAGCAGGGTAGCGGAGCTAGGAGGAAGAGGTCCACATCGCGTGCAAATCCATCTGACTGCCTTCATGTCTCATCACAGCTCCTAATCGGAGATGACATGTTACAGTAAAAGTACTTTAGGAAATCAATATTAAATTCACAGCCTCTGACATCCCGGGACATGAAAGATAAAAGGGGAAATAAGGCATGAGGTAAACAGAGGAACAGGAACTGCTGGGGGGCAGAAGGAGAGAGAGATGTTGAGGGGGGTGCGGCAGGGACAGTAGGGAAAAGCCGTACAGCATGTTTTTATACCAAGATCCCAACATCGATGAAAACATTAGGAGCATGGCACGCAAACTCTTACACACAACAAACAGCAAGAATAAATAAATCAATAGCAGAAGAGGGGGGAGCAGTGTGTGTGTAAGCCTGGCTGTGCTTGTGTGTGTGAGTCTATTGTAACCTCATTTTGTGCAGCCACTGACCGGAAAAGGTGAAAGAGGAGAACAGATTCCGCTGTGGATTTTAAGATGAGCAAAAGAGAAATATTGACATTGTTCTTACGCACTCATACAGCGTGATATATTTATATTTATGTAGAGAAGCTTGTAAATTGGAAGGGCTTTTAACTGGTGTTTGAGGTTTTTCTCCCAAGGCAGGGAGGTTTCAGGCTGGGTTTTAGGTAGGGATGCACCAAATCCAGGATTCGTTTGGGATTCGGCCTTTTTCAGCAGGGTTCGGCTGAATCCTTCTGCCTGGCCGAACCCAATATGCATATGCAAATTAGGACCAGGGAGGGAAATCACGAGACTTTTTGGCACAAAACAAGAATGTAAAAATTTTTTCCTTTTTCCACCCATAATTTGCATATGCAAATTAGGGTACGGATTCGGTTCGGTATTCGGCCAAATCTGTCGGGAAGCATTCGGGGGTTCGGCGGAATTCAAAATAGTGGATTTGGTGCATCCCTAGTTTTAGGGTAAGGCAGAAAGGTCCTTTGCACTGTGTCCCCAGCATCATAGGGATCTTATGTTGTCAGACCTATTGTACAGTGGTTAAACTGCTGAGAATTATTGTACAAACAACTACTAGAGGTTTATAGTTTGGGTTGTAGTTTGGACAGTCTTTACTTGGCTTTCTCCCTGGTGTCCTGCCGGCCTTCAGATGGTGGTATCACCAAGGCCCAGACTGAGATTCAAGAAAGGCCCTGGAATTTCAAATATACTAAGGGCAAAGGGCCAAACTTCCCCCACCAGTAAATAGTGACTATGGCATTTTACTGCAGCCTCACAGATTGCCAATCCAGTCCTACTATTGCACTATGGGGTTCTGTCCTGTTCCTCCAGCATGACAAGAGAGACAACGTTATATTTATCTTGACAAATACAAACAGATCACGTTGCAAACGATTGATCTCCTAGCAAGATCCATATGTATAAACGTGCTTAACATAAGCATTTTATACCCAGGCTGAAAAGTGATACAGTGACAGGCAACCAGTGACAGATTGCTAGAACTCAGATTATATATAGCAAGAGATCTGACAGATAGAGATGGGAAAAGACAGCTATCAACAGACAAAAAGACAGACTGACGAAGAACCTACACCAAAATGCTGATGGAAATGGCACATAAAGATGATGGATACCATTAGGAGGTGATAGAAAATTGCATTAATGCAGTGTGCATAGATGAGCGGGTATCTTATTTGCTTGTATATGGATGCCAGTATTATAAACACCCCAATTTATGTCTGATCAACACTTGGTCACATACTGAGCAGAACAGCTGGAAAATTCTGTTGGCCAAAGACAATATGAGGCTGAGAATGTGGTCTTATCTTGATGAAGCCGCACTGGCTCCCCATCAGTGGCAAAACTATAGAGGAAATAAGTTGTGGTGGGGCCTGCTTACTCTATAGTTGTAGATACCTTAGTACCTCCACTTGTGACTCCACTCCAGAGCTGTTCTCCTACGTAAATGCAAGCAGGAGGGGCAAAGTGGAGGGGGAGCTGGGCCAGAAACGAGTGCAGGTTCCCGTTGCAGATGCAGAGGCAGGTACACCACTACCCTCCATGTAATATGACTGTAGGCTCAGGGACTAACCCATTTGATAGGTGAATTTGGCCCACCAATTAGGAGGACTAATAGGTAGGCCTAACTGGACAAAGGTCCTTCAAACTCACGGATCTGCCCATATACATAACCGGCTTCATTCATTAGCCTCGAACATCCATCTGACACTTGTTAGACTCTTGACAATTGTCTGGTAGATAAGTAATATATCATATTATATATATCATATGGTTAAATATTTATCTTATATTATTTAGTGTTGTGGTTGATCATATTTTTATAATGGGAATTTTTGCCAAGACACATGGGTGCATGAGTGGGTGGGTTGGGTAAGAGCTGCAAAGTCACCTGTTACTCATTTTCAGTTTGTTTCCTGGATTCCTCACCGCCCACATACTAATCACACCTAAATATTACGCTATTCCTACACAACCCATCCCCCTCCATGGTATGGATCAAATGCTTCATCTCCATATCTCATTGTAATTCTGCAAGCAAAAGTCCTCCCAGCTCCTGCATAATCCGTAGCTCGCTTGTCCCTGCTATATATAGCTCTGGATAAACATGCATGCTATGTATCAGCAAATAAATAATAACGATACATAGAATGTAACCTTCTCTGCTGTCGGGTGAAAGGAATTGTGCTGTGCACATTAGTTAGCAGAGAAAAGAACCACACGTGCTGCGTTGGCTTCAACATCAACAAAACAAATCCATGAAAATCACACATTAGCTGTGAACACTACACTCATGACTAAGGTATAGGGGCTGCCACCTTAGCCCTTTAAACAAAAGACATTAAACCCTCCTTCTGCATGGTTATTTATGAGTTCACTTAGATGCATTATGCACACTGTACAAAGTTCTATGCAACCAATCTAATTGCTCTAAAGCCATGTGTGTATGGTTTTACAGGGGACAGAGGTAGCAAATAGCAGATAATACTAAAGGATGGGGGGTGTCAGGGTAGCAGGACCGGGCCAAGGTAGTTTGGCACCCTAGGCAAGGGGTACAATCAGCGCCCCCCACCCCCGTTCTGTATGACCATTTCTCACCTATTCACTTTTTCTTAAATAAAGAAACCTTATAACACATTAATGAATCAAACTGTACGTGTGCCAGCCAGCCCCTAATCTGTACCTGTGTCAGCAGCACCCAAAATATTGCTCCCAATCTGTACCTGTGCCAGCAAATAGCACCCAAAATATTGTACCAATCTGTATCTGCGCCAGTAGCACTTAAAATATTGCCCCAAATCTGTACCTGTGCCACCAGCATTGCCCCCCAAGTCTGTACCTGTGCCACCAGCCATTGCCCCCAAATATGTATCTGTGCCACCAGCCATTGCCCCCAAATATGTATCTGGGCCACCAGCCTTTGCCCCCCAAGTCTGTACCTGTGCCACAAGCCATTGCCTCCCAAGTCTGTACCTGTGCCACCAACCATTGCCCACTAAGTCGGTACTTGTGCCACCAACCATTGCCCCCTAAGTCTGTAACTGTGCCACCAGCATTGCCCCCTAAGTCTGTACCTGTGCCACAAGTCTGTACCAGCTATTGCCTCCCAAGTCTGTACCTGTGCCATTAGCCATTGCCCCCAATTCTGTACCTGTGCCACCAGCCTGTGCCAGCGCAGCAGCAAAAATATTGCCCTAGATCTGTGCCAGGCAAAGGGCAAGTAAGAGTGAGATGGGGACTGAAGTAGAGCAGAATACTGCTGCTGGAGACAGGGTCGAAGTTAAAACTTAAAGAAAAAAAAATGTATTTCCCTTCTAAAGTGCGCCCCCCTATGACTGAGCCCTAGGCGGCCGCCTACTCTGCCTACCCCTGGTTCCGGCCCTGCAGGGACCCCTATATGCAATGCTGCATTTGCTTCTCTTACATACAGCTACCCTTTTCAAAAATGAAGCTATGCCTGGATTTATTTGGAAATCCATTCCTCCTCCTTGGAAACTATCCTTGAGATTGTGAATAGGGATTATGATTTAATTTAGGGATGCACCGAATCCAGGATTCGGTTCGGGATTCTGCCAGGATCCGGCCTTTTTCAGCAGAATTCGGATTAGTCTGAATCCTTCTGCCTGGCCGAACCGAATCCGAAATCTAATTTGCATACGCAAATTAGGGCCAGGGAGGGAAATCATGTGTCTTTTTGTCACACAACAAGGAAGTAAAAAATGTTTTCCCATTCCCACCCCTAATTTGCATATGCAAATATGCAAATTAGAATTTGGATCGGTATTCGGCTGAATCTTCCGGGAAGGATTCGAGGGTTCGGCCAAATGCAAAATAGTGGATTCAGTGCATCCATAATTTAATTGTGATTATGAATTTTGTGGTTGCCATCTCCCCCCACTTGCATATTAAAATCCAAACTGCTAATTAGTAGTTCATTTAAATATGTGCTGTATGGCTGGAAATAACAATGCACTCATAATAAGCCATGCAGCAATGTTGCATGTTGATACCAGCCAGCGCTGTATTCATTTTACGACTATATGACTTCCCTTTAAATGTTATTCCACATGGGATGTGCTCATGAGTTGTAATTTCCTTCATTTCAGTGGTCAAGAAGGAATGAATCACAAAAGCTCAGTTAATTGAGATAAATAACCCCAAGTTTTCTTTTAAAAAGAAAGAAAAACTGTGCTCCAGTGTCTGCCAGTGAATATTATCACTTCGGCAACATCTGTGAGAAATGTGCTCAGAGGAAATTTATCATAAAAATAGATTATTTTAATTGTTTTTGTAAATCCCATATAACACCTGGTACAGGGGAATGGTGCTAGTGAAGAACTAAGTATTTGCATGTAGTATGCAGCTAACAACACCGTGCTCTAGTTTACAAAGAGAAGGGGAGTTGCAGTTGGGAATCCCGGAAAAGGATCAGTTGCTAGTGATCGGCGAAATTATTCGATTTTGGGTCGAACTCGCAGTGAATTCCCGCGATTCTCTGCCGGTGAATGTATGCGTGAATCACCTGTCTGTTTTCTTGACAACACCCTTTTTTCTGGATGCCAATGTGCGCCAGCGTCCAAAAACGGACACTCGCATTGAAAAATTGACGCCCGCGTTTCATTAATTTTTCACTAATTTCTCAGTTTGGATAAATGGGGAAGAAGCTGTCTCCATGGTGTGGCGTTTAGGTCGCAGATAGATGTACATGACGAATTGTACAGTAGCCTCTTGCACTGACTGGACCAAACCTTTCTTTTGTTGTTGCTTTAGTTCATCTTTAAATGAATAAGTACTGATAATTGCACACCTAGAATGAGGAATGTGTGTCCAAAGGGTTTGCAATGTAAAAGGCTGCAAAAGTAAAATGTTGGACAGAGCTGCAGGATATGTTGGCGCATTCTAAATACTTGTTAATAATAAAATGTTTCATACTGTGTCCATGAAACACTTTATTAACGTAGGAGCTGCTTATGTACATGACCTCCTGTAGTTCTGATTAAATGTCGATTATCAGTCTCATACAATGAGTAGCTTAGCCCCTAGCAAATCTGACAGAAGGGGGCAAAGTATAGAATCAAACTTTTTTTTTATTGTATTTATATAGACAAAGCACAATAAGTTAATTATATATTTAAATCATGATATCACATCACAGTTTCTGATATATTAGCCGTTTTAGATTGCCACTACCAGGCTTTCAGCTTAGCAGCTGTCAACGATTAGCTGTTTTCTCAGACAGCCACAGATAGAAGAGTAAGAGCAAACATTTGACTGGTCACCATAGGTTACTACCCAAGTGCAGCTTTTCTAGATATATGAGCCAAACAGAGCCAGCGATGCTACGGTTAATTGACTGAGAGTTGGGAAGAGCATATTGGAGTTCCTGACACACTGGCCTTCAGAGAAAGAGCTGTTGAACTAAAAGGCTGGCATTAGCTAGCAGTATAAGGCTAAGGCCAGACGGGGAGATTCGGGGGCATTTTGTCGCCTGGCGACTTCTCGCCGCGACTTGTAGCCCCCGAACCTCCCCGAATAGCCAAGTCCTGGGGCGCACCGGCGTTACTTGAAAACGCCGGCGCCTATTCACACGGAGCAGCGCGCTTTTTGAAATCGCTCCAAATTGACTCGCGAGGCAATTTGGAGCGAATTTCAAAAACCGGGCCGCTCCGTGTGAATAGGCGCCGGCGTTTTCAAGTAAAGCCGGTGCGCCCCAGGACTTGGCTATTCGAGGAGGTTCGGGGGCTACAAGTCGCGGCGAGAAGTCGCCAGGCGACAAAATGCCCCCGAATCTCCCCGTCTGCCCTAGCCCTAAAACTGCTAATGTTGTGCTAACAATTAAAAATAGATAATGACTGCAAATTGCAAAAGAGGTTGGAGTAAGTTTACACCAATACATATTTTTTGGGCTTCATGCTCTAGCTGTGGATTTTCTCTTTGGCTGTCAATAGATCAATGATCAATCTATGCATATGTAGCACACCCTTGAGTGCACTTTAGCTGTGGATTTGTGGAATGTGTGGGTGACCCGGCTAACTGCTTAGCTTGTGCCCAGGACCCCCAGTGTACCCATGCAACTCCCTGCAACTCCCAGTACCTGGTGTTGTTCAGTGCAGCTGGAGATTCAGTCAGACACAGTTCTTTGCAGCAAACTTGAACTGATTTATTGAACTGACAGCATAGTAGGATACTTTGATAACCCCTCCAGTGGTATGATATAGGCAATATGCAATACAAATAGCCCATAGCAATGATTCACCGTTCAACAGGATGATTACCCTCTCACTAGGTAATGTCTCCTCTCAGGTGGATAGCACTAGATCCTGGATTTCTTGTCTCTTGGCACCCGATTTGGTCCTCACCTCATCCACTGTATTCAGCCTGGGGTCTTGGCACCCTATCTGGTCCTCAACTCAACCACTGTAGTCCCTGATCTAGTGGTTTACACACCACGGGATCCTAAGCCCACTAGTTCTCCTTGGTGGAGCCACAGCTGCTCTATAGCTACCCTGAGCTGCATTTCACTCCTAGACTATCATAGTGACTACTACCACTGGCTAAACTTAACTTTCAAGGAACCAGAGCTCCGGTCCTGTAACACCTCTCTGGGAGGCACGGTCCCATGAGTAAGACCCTGAGCACATGGGATGATATATTTTTATACTTTTAAACAGTGCCATTTGGACCCAGGAAGAGGGGCATAGCTGCCTGAGTGAACACCCTTAGGTGTCCAAATATAGAGAGGAACTGTCTGAGTAAACTACACCCAAATCTCAGGGTCCCTACACATATATCAAGAGGCCACAAACTAATCATCGTTTTTGTTGGGTCTGGTGTATTTGCATCATTGCATAATGCTTCTCTGCAGCCCTTGAGTCTTAGGAGCCTGTGGTTTCTGGATATCATCTCCTCAAGCAATTAGGATTGTAAGAAGGATAAATCCTGTTATTTTCTCTGCAGATGAAGAAGATGAAAGGGAGAACAGTAATTCTGTTAAGCCAGAAATATTAAATGACATATCAGTAGGAGGTCGGGGCAATTTGTGTATATTAACTATGGAACAATATTTCCCTGTAAATAACACTGGCAGATGCACACACTCGGGAGGCCTTACACCATCAGATCACATGACTCCCAACTGTATTCCACATCAACACTCACAGTTAAAGAGTGCGTTAAATGGCCAGAGGGCGTAGCGAGAGCATTCTAATCACCCCCTTTAAAAAAAATCTGCTCAATTAACACGTTTGCTCTCATGAAAATGAGCTATCAAAATGAGTTATAAGTACCCAAATGGATGACTGCAGACAGGTTAAAAATGCACGTGTCAAAGCAATAATTGGAATTAACGCCAGGGACCAATTGTTGGTGGCAGAATTAGTGCTGATTGCACATATCCCAAAAGGAGAGGCAACAGCTTCGGGAGGTGCAGAAACTCTTAAAATGATTAGGATGAGATTTTCATCGGAGTATTGTGAACCTGTTATCACAAGTGATCCTGGAGGGAAGGGAGTTTTGTTAAGGGGCAATATGACTTCAAGGTATTGGGCTATTTTTAATAGGTTAAAAACATAAAAAAAAGTTGCCTTAACTAATTGACTGTCCTTGATGCCATTTATGGACTCTCTTCAACCCTGCAATATGATTCACAGTTAAAGGACAACTATACCTTAATTTTTCAACATGCATAATAGATGGGATCCACTATCCATAAATCCCTTATCCACAAAAGTCCAGCCATAGCCATTTCTCATAGTGTCCTATTAAATAAACACTTTCTTCATTTTTGATTGGTCTGCATTTGTGAGTACCTTCTACTTAAAGGGATACTGTTATAGGAAAAAAATATTTTTTTTTCAAAATGCATCAGTTAATGGTGCTCAAAAGAGCAAACAGATTTTTTTATATTGTCAATTTCCCAGCTGCCCAAGTCATGTGACTTGTGCTCTGATAAACTTCAATCATTCTTTACTGCTGTACTGCAAATTGGAGTGATATCACACCCTGCTTTCTACCCCTCAGCAGCCTAACAACAGAACAATGGGAAGGTAACCAGATAACAGCTCCTGAACACAAGATAACAGCTGCCTAATAGATCTAAGAACAGCACTCAATAGTAACAACTCATGTCCCACGGTGACTCCTTCAGTTACAGTGAGAAGGAAAATCAACAGCCTGCCAGAAAGCAGTTCCCTCCTGGCACAAGTCACATGACTTGGGGTTCATAATTTTAATTAGCTGGGGCCACAGTATCCCATGAACCATAACTTGGTACATGTAGGGACTAAGAAGGTAAGAGAAGGAATTGTTCAACATGGCAACTCCCAGAAAATGTTGGACCTATGCTCATGTCAACTGGATGCCATACCAATGTCTCCTACATCACATACTTAGCTTTGATTGGTCTCTACTTCACAGAGATTGAACCTCCTCCCCTTGTATTGGTCAGCATTTGTATAGAGACCCTCTTGGTTTTACATTCACAAGCATTAATTAAGAGTCTAATTCAGTATTGATAGGGCTCACTGCTAAACTAATCCACTTAATCTCTAACATGGATTTGTATTTAGTGATTCACTGAGCAAATCCAAGACAGGTGTCTGTAAGGGTTCCTGTTAATCGCTGCCGGCGTCAAAGTCGGCGCGCGTCAAAGCTGACGCATCGGAAGTTACGCGTCTTGACGTCATCACGCCGGCGTCCGTTTTGGCGCCAATTGGGGGCTATTTAAGGAAGCTCTGGACTCTGACTGGTGCCCGATTATAGGTTCTCGTTCTCGGTTCCTGGGTGCACCTGTTATTTCTTCTGCTACTGATCGTGTATGACCCTGCTTTGTTCCTGGACTTTCGACTCTTCGCTGCCTGCATTTGACCATTGCCTGGATTTCGACTACTCCTTTCTTCCTGATCCTTGTCTGCACCTTGTACCTCGGACTGGTCTACGGACTTTTGTTTCCTCCTTGGTCCGCTACTTCACCAAGAGCCTTTGGCCCTTACAGTGTCACACGTAGAATATGCTGTGGCATTTATGTGATCTATGGGCATGCACCCTAAAGCTCCCAGTGGTTCAGAGCCAACTGGAGGGCTGCAGATTGGATGTTCTTGGGATGAATCCTGGATAAAAATTTTTTTTTATTGAGGACTAATCCCTTAGGCCTCAATATTTTACTGGAATCCAGAGAATATTCTGATAGACAGACCTTGGGCACCTGCCATTTAGTAAGGGAGCGAGTGAAAAACAATCCATCTCTCCTTGTTGTTCCAAGTCTCACTTTGGTGTAGTCGTGACTGGAGGACAGATTGGTGTATCTGCTGCAGTGACAGGTCTCTGTAAGTGGCAATAATTTCTCCTTCCGCCCTTGCTGTGTGCAGCTCTTTTGTGCGCAGAAATGAGTGATAGATGCTGGAGGTGTCTGTGGCAGATCTGTTTATTATGTGAGCCCAATGTCCCCTCCTTGTGACAATCCAGGAGTGTCGTCTGACTGTCTCTCCTCTATTATCTCTCTTGGCTTCAGGCTCATTTCATTCCCTGGGTACATGTCTTCTTTCTAAGTATTTAATGCAAGTTTCTAAACCTTCAAGTGACATCAACATCTCACAAGCTATTAGCAAATGCTGAAAGCGAGGGCTGTGCCGGAAAGGGATGGTGTGGGTCCTCGGCTGCTTTAGTATGGCAATGCTTGCACACTCTCTGGGAAGTTCAGTTTTAGTTCATTTGATTGAATAATGGGTTTGTAGGGCGGACACCTCACACCTTTGCAGATACATTGTTTAATCCATAGGTAGCATATTAACTAGTAATTTATATAGCTATACAGTGGTCATTATTGCAGTAAAACTGTGCAGTCTGCAACATGCGTATTGATGAATAACATTGCAATGAATGCTCTCCATATTGTACAAGCAGCACCTGGTGGGCAAAGAAGGGCCTGTAGGAAAGGCTTGAGGGTTAGCAGGTATTATATTACTCTGTTTCACAAGATCATTGACAGACTTTTTGTTAGGGATAAATAATGCTTATTTTTGAATGCTTTATTGGAAAAAAAATTCCGAGTTTTGGACACCACATGGACAAATAAATTACGATTAAGCAACAGTTATGATCAGGATTTCACAAAGGTCTAATTTCAATGTTATGTGAATTTTTTGTAACTCTAATAAACATTCGAACATGCAACTCGAATTGGGAGGTTAAAAAACTTGAACGTCTAACATTCGATCGAATAGGAATGACCTGAAAATTTTGATCAGTTTCCTCTGAAAAAAAAAAACTTGATTGTCAGGAAGGCGATTAACATCTTCAAGTGGTTTAACTGACCTCTCCCATTGACTTCTACACAGTGTCGGACTGGGACTCCAGGGGCCCACCCAAAAACCTTAATCCAGGGGCCCACCATAAAACATTAGACCAGGGGCCACTCTCAGTACTAATATTCATCTCCTCAATCAACCTCTGTTCTCCTAGTTTGTTTTCTTTACATACTATAATCAATTATTCCATCTATTTAGCCTCTTTGTTCTCATAGAAATAGGGAATGGCCATGAAATAGGCCAAAAGTTTAGCAACATGAGGGCCCACTGACACCTTGGCCCACTGGGAATTTTCCTGGTATTCTGGTGGGCCAGTCCGACACTGATTCTACATGAACTCGTCAGGTTTTAGGTGGCAAAGTATTGAATTAGAACAGGAGTGCCCATACTTTACTTATGCCAGGTCTACTTTTAGTCACGATTTCCAATTATGATCTACAATCATCTATAAATCATTGCTAACATTCTGTTCCATGGAATATATTATTTAAATATTGATTTAATATTGAGAAAACATATTTTGCTTTATTTGACAAAAAACTATTTCTTATGTAGCCCTAACGTAATACATATCTGAATGGAAAATAGGAAATAGGAGGGTGATATAGACAAGCTGTTTGTGGACAGCATTTTGAGATCTACTGATCACCAGATAAAGGTCTACTGGTAGATCCCAATATACCTTTTGGGCACCCCTGAATTAGAACTATCTCCTGGGTTGAGGAGTAATAAACCCCACATTTTTTATATTCGAAATTGTGAGTTTTCACCCCCCAAAAAAATTTACCATCTGAACCTTAGTAAATCTGCCACTTAATGTTACAAGGGTTTTTTTAATGTTAGGGTTTTTTTTTTAATTCTCTTTTAAGCGTGTCAATGACTCACACATGGTCAGTGAGCTTTGAGCAGCAGCAGCTGAGAAGCTAAGCTTATGGGGTTGTTTGTCAAAAAGCTGATGCTACAAGGCTGATTATTAAATTCTTATACAGGATGGTTTATGAGCAGGGTCAGACTGGGGGGCTGGGGGCCCACCGAAACTGCTGTCCAGGGCCCCCCTCTGGCCCCCCCACTCCCCTACTGGTGCCCCACCCCGGCGCACATGCGTGAACAATTTGCTCTGATAGCGCTGCGCAGCTCCGAAAAAAAGTTTTTTTTTTTGCAGAGAGGGGTCTTCAGGAGATGGGTTCTGGCCAGTCTGACCCTGTTTATAAGCTGCCATGTAATCAGAACAAAATCTGAATTAATTACTAATTCTCTACATGCTATACAATATACTGTGTGTCTGTCCCTAAGCTCAGTAAGTGACAGCAGCACAGAGCATGTGAATCAGTGAATCAGCAGAAAAGAAGATGGGGAGCTACTGGGGCATCTACTGGGGAGACACAGATCTTTACTGCTAAAGGGCTGTGGTTGCCTTGGGCTGGTACAACTCAAAGCATTATATTCATCCTTTCTAGCCTATGTATTTGTAAAGCATTAGTTCTCCTATAATTTAAGGGCAGTATATTACCCCATCTTATCCATCCCTCCTTAGTGTAAAGTTCAGTGTTTCTCTATCCAGAATCAGTGTTGATGAATATAGATGTGCCTGTAGCATCACCAGTTTTTAAGGGCAACAGCACACAGGGTATTTTGACTGGCATGTCCTGCTCATAAATCGACATTTTTGCAGAGCTCTTTAAAAACCCTTTGAGAATCTATCCAAGGAAGCTGCTGTAAGGGGTTATTGTCTATAGGTGCTGTATCCTTTCCAACTTTCCACATTCATAAAAAAAACAAAAATGTCCATTTATAGGCAAAGACCTAATTCTTTTACTGTCAATAGTATATGCCCTATTTAAAGGGATTCTGCCGTGCTTTTATGGTGCAGTTTTTATTTCTAAATTACACTGTTTAAACAGCAAATAATTCACTCTGCCATATAAAATTTCATTCCTGAACCAGCAACTGTATTTTTTAAAATGTATAATATTGTTGTGTAGGCAGATATCTCAGGTCATTTTGCCTTGTCATATAGTTTCAGAATGAGCCAGCACTTTCAGTGGAACTTGGCTTTTTACTATTGAGTGTTGTTTTTAAATCTACCATGGAGCTGTTATCTTTTATCAGGGAGCTGTTAACTGGTTACCTTCCCATTGTTCTGTTGTTAGGCTGCTGGTTTGGGGGGGGGGTGATATCACTCCAACTTGCAGTACAGCAGTAAAGAGTGACTGAAGTTTAGCAGAGCACAAGTCACATGATTTGGGGCAGCTGGGAAAATGACAATATGTCTAACTCCATGTGAGATTTCAAAATGAAATATAAAACATTGGTTTGCTCTTTTGAGAAACGGATTTCAGTACAGAATTCTGCTGGAGCAGCACTATTAACTTGTAAGGGGCACTCGTCCTTGTGGTCCAGTGGGCCAATGGGACTGTGCTCTCCCTCGCTCTGATGTGCCGTAGGGAGCACGTGGTGTGCATTTCCGGGTTTTACATGAGCAACACCGTCGGCGTTGTGACGCCATCGCACATTGGCACGAAATTCAAAGGTATTTAAAGAGGCCTTTCATTCATTCTTTCTCATTTCCCGTTGTTAGGTCCAACTCGTTTAGCATCTGGGTGTGCTTTTGATTCTGTTTGATTCCTGTTTTGACTCATGCCTGCCTGACTTCTCTATATTTCCTGACCCTTGCCTGCCTGGCTAATCTGAGCTCTGTTATCCTGACCAGTGCCTGTCTGACTATTCTGATTCATCTTCCGGTTTTGACCCCTGCCTGCCTGACTAATCCTTGAACTCCGCCTGAACCAAACACTGCCTGTTTGACCACGCTTACCTCCTTCTCCTTGAACCGTGACCTTCTGCCCAAAGCCTTTCTAACGATTGTGCCCCATTGCTTCACTTCCCTCCTCTCCTAATAATTCCTGGCGGCATCCAATTAGCCAAGGGTTCCTCCCAAGGTGAAGGGCGGCTGTTAGAGGCAGTAGCAAGAGCCGTGACCAGGGAGCCTAGCATTGGTTCAGGATTTTGGGTTCTGTTTTCCCATGAAAATATCCCTTTAACATTTATACTGCCTGTTATTCCTTGCAGCTCCCATGTTGCAGTAGTAACCTCTGCTAGTGCCGAAACATGGGAATTGTGTTACTATGTTTTTTTTTTTTGGTGGGAAGTTAAACAGTATACAGAACTGTAATGTTTGCAAATACTTGTAATTGTTATTTCAGTAAACATGTATTCAGTTGGGTGGGACCCTAGGTGTTGACTTGGATAAGCATGTGAATGACATGAATTGTAAGGAGTGAGCAGCACTGGTACTGGCACAGCGCTTGTGTAGTTTGGATCTATTTCTGTGTGTATAAACACAGTTTTGTGTAGTACCCTGGTGTTGGATACTAGTAGGAAGCCACATCACTAGGTCAGTGTTCTTAGAGATAGTTATTGTTAGGGATAGTTGCTGACTGTGTGCTCTGTGTAAGCGACAGGGTGCGTGGGGACTCTTCCTGCCCTCCAAAATCACAGCACTTTATTGTCAATGGAGCATAAAAAGTCAGAGTCTCTTTTCTCTGCATCATTGAACAGCAGTGACACCATAAGAGGCAGCACAGCAAATTAAATATAAAGAGGGAGTGAGAGGGAGAGGAGGGAGAGAGGAGGGGGAAGAACAGAGGAAAACCATGAACAGAAATCAAAGAAAAAACTGCCAAAAAAAAACAAACGAAGTGGACAGACACCAAGGGTGAATAAAAATGTGAAGGGAGGAGGGAATGGAGTTGCAGTCAGACAGAAGTTAGTGAGATATTTACCATTGTATAAATATGAAAGCAGCAAAGCAGACAGAGAGGTGATGGCAAGAAGGGGAATATGGAAAGACAATCAGGGAGACACTGGGAGACAAAATCAAGCTCTGATGAAGACAAAAGATTAATAGCGAGGTGAGAGAGAGAGAGGAACAAGGAAAGAGAGAGAGAAAATGAGATGTCAGTGTTACAAAGTCGTCACCCTGAGATTTCCAGCACATTTTGTGCAATTTTATCATCAATGTTAATTTCCTAATTGCTCAGCTCAGTGGAAAGGTTAATGACAACAGTGTCGCTCTGAAAGCCGCTGGCAGAGATGGAATTAAGGGCACAAGACATTTGCTTTTTTTTTCTTTTTTTCTTTAATCTGCATGTAAATGGAGGATCCAAACTTCTGAAAATTACGGAGAAAAATATAGGAACACTTAGTGCTCTCATGGATTAAGAAAAGAAGATTTTATGAAGAAGTGTTCATGAGCGAATGTACCCCTAGGAGCATATGTACACTTGGTATGGTCCACATGCATCTGCTCATTGTCTTGCTGAAGTTCCCCAAATGATTGTTCCTGAGGGGGTCTTTCAGTTTTGGGTCTGGGGGAAACAACAGCAACTTGTGGGAAGTCTTCTCTTTTTGACAAGAAAAAAATAACCCTTTTATACTGGAAATAACTTTAATTAAATATGGCATTTGCAACACACTAAGACAGCGGTAAACTTAAATCAGCCATGGATGAAGACTCCTGGAACAAGAGGAGTTTGTGTCATTGGAAAGGCTGGAAAGCAATACATTCACATAAGAAATACATTTTCTCCAATCTACTATAGGACTCACAGATCCTTGCAGGTTACGGTTCCTTGCTTGACCCATTGTCATTTCCATCACCGAGGCTTCTGGTTTGATTATAAAGCAGGCCAGGGAAAATAGCAGTGGGATCAGAAGACTAAAGAGATGGAATTTTACAGCAAAATGTATATTATGCCTCAGTAGGTACAAAGTGTTGAAGACTTACATGAGATCCCACATGCAGATAATAATGAAGAAATTCTTTGAATTCTTCCACTCTGCTCCCCAAGGATTTTTATTGGTTTCTCTGTCGTGAGAATTACATTTCCATATGGCAGGTAGCTGAGATTCCCATCAATCTCTTTTCAGTTACACTGACTGTCCCAAGGACTTTTCCATGCAAAATGGTCTTTAGAAGAACATCCTGCCTCAACAATTTTCCAGAAAGTGCCAACATATGAAGAAAGCATTTGTACCAGGCATTCCTACTGACTTGTTTTCTATAGCAAAATTATTTATGAATATATATATATATATATATATATATACAGTATATATACAGTATACTCAATTGTTCTCAAAACATTCTGAAATCTATCTCCTTCTTTGTCTCTTTCTTTCTTTCTTTTTCTCTTTCTTTCTTTCTTTCTTTCTTTCTTTCTATCTTTCTTTCATACATATCTTTGCTCTCACAGTGACTCCTGGGTTAAAGGTCTAAAATCTATACCAAAACTACATTAGGGGAGTGCATGTGAGTATAGACCCCTTTTTCTCTTTCTTTCTTTTTCTTTCTTTCTTTCTTTCTTTCTTTCTTTCTTTTCTTTCTTTCTTCCTTTTTCTCTTTCTATCTTTTTCTCTTTCTATCTTTTTCTCTTTCTTTCTTTGTCTCTTTCTTTCTTTTATATCTTTGCTCTCACAGTGACTCCTGGGTTAAAGGTCTAAAATCTATACCAAAACTACATTAGGGGAGTGCATGTGAGTATAGACCCCTATTGTGTTCTGCCAGGTAAAATAAAAACCACTAAGCTTGGCAGTAGTCTCCTCCGCCTTTCTGGATGACTACAAGTACAGCGATCTCACCTCTCTCAGTTCTGGGGGATGACAATTTGTTGAATTATGCTGTCCAGGAATCATGTTTGTCTGAGTCCCCACAAGGAGGCACTGCAAGCCAAGGATTGGCATTTCTGCTGTCTAACTCCTCGCGTGCCCTCAGGGGAAGTTTTGACACTTTTAAAATGTTACCTGCGGTTTTGTGTATAAACCTTAGTGTAGCTGTTTGTACATATAGAAAAAACAATGTAACAATAAATTTAAATGGAAGGAGCTGCTAATAGAAACCATAGTGGTGTGATGGCAAAGAGCAGCAGAGTAGGCAGAAATGCTGTGTGTGCCTGGGGCTATCAGTGAGCAGAACATCCATTAGCGCTAATCTCAGGTGCTACAAAGAGAGACAGAGTAGTGAGTTGTATAATTAATTGGGTTACAGTCAGGTCTGGACTGAGAGTTAAAATAGGCCCTGGCATGTCAGGCCCAATCACACCACCCAGAGGCCCAAACAGCCCCCACCAGCCCACTAATAATGACTTTCTCTGGCACCTCATAGCAGCCCCTCTGGCATTTGCCAGAACTCACAGATTGCCAGTCCGGGCCTGGTTACAGTCCTGCAAAGGAATGTCAACCTCTCAGTGTCTGAATACATTAGTGCATTTCCCAAATAATGACAGGGAAAGAAAAGCTCTAAAGCAGTGTATTTTGGAGGTTCTCTAACCCAAACCTGTTAGTATAATGATCTGGTTTATACGCATAGGTTAATTGCTTGTGACTCAGGAATTCCCAGCAGGCCCCCTATACTGATGGGTCTTCCACAGCCACTGGGTCTGCTTTCTCTTGTTTAGCCCTTTTATAACCATCTTCTACCTCTCTTGCGTCACATTTTTCCTTTTAATTTTCCTCTTTGCTAGCTATAACCCTGGTTTCTTTTCATTGTTGCAGTCTCATTTTTGCCCTTTAAAATGCCATAGGGAAAAAGGTGCAACCAATTGGCATTAAAGATCTGTCAGCTACAATATGTATCACTTTCATCCATACCCTTTTATTTCCGTAGGTAGTAGTGATGGGCAAATTTATTCGGCTAGAGCGAATTCGCTGCGAATTACCGCCAGCAAATAAATTTGCGAAACGTCTACAAAAATTCACCAGTGTCGAAAAAATGTACGCCCGCGTCCGAAACGAGATTCGCCCATCAGTAGTGGGTAGCACTAGATTACCCTTCAGCTCCAAAGCTCTCTTCGCCTGTTAGTCTGCCTCTATCTATCACTCACTCACTCACACTCCTTTTAGCTCCATGTACATATTGCCACCTCTCTCTCTCACTCCTTTACCCTCTGCCACTTTCTATCTTTCTGTTTGTCACTTGCTTGTCATGTTCTTCATCTCTGTGTTTCACCCCTCACCCCTGCTCTGTCTCTCTTAGCTTCTCTGTTTGCCTGTCACCCAGTCTCTCTTACAGGGGAGCAGAATCAATTCCCATCTCTAGCAGTGAGATATATTTGGCAGTCATTTTCTAGGACCCGAAACTAATTTCATGGTTCAAACTTGTTTTACCTGTGCAGAGAGGAAAACTATACCCCCAAAATGAATACTTGAGCAACAGATAGTTTATATCATATCAAGTGGCATATTACAGAATCTTACCAAACTGGAATATATAACTAAGTAAATATTGCCTTTTACATCTCTTGCCTTGAACCACCATTTCATGATGGTCTGTGTGCTGCCTCAGAGATCACCTGACCAGAAATATTTCAACTCTAACTGTAACAGGAAGAAGTGTGGAAGCAAAAGACACAACTCTGTCTGTTAATTGGCTCATGTGACCTAACTTTATAGTTTGTTTGGTATGTTTGTGTGCACCGTTGGATCCTAGGATCCCAGGAGGCTGTCCTTAGTTTTAAAATGGCAATTTTCTATTTATGATTACCCAATGGCACATGCTACTTAAAAAGTATATTATTATGAAAATGGTTAATTTACATGAAGCAGGTTTTTACATATGAGTTGTTTTATGCAATATCTTTTTATAGAGACCTACATTGTCCGGGGGTATTGTTTTCCTTTAAGCTTGAAGCCCAGTAGCGTAACTACCAGGGGAGCAGGGGGTGCAATTTCACCAGGGCCCACTCCCTCTCGGGGCCCACTGGAGAAGCTAGAAGAACTCCAACTCATAGGGGGAGAGTCCAATAGTGGGGCCCGGGTGCCAATCCTGCACCAGGGCCCACCAGTGAGTAGTTACGCCACTGTTGAAGCCCCTTGACTTTTACTCCCGGCATCATTGGCTAATCTTCTGGATGAGAATGCTGCTCGCAGTACATCATATGAGCTTGAGGATGGCACTGATTATGAACAGGAACACTTTTTTTAAAAAAAACCTATAGCAAATATATTGGAAAATATAATGAGTTGTAATTATCAACAATCTATAGCAGGATTGCTCCACCAAACTGTTGCTGGATTGCAGCACCCAATATATAACTAGTGATGGTCGAATATGGGGCGTATTTTCACAAAAAATTCGCAAAAATAGCAAAATCGGAAAATCTCAGAATTCGTGAAATTTAACAGTTTTCATGAAAAATTCGTGAAATTTGAACTACTTCACTATAAATCCGTGAATTTCAAGCAATTTAACTATGAATTCGTGAATTTTGAACTATTTCACTTAGTTCGTGAAATTCAAATATTTTTTTGAATTTCGAATGTTTTCACTCTAAATTCGTGCATTTCAAAAGTTTTCACTATAAATTCGTGAATTTCAAACGATTTCACAAAAAATTCATGAAAATCGGAAATTGATGCCAAAGAATTTTCTCTGGTGAATTTTCACGGGCCATTTCGTGAATTTATTCGCTGGCAGTGGCGGCGCATTGCGGGAATTTGCAGCGAATTCGAGCTAGGCGAATAAATTTGCCCATCACTATATATAACAAACGGTTAGACATTCACCCAAAAACACTTTTTATGCACAAAGAAAGACAATAACTTCTAAGCAACCTTCCAATGTGCATTCATTAAAAAAGGCTTAAAAGGTTTTTTAAAATCCCTTTTTGTTCCCTGGTTGTGACTCTTGAAACAATGTAACAGAAATCACTTTTCCTCCTGGTCTGTTAGTCAGTTGGCTTCTGCTACTTTATTTCAGTATTGCAAGGATAATTAACAATATTGGGATAAACTTTAAATTAGGGAAACACTAAATTATCAGTTTAGAATTTGGAGAGGATTCAGCCTTTCTCAGATGGATTTGTATTTGGCTCAGTCCAAGTGCCTGACATATGGGAGATAGGGGTGGGATTCGGTTTGGGCTTTGGCTGAATCCTTCAAGGACAAGGAAAGTTAAACTAAAGAAGAAGGTATAAATGTTGTACATGATGTTTTGTGCTTGTGTACCAGCCCAAGGCAACCACAGCCCTTTAGCAGTAAAGATCTGTGTCTCCCCAGTAGATGCCCCAGTAGCTCCCCATCTTCTTTTCTGCTGATTCACTGATTCACATGCTCTGTGCTGCTGTCACTTACTGAGTTTAGGGACCCACTCACAATATACACTACACACAGAATAGAAATATAGTCACACTATAAGCCTGATTAGTCATTAATACATATAATTACTTCATGGCAGCACAGAAACCAGTGCAATTAGCATCAGAATTTAATAATCAGCCCTGTAGCATCAGCTTATATTACAGACCAACCTCATTTTCTGCTGCTGGATAATTAGTGACGACCCCTAAGCTTAGCTTCTCAACAGCTTCTCAGAGCCCACTGAGCATGTGAGTGTCACAGACACTTTCCAAGATGGTGACCCCCTGTGACAAGTTTGAAGTCCTGGATCATTGCTGCTATTGACAAGCTGAAACTTTAGGCTGGTGCAATAAGTTCACTATATAAAATATGGCCGTTTTAGCCGTATTTATGTTTAGGGTTTAGTTCTCCTTTAACGACCGATTTGGAAGTCAGTTGAATTACAGAATAGTTGATTTGGTGCTCTTTAAATGACTTGTTTTTTAATGAGTGCATTATGGAACACTGCATGGAATTATATTTTCATCATATTGTTATGCTCATGGCTAGTTTACACTTTCGACTATGTACAGTGCTTGGCAAGAATAACCATTCACCCCTTCAGGATTCCCTTACAAGGAAATCATTTTGTTTTTCCTCTTTTTCCCCTATAGTTAAGACGCAAACAAACAAACTAACAGCAATCTATTCCCGTTGCTAAACCTATTTTCAGTTTTTTTTAATAGTTCTCCAATTAACTGCTTCAGTGTGTTTATAAAGCTCCTAACCTGATAATCCCAGCAGTGGCAACATCCAGGGCTGCCGTGTAGCTGGGAGTCGAGATGGTAGTGGTAATGCTGCCATAATTGTCAGCTCATTTACAGAATATTTAGCTGAGTAGTGAGCCAGATGAGAGGAGTTAATGAGCACAGCTTCTGCTGTAATTAGGTGAGCGCAAGTTGAGCTCAAGAGAATCTGATATTCTGCTTTTTCTGTGCGTTTGAAATCAAAGCCATCGAGCTGGACTACCACTAGCCAGGGTTGCCTTCTCACCCCTTTAAAACCAAACACAGCCTGCATGGCTAATGAGCAATTTATTTAAATGCATGCTGCAGACTGAACTGATTTATGTGCAGCCATGCATCATGTATCTAAATTAATTGTTAATTAGCCATGCAGGATGTGTATTGCATTTGTGTTTGGGAAAAAAAATTCCAAAATGCATCAGTTAATAGCGCTGTTCCAGAACATTTCTGCATTGAAATCCATTTCTCAAAAGAGCAAACAGATTTTTTTATATTTCATTTTGAAATCTGACATGGGGCTAGACATATTGTCAATTTCCCAGCTGCCCCAAGTCATGTGACTTGTGCTCTGACAAACTTCAATCACTCTTTACTGCAAGTTGGAGTGATATCACCCCCTCCCTTTCCCCCACCCAGCAGCCTAACAACAGAACAATGAGAAGGTAACCAGATAACAGCTCCCTAACACAAGATAACAGCTGCCTGGTAGATCTAAGAACAGCACTCAATAGTAAAAACCCATGTCCCACTGCATACTATTCAATTACATTGAGAAGAAAAAACAACAGAAAGCAGTTCCCTCCTAAAGTGCTGGTGCAAGTCACATGACGGGGGCAGCTGGGAAATTGACAAAATTGCTAACCCCATGTCAGATTTCAAAACTGAATATAAAAAAATCTGTTTGCTCTTTTGAGAAATGGATTTTAGTGCAGAAGTCTACTAGAGCAGCACTATTAACGGATGCATTAAAAAAAAAAAAAAAAACCTTTTCCCATGACAGTTTCGCTTTAAAGGGGTGAGGTGGTAACCCTACATACAGCGCTAACCATGCTGCTGTTTTAGGGTGGAACTCCATGAGCGGTTTTCTTCAGATTGACGCCCGCCGACAAAGCACATGTGACAAGTCGAATGGAGACATAGGTGTCAAAATTGTAATTGGACTGAATGAAACGCCGCAGGTAAAAATGACATTACATCTGACGCGACACAACTGTTAGATATGGATGCAGCGAGCAGCGTCGTCATCCGACAGTCGGACCGTATAGTTTTTACTTCTGACATTACTTTCAGTCCAATGATATCTTGACGCATGTGACTCCATCCGACTTGTCGAGTTTTTTTTGTCTGAGGGCATCAATCTCGCAAAAATGCTTGTGGAGTTCTACCCTTAGGGCAGAATAACATGGCAGACTTACCTGCGTTTCGACGCTGGACAACAAAACGCCCACGTGAAGTGGATGTCGGATCTGACAATCGTGTCGCATTGGATCACCAGCCGACTTCCTATTACTTACCTGTCAGAACTGACTTGACGTGGGCATTTTGTCGCCCAGCACCGGATCCAATGGAAACACAGGTAAGTCTGTAATGTAGTTCTGCTGACACTATAAAATGAATTTTAACATATGAATGTACATTAAATGTTACCTATAGGTCATGTTGATCATTTTTTGCTGAGAGGTTTGTTTTTGTATATAATTGTTAGTTGAAGTTCCTAAGCCTGACTCTCTAACACTCTGGGGGTCATTTATAAAATTCACGCAGGGCAGATTGGTTCGCAGAGTGAATATATTTGCCCTGCGCCCGGTTATAGTCATAAAGCTGAATAAGAGCGTGCAAACAGATTTGCAAATTTGTTTTTCACAGTGCGAATGTCTATAGGAGCTTTTTAAATATGGCTTAAATCACAAATTGCGAACACTCTGCGCCACAACTTTGGTGGCGGAGAAAATATTAGCAAAACTGTTTCGCAAAGCGAATTTAAGTTACTTTTAACGCTATTTTCGCGCAAAGCAACCTCGCAAAGTGCCTGTACTCATGCAAAGACCCGTCTTGTTTGTGAGTTGTTCGAAAATTCATTCACAATGCAAATTTGCAAAAACCGGAAAGACGGGCACAGTAGTGCAATATTGTAGCATTCAGGAAAAAGCATGGGCAAAACTACTGTGCGAACTTTATAAATGACCCCCTCTGACTTTTCCAGAACACACAGATTGCTAGTCCAGGCCTGGCCATGGTGTGCACTATAACACATGATGTTGTATCATTGTGCTTCTCAAGTTAGTTTTTGATACCACAGACTTGCAGGACTCTAGTATTTCTTGGTTTTGCTGTTATTTGCCACTTTTTTGGTGCAAAATGACCTTTAAATATTGTTGTTGTCGGTTTTCCCTTGCCAAGCTGGCTGGTTACTTTCTCTAGCCTCTATAGTGTAATTTGCTGGCATTTGAATTTTGCCTGTACTTTTGATTACAGTATTCCTGC
The DNA here is from genome assembly GCA_024363595.1 of Xenopus borealis. Classification (NCBI taxonomy): domain Eukaryota; kingdom Metazoa; phylum Chordata; class Amphibia; order Anura; family Pipidae; genus Xenopus; species Xenopus borealis. The sequence continues at coordinate 88,563,558 of CM044446.1, read as the reverse complement.
TGCCTGACTTAAACCCCATGCCTTTGACCACATTCTGCCTCATTCTTGACTGTAACTCATTTATACCAGTCTGATCTCCAGCAGCAATTCTGTGTTGTGAACCACCTGAGGCCGCTCCTGTAATGCCATACCCCTCGCCCAGAGAGCTTATCTTTCTTGTGCCTGGGAGGGTCACATTGCTAGTGCAGAGAGCGTCATTGCATTCTTTTGCACTAGAAGAGATGAATTTGCAGTGTACAAACCAGAAATTCAGGAGTTATCAGGAGTGTTTTTTTTACCACCCCTGGTAGCATTTTTTGGCACTGCTTACTCAGGCAAGTTTCTCAACCTGCTTCATGGCAACAGCACACCTGCTGATCTCTGAAGTAAGTTCCCAGCTAGTACTGCAGCAGAAAGCTCCCTGGCCTCAAATAGGGTTGTCTCCTTCTGACACGTGGGAGTCTGGGCAGGGGTTGGGCATATAATATCAGAGGGTGGGGGACATGTCAGTGGTGTGTCCATTATGTCAGGGTGGGGCTATAATGTGGCAACCAGTGACTGGCTGATTGCTGCCCCATTCACTTTAAAGCTATGTCCAGATTTCCTAATTTTAGAAATTCTGACAATGTGGCAACTCTAGCCCTAAAAGGCCATTGTTGAAGACAAGGTGCTAGCTGAGACCTTAGAGCAGGGGCTCCCAACCATTTTTACTTGTGAGCCACATTCAGATATAAAAAGAGTTGGGGAGCAACACAAGCATAAAAAAGTCTCTTGGGGTGCCAAATAAGGGCTGTGATTGGTTATTTAGTAGCCCCTATGTGGACTGGCAGCCTACAGGAGGCTTTATTTGCATTATACTTTTTTTACAATTAAAACTTGCCTTAAGGTGGCCATACACGGGCCGATGAAAGCTGCCGACAGACTGTGTCGGCAGCTTATCGGCCCATGTGGGGGGGCCTCCGACGGGCTTCCCTGATCGATATCTGGTCGAAAGTCGGGCAGATGTCGATCGGGCAGGGTTAAAAATCGCAGCCTCATGTGTTCGTTGATGTGGTCCCGCAATCCGACCGCCCGTATCTGTGCCCACGATTGGATCAGCCCAATATCAAGGTGGGCATATCGGGGAGAGATCTGCTTGTTTGGCGACATCACCAAACGAGCGGATCTCTACGTGTATGGCCACCTTTAGAGTTTTACAGAAGAATTAGACTGCCAGCGGCATGACAAGAGCGCGCCGTGCCCCCCCCCCCCCAAAAGTAAACTTCTGAGGGGCTCTGTGCGCATAACTTCTCCCGCACGCAAGCCTCCCTCCACTGCCACATGCTTGGGCAGGTACAAGCAACAGAGAGGTGGGATTTTAATGTGGGTGTGGTTGGGCAGCATGCCGCCCCCCTAAAATCTTGCCGCCCTAGGCCCGGGCCTAGCTCCCCTTTCCACAAATCAGGGCCTGTTCTGGGTTCTCGTATGTTAGATCATCACACTGTGAAAAATGAACATTTTTATTCCTCCCCTGACTCAGTACCATCTTCTTCAGATTCTAGAAATATAGTATAATAACAAACATAATAGATAATGGGTTCCTCAATAGGGCGCAAGGGCAATTATTGATTGGCTGTTATAAGTTATAGCACTGATACAAAATTGCACATACGTTACTAAATGAAGGCTTGGGAAATATGAATAAACGGATCAATAAAAAGAGAGACAAAGACATAAGTGCGTAGGACATAGTGTCAGATTTGCAATGCTTCTAGCATCCTGGGAGATGCCACGAGTTTGACATCCCTGACATATGAGATAAATATCAGTTTACTAAATCTCTTAGTAATGAGACACAGGAATAATAGAAAGTGAAGCAGGAGACCAGAAAAAGATGTAAATAAATAGTTTCCACTCGGACAAGCAGCAAACCCACCGTCAAGCTGTTCTTGGGAAGATATAGTCGGAATTGGGGGGGGGGGGTAGATTATACAAACAAAGAAGTAGGTTGGCTATTCTTATATCTATTCTGCAAGACTGAATTAGCCACATCTGTCAATGTTGTCATCAATGACTAAGCGGTAATTAGGATCTTGTTCCTGGATGCTCCATTAGAACTAGTTATACTGCTGATTCTGGGAAATGGCACCTCCCTCTTATTGAACCCATCAGGATGGAAAAATGCAGCCCAAACCCTTTGCAGTTGTATTTAATCCGGGCAGAGCAACCGGAGAAGATTATATGGAACCACATGTTTATCTGTCGGTTGGCACAGTCATGTATACGTTTCTATACCGTCTGTACAGGGAGGGGGTTGTTGGGATATTTCAGCCACACTTTGCACTTCATGCATTTTATAGTATTTAATATCATATATATTTATATAATAGTACATAGTATACAGTATATACTATATAGTATATATCTTGTGCAGAGGGGATTTCAGCTTTACACCCACTGCTGCAAAGAGCAGATCTATGTGTAAGTGTAGCACTTTTACTATATTGTTCATGCATTTTATAGGGACCTTCATTGACAACTCTGGGAATTCTGTCTATGAGGGAAGTTGAACTAGACATTTCATATTTTTTTCCCTTTGCCTTATGCTTCTATTTTTCTTGAAACCTCTCACCAGGCCAGAGATAAAAGATTCCTGGAACCAAATAGTAAAGAACAATAGTTTCAACAGATTCTGTCCCCTGTGGTATCCAGCAGACCCATTGATTTCTGCTGTCTGGAGTGCTGTATTTCTATTAACATCACTTGTGGCCACAATAAAAATGCTGCCTCTTGACATAAGACTACAGGACCAGTGAAAGCTCCCCTAAGCTCATAATAAGGTTCCATTTATCACAAAACATTTTTTATCAACCATAGTTCGATGAATATAAATAACTTCTAATGTTCACCCCCAAATCCCACTCTATTCATGCTAAGCTGTCAGGAGTATCTAGAAGACCAAATAGGTATTCTTCTCAAATTTTACTCAGATTCAACTTGGACCATGCTGGCTACTGCCTCACAGTGTCGGACTCTAACTCGCATTTTGGGAACCACTGCATTTGAGAGCCTGGACAATTTTTTTCATGATGTTCTTATTTACCTGCAAAAGAAGTAATCTGATAGCTCTTCTTGCCACCCAATTAGACTCTAATCACCATATATCTTATTTATATTCAAATATAAAACAGCTGGGAGCAACAAAAGCACGAAAAAGGTCCTAGGGGTGCCAAATAAGGGCTACGATTGGCTATTTGGCATGACAGTCTACAAGAGATTGTGTTTGGCAGTGCATCTGTTTTTTTATGTAACCAAAACTTGCCTCCAAGCTGGGAATTCAAAAATAAGCACCTGCTTTGAGGACACTGGGAACGACATCCAAGGGGTTGGAGAGCAACATGTTACTCATGAGCCATTGGTTGACGATCACTACATAAAGGAACCACAATAAATATGACTTGTGAATGTAGCATGAAATGGTGATGTAGTTGACACACAAAAAGAGACCCTACACAGGATTGCTGATTTGCATGAGTTAAAGTAGAACTAAACACATAATTTAAAAAAAACCCTCCCCCTGTAGACCCTGCTCCCCCAGCCTACTCGCTACCCCGGCCAAATGCCCCTAGCTTTTTACTCACCCCTTGCAGCAGATTTGGGTGTCGGAGTTCACAGCTGCCATCTTCTACTTCTTCTGTAATCTTTGTGTCTCTTTCGGCTCTTCCCATGAGTTTCAGAGCATGCGCAGTTGTCCGGGACTGGGAAATAGCTTCAACTGCACATGCACCGAAACACTGTTCAATAGTTACTGAAGAAGGAGATAGCTGCCATGAGTTCCGACGCCTGAATCTTCCGTGCGGAATGAGTAAAAAGTTAGGGGCATTTGCCTGGGGTACCAAGTAGGCTGGGGGGAAGCGGGGAGGGTTTAGTTTAGGGATGAACCAAATCAATGATTCGGTTCAGTATTCGGCCAGGATTTGGCCATTTTCAGCAGGATTCGTATTTGGAATCCTTGTGCCTAGCCGAACCAAATCCGAATTCTTAGATCTACCAGGCAGCTGTTATCTTGTGTTAGGGACCTGTTATCTGGTTACCTTCCCATTGTTCTTTTGTTAGGCTGCTGGGGGGGAAAGGGAGGGGGTGATATCACTCCAACTTGCAGTACAGCAGTAAAGAGTGATTGAAGTTTATCAGTGCACAAGTCACATGACTTAGGGCAGCTGGGAAATTGACAATATGTCTAGCCCCATGTCAGATTTCAAAATCAAATATAAAAAAATCTTTTTGAGAAATGGATTTCAGTGCAGAATTCTGCTAGAGCAGCACTATTAACTGATGTGTTTTGAAAAAAAAAATGTTTTTTCCCATGACAGTGTCCCTTTAAAATGGCTTAGTTATTATCAAGTACAGTTCATTTCTTATTACAGGTATGGGACCTATTATCCAGAATGCTCGGGACCTGGGGCTTTCCAGATAACGGATCTTTCCGTAATTTGGATCTACACATCTAACTACTAGAAAATCATTTGAACATTAAATAAACCCAATAGTCTGGTTTTAGTTCCAAGAAGGATTTATGATATCCAAGTTTGGATCAAGTACAAGGTACTGTTTAATTATTACAGTGAAAAATTTAATACTTTTTAAAAATTTGGATTATTTGATTATAATGGAGTCTATGGGAGGTGGCCTTCTGGGTAACAGGTTTAAGGACAACTGATCCCATAACTGTATTACAAAAACAAACAAAAAAAGCAAATCATAGTTACACAGTTAAATTGGGTTGAAAAAAGACCAATCAAAAATAAGAAATTGTTTTTATAAATTAGCATTTCTATATTTCAGAGCTTTCTAGGTAATGATTTATGTGTAATTCAGTAGATCCTGTACCTGTAATTAGAGGTTTGGGCGTACTCATGAACTAGAATATAAACATTCAGAAAACTGAACAGAAATCAAGGGAAATTGTCATGGGAAAACACATCAGTTAATAGTTCTGCTCCAGTAGACTTCTGCACTGAAATACATTTCTCAAAAGAGCAAACAGATTTTTTTATATTCGATTTTGAAATCTGACATAGTACTAGACATTTTGTCAATTTCCCAGCAGCCCCTAACCATGTGACATGTGCCAGCACTTAAAATGGAACTGCTTTCTGGCAGGTTGTTGGTGTCCTTCTCAATGTAACTGAAGGAGTCACAGTGGTATACAGGTTTTTTCATACTGAGTTGGGGGAGTTATCTGGTTACCTTCCCATTGTTCTGTTAGGCTGCTGGTGGGGGGAAGGGAGGGGGGTACTATCAATCCAACTTCCAGTACAGCATTAAAGAGTGACTGAAGTTTATCAGAGCACAAGTCACAGGACTTGTGGCAGTTGGGAAATTGACAATATGTCTAGCCCCATGTCAGATTTCAAAATGAAACACAAAACATCTGCTCTTTTGAGAAATGGATTTCAGTTCAGCATTCTGCTGGAGCAGCACTATTAACCAATGCATTTTGTAAAAAAAAAAAAAAATTCCCATGACAGTATCCCTTTAAGCAAATAAGTGTCCTCTTGTTAAAAATATCCAAGGAAGCAAAATAAAGACAAAACAGATCCTCTATTGTCCTAGACATAAGCCCACCGTACACAAATATGACATGACCCTCAAATGGTTAAAAAAAAAAATATATATTTAACAGTCAAAACTTTTAAACACAATCCCACTTTAAGGGCAAGTCCACACGGCAAGATGCATTTGTCACCTGGTGACTAATTTCTGCTTCTTTGGGGCGACTAATCTCCCTGAACTGCTTGCCCGTGTCTCGCGACCATGAAGCAATTTGAGCGACTTGGAAAAACGCAGAGCCGCGAGTGAATAGGCGCTGGCAACTTTACATTTCAGGGAGATTAGTCGACCCAAAGAAGCAGCAATTAGTCGCCGGGTGAGAAATCTCCCTGAATCTTGCCGTGTGGACTAACCCTTAAACATTAAAATAATGCAATAAGATTGAGAATGAAGCAGCTTCATCTGATCAGTTCGCCAGGTATAATCTGGAGAAGAAAACTCTGGCAAAATGGATAAGGTAATGGAAAATTAGCACTTGTTCTCCTGAACGAAAATTCACCTGGTGAAAGGGGGCAAAACTTTGTTACTTTGATTTACTCTTTCACTAGTCAGTTGTCCTCTACAACTGGCAGTTAATTGGTTATGTCCCTGCAGATGGGATTTCTGGCAAATTTTCTCTAGCGACGGCCACTTTGCCCTTTAGGGAAATTGCCCCATTGTGTTGTGGATTCTTCTGCATCTAGTTCCTGTCACTGAGGGCTTCACATTGACCACAATGATTTTAGCTACACTCTGGAACTCTCCTTTGTTTAAAGGAACAGTAACACCAAAAAATTTAAGTGTTTTAAAGTAAAGAAAATATCATGTAGTGTTGCCCTGTTCTGTTAAAACTGATCTGTTTGCTTCGGAAACACTTATATAGTTCATATAAACCAGCTGCTAAGTAGCAATGGCAGAAATCGAAAAACAGCTATATGGCACAGGATAAGTAATGGATAACAGATAACATTTATGTTCTACAGAGCTTATCTGCTATCTGCTGTGTAAATTGAGCCTTTCTTCTTTAAATGGCTGTCCCCATGGCTACACTGCCAGTGCAGGGCAACATTGCATTATATTTTTATTACTTTAAAACAATTAAATTTTTTGATGTTACTGGCCCTTTAAGTTCACGAGGTTCCACAGCTATTTCAGATTGCAAACAACCTTGATTTCACCGCTGTCCCCATTCTTGTCGTGATGCACTTGAATACAAGTGGCCCTGCTCTTCTAGAGTGCTCATCTGTTCCATCTAAATACCCATGTAGCGATAATGCAACAATTATTCATCTGATATAAATTATTGTGTTGGGTGAGTCAGACAAAGTAGTTTCCTTCTGCTTTTCTGTTCTTTTTTTAGCCCTAGTTTGTGTCATACAGTTTTGTGGAATTTGTTGCATTCAGAGTATTTATTTCACCCTGGCATAAAAGATAAAATACAGAATATCCAAGGGAATACAATCACGTACACAAACTAAGTTATTATTTGGCCCAAGCAGATATGAAAACTTTTTGATAAGTAACTATGAATGTTACAATATAATTATGTAAGAAGCTGCATTAGTGTCCATTTGAAGGGAAACTGTCATGGGAAAACATGTTTTTTTCAAAACGCATCAGTTAGTAGTGCTGCTCCAGTAGACTTCTGCACTGAAATCCATTTCTCAAAAGAGCAAACAGATTTTTTTATATTCAATTTTGAAATCTGACATGGGGCTAGCCATTTTGTCAATTTCCCAGCTGCCCCTGGTCATGTGACTTGTGCCAGCACTTTAGGATGGAACTGCTTTCTGGCAGGCTGTTGTTTTTCCTTCTCAATGTAACTGAATGGAACGCAGTGGGACATGGTTTTTACTATTGAGTTCTGTTCTTAGATCTACCAGGCAGCTGTTATCTTGTGTTAGGGAGCTGTTATCTGTTTACCTTCCCATTGTTCTGTTGTTAGGCTGCTGGGTGGGGGAAAGGGAGGGGGTGATATCACTCGAACTTGCAGTACAGCAGTAAAGAGTGATTGAAGTTTATCAGAGCACAAGTCACATGCCTTGGGGCAGCTGGGAAGTTGACAAAATATATAGCCCCATGTCAGATATCAAAATGAAATGTAAAATCTGTTTGCTCTTTTGAAAAATGGATTTCAGTGCAGAATTCTGCTGGGTCAGCACTATTAACTGATGTATTTTGAAAAGAACATGACAGTATCCCTTTAAGTTGAGTATCTTAGTATTTAAATTATTTTATATATTGGCCAGTTTATTGTACAGGTTTCACGAGGCTGAAAACCAAGCAGAAAATTGAAACCCAAACAGTCTGGGTTAAAACCAAACAGGTGGTAATACCTACTTTCCCTTTGAAGATGGTATTTGCTTTGCCTGCCATTTGGGTGAATTCCTACAATATGTTCAGAATTGCTGAGTTACCAGGAGCAGCAAAAAGTCCAAAGAGCAGTTAAATTTCCGGTTATTAAACTGGAAATTCAACTTTTCTAGTGCAGGGAGTGCACTAGACTGGATCCGATCCTGTGTGGTAGGTAGTGGTATGTCACTCCTAAAAACAAATAATGCAACAGGCCGTTTGTGGGCTTTGCTGTGACATTCTTCATACTACACACATATTCTTTTGTTTTGTATGCAATTTAAATATTAATACAACAGGATTCAGTATTTAAAATGCTTTTTTGGCCTGGTTATTTATTGTCTTTGCATTATATGATTCAGAATTTGCGCTCTGTTTATATGCCCCGTGCGCTCAGTTTTGTAATGGATTTCAGCAATTACTCCTCTTATGGGAGTGATGCGAAGAACGTTACTTTAAAAGGGTTTCTAATCAAAAAGACATGTTTTTGTAAAGCTCTTCTGGGAGATGCCTTGAATGGAAGTGGTTTGTGTCAAACATTGTAACGTAGTAGGTTATACTAACAGTTGTATAAGTTCATGTTTCAACTCTCCAAACCAATTTATACAGTTTAATATTTATATTATATATATATATATATATATATATATATATATATATACACATACACAGTATATATCCTCCAGTATTTTAAGAAAAAGAATCAGCCAACCTCATTTGGTATAGAATTAATTACCCTGATTTACCTTACACTAAAGAAACCCATAATATGCTGATGTGAAATCTCCTTTACTCCAGCCTCAGAGGAGTTTGGCTTCTAACCTGCATCATGGTATGGACATTGTTTCTCATGTTTGTCACAGTTTTAGTGTAGCTTAGATCATTATTCCTGTGACCGGACTGATCCTCCTAAGACAGTGATCCCCAACCAGTCACTCACTAGTAACATGTTGCTCACCACTTGGATGTTGCTCACCACTTGGATGTTGCTCCCAGTGAGCTCAAAGCAGCTACTCATTTTTGGACTTCTGACTTGGAAGTAAGTTTTGGAAACATAAAAACAGCGTGTACTCCCAGATAGAGTCCTGCGCGGGTCCATTTTTTGGGACCTGTGCTGACCTGTACCTGCAATCAGCAACCCGTGACCCGCATTCTTACCCGCCTGGACCCGCTACCCGACCTCGACCCGCTACCCGACCTTGACCCGCAAGTACCTTATCTGCAACCCGAACCAGCGACCTGCTGACCATCAAGGATCAGGAAGTGCTTTCATGCTGCCAATCAAGAATCAGGAAGTGCTGATCATCGGAAGTAGGCGAGGTGAGAAAAATGAGTGAAAATCACAATTGAGAAGAACCACAGACCGGCAGAACCACTGCATCTATACCCGCACCCAGAACTTCTACCCGCAACTAGGGTTGCCACCTAATTAATAACATTGGCAACAACCATCATTTTTACCGGCCAGGTGGCAACCCTACCCGCAACCGGCAGGGTACTGCAGGTTTTTGCAGGTAACCCAACTGGCTGCAGACTCTACTGCCAGACCAGTGGCGTAACTGCTGGGGGAGCAGGGTGTGCAATTGGGCCAGGGCCCACACCCCAGAAGGGCCCCCCAGCAGTCTTGCACCCACTGCAGCGGCACATAAATTCAGCAAGGACGAGGGTGGGGGCTATAGCGAGGGGAGGAGGGAGGGAGCGCTCACGAGGGGAGGGTGGAGGCTATTTGACCATCTGGCCTAGGAGGACCAAAAAGAAATCCAGCCCTGGTTGCACAAAGTCAGTGGCGTAACTACCGGGGAGCAAGAGTTGCAATTGGGCCAGGGCCCGCACCCCCTCAGGGCCCCCCGGCAGTCACACACCCGCTGCAGCCAGCTGGAGTCAGCTGCAGCAGCATTCAAATTCGGCACAGATGAGGGTGGAGGTGACCACACGGGAGGGGGACTGACAGACGCACTGTAGCCTGTGACAGTTCCTTATTCGGCACCAACTAGGATCTTTTTTCATGCCTGTGTTGCTCCCCAACTTTTTTAAATATGTAAGTGTGTCTCATGGGTATTAAAGGTTGTTTTAAGACTTTTTCCCAGTTCTTCTATGCCCTTTGTATAACATGTAGATGGCTGTGTATATTCAGCTGCTAAACCAATAATTAATACATAGGTAGAATAATACTTGCATTACTTGCAGTTCAGCCAACCTGTCCACTGGGTCCCAGCTAAGGAGAATACCCATCAAGCCTTTTTTATTCTGTCATAGGAGCCTATAAGAAACATGTTACATCTAGAACTGTACACATCTAATTATTGTTAGTGGGCCATTAATTTCCAGTTCTTTAATGAGCCCCAGGACTGCTAACCCATATAGCTGCTTTATGGCAGTCTACTTTTGCAGGAGAACTAAAGCTTAACTAAAGAAGTAGGCTATCAATATTGTGCAGTATGTTTTGCGCTTGTGTACCAGCCCAAGGCAACCACAGCCCTTTAGCAGTAAAGATCTGTGTCTCCCCAGTAGATGCCCCAGTAGCTCCCCATCTTCTTTTGTGCTGATTCACTGATTCACATGCTCTGTGCTGCTGTCACTTACTGAGCTTAGGGACCCACTCACAATATACAGTACACATAGAATAGAAATATAGTCACAATATATGATTGGTCAGTAAATAATTCAGATTATTGTTACATGGCAGTTCAGAAACCAGCCCAATTAGCATCATGATTCAATAATCAGTCCTGTAGCTAATTAAATAGTTTCTGATTTAATTTATCAAAGATGGTCATTCAATAACCAAAAACACCCACTTCCTTGATTGAATTAGGGTCCTATCAAATACCAAATATTTCAGGATTCCCCATTTAGATCCATTCCTAATACTTAGCATCTTGCTAACTGATTTGAACCAAAAACATTTATTAATTTATGACCTTGGATGAATCAGGTTTTAATAACCCACTGTCAGTGGGCCTATCGGCTAACAGGGAAAGTCCGGACCAAGGAGGAAGCACAGGGCCAAAAGTCCAGAACGCAGTAGCCAAAGGGTTAAACAGGAGACGTGGTCAGTATACAGGAAGGGTTCACAAGGCAGGCAGCGAAGGGTCAAAGTCCAGAACACGGCAGAGATCAAAGTCCAAGAATCAATCAAGTAGCAATAATAAAGCACCCGGGAAAGCAAGGAAACAGAACCTATAATCGGGCATAGAACCAGTGTCCTGGGCGTCCTTTTATTTTGAATCTGGTGCCGGCTTGTGTGACGTCATTGTGCCGGCGTCCTGACGCCAGCACCACTGCTACCCACATAGTAGCTATGGGCACCACTATTTTGGCTTTGGCGCGAAGATAGAAGAGGTGCCAACCAGCCCTCATGACACCCGTCCAATAAAACCAACCCACCTTATGTCTTCACAAGCTGTCAAATAAAATTATAGCAGTAAGAGCAAAGTTTTGCTCCATGTCTACTAACTCCCAAAATCATTAGAAGAACCACACAATGCACAACTTGCATCTGGGCTTCCCTCACTGCTCGCTGCTTAAACAACATGACCTTTGTGGTGGAACTTCTGTTTGTCCCCATCACAACTTTGCAAAGTCTTATCAAACAACATGTATTCTCCAAGAAACCATGAAATAAAAAGTAGAAAATCCTTGGTCACAATCATCTTCTTGATTAGATGGGTAATCAACTTTAAAGGGACAATATAGTGTCCGTAGGAGACATATACTGTATAAAATTGAGAAATGGAGAAAGTTTTTTTTAAGAGGCACCAACATTCAACATGTAGGGGCATATTTATCAGTTTTTTTTTTTACCTTGAGTGAACTCTAATTACCTCAAAACTCAAATAGAAACTTGAATGTCTGAAACTCACAAATATTACCATCCCGAAAACTTGAATCAAATTTTAATCAAATTCATCTGCACTCGAATCACGTTTTTTTCCTCTGAAAAAAACTCAAATATCATGAAGGCTATTAACATCTTCAAATGGGTCATTGGACTTCAGCCACTGACTTCTACATGAACTCGGCAGGTTTTAGGTGGCAAATAGTCGAATTTGAGTTGTTCCCAAGGTCAAGGTATAATAAATCTCGAAATCGAGTTTCAATTACTCGAATTTGTGAGTTTTGACCAAAAAGTTGAAAATTCTAACTATTATTCGAACCTTAGTAAATCTGTGTCTCCCAACAGTCATTAAAGGGAAATGCGTTTATCCTTGAATTTTCCATTATTATACCATATTCCCAAAACATGCTCCATCTAATGTGCTTAGCCTAAATTGTTTATATTGAACAATTATCTGTTGGGGATTGCCCAGCTTTATTGTCTGTCTCTTTTAAAGCTAGCCATCCTCCTATCATTACTCAGAACTGCTCTTCCAATAAAACCCAAAATTTTATATCAAAAGTGGTTCATCCATTCCATGAGCTCCTATCTCTCACTCTCTTCAGGCTCCCCTGTATTATAGTTATATAACTATAGTTATATCCCTCTCTTTTTGTGGTCTCACTTCTCACCCTTATTGACCTTCAAATTGGGTTACCAGGTGTATCTATGAGAGTAAATAAACCCCAAAATGACCTTCATTCTGAACTTGCCATTGCTTCAGGCTCCAATGGGAGAAGATGGTGGGTGCAGTAGTAGCAGTTTGGGAACAACTGTGATACCCCAAATCTCACCATTACCACCTTTGATTCTGGGCTTTTGGGAATATCTAGATCACCCACCATCTACTCCTTTATGCCCTCAGAGGAGCCAGGCCAGTCCCACCATTTGGGAATAAATGCTCTTGCTCTCCCCCTCTCTTGAGATATATATATATGTAAATATATATATATATATATATATATTTCCTACAAGACTTGGTACATATTAGATGAGGTTGCCCAGAATTGCTGTTCCCATACTCAAACAGTACGAGAGGAAGAAAGATTTTGTAGAGCAATAAGCAAAGCCTCAAGTTTAACCAAAATCCATTAAAAAGTGTTAATCAAAGCTTAACACTACAGTTTTCAAAGGCTGCTTATTTTTAATTTCCCATATTAGACTGTAATTGTTAAATTCCATTATCTTCTAACGCTAGTAATTAATCTTTGAACATTTCTCAGGGGGAAGCTCTCTCCTGTGCCAATTAGGCTGTGGGGGGAGAAACACTGCAATTGTACTTCAGATGTTTTGTTGAGGCCCAAGGATACGGCTGGGTTTTTTCTTCTGCTTATAATTGAAGACTGGGCAATTACAAGCATTTCCTTATTACTTACCTGGTAGGAGAAAAAAAATGCATAATTGTATATATATAATATATGTAGCTCCCACCCATCCCAGCTATAGTCAGGTCATTGCTGGACAATAAAAGGGCAACCATGTTTAGGAGTTTTTACCTTGAAAGCAGCAAGCAAGTTGCAGGTAAAACTTATTTCTTGTGTATAATAATGAAGTAATAGAATTCTTAATGAATCAGATTTTATTTGAGCGTAGGAATGGCCAGATATGGGATGACTTTGACGTAGTTGGCCAGCTTAAATATATTGCAATATATGGACAAACAATCCCTGTTGTTTAAAGGGTAAGGCATTTTTTAGTAGCTGTATGCACAGAATGTCTCAATGTCTTAAATATATTGATAATGGGTTGAGTGCAGAGGACCTCTTGTATTTGTCTATATATGGATAGATAGCTAATATAGATTAGTATAAATATATTTGGAAAAAAATGTTATATAGAAATATTTTTAAAGAGTAGGGATGCGCTGAATACTAGATTGGTTTGGGATGTGGAGGTCGCCAATTCCTCTATCATCGATCACCGGGGGGTCGCATTGCATGGATGGCCAGGGTGTGCAAGAGTAATTTTTTTTCTTTCCATTGGTTTGGGATTTTCCTGATCCAAGCTTAAAATAGGTCACGTTCACCCGAATCCTGGCTGAATCCAAGAGCCTAGCCTTGGAACCCGATGTAACTGAAAAAATGTGGCATGTGTATCTCAGGTATTTCCGCCTGTGCGCCAGGTTTTTTGGTTCACAGTAAGGGTTCAGATTCGGTTCAGTATTCGCCAGAATCTATACTCCAGCTTTCGGTGCATCCCTTAAAAAGACAAACATTTTGGGATTATACAGATAGGGGACCTGTTATTCAGAATTCTCAAGAACTGGGGTTTTCCATATAACTGAACATTCTGTAATTTGGATCTCCATACCTTAAGTCTGTTAGAAAAGTATGTAAACATTAAATAAACCCAACAAGCTGGTTTTGCCACCAGTGAGGATTAATTATATCTTAGTTTGTATCAAGTACAAGGCACTGTTTTATTATTACAGAGAAAAGGGAATAATTTCAAACAATTCTTTAATTCTGAGATTTCTGGATAATGGGTTTCCAGATAACTGATCCCATACCTGTATCTTAAAGGGAAACTGTCATGGGAAAACGTTTTTTTTTTTTTTAAACGCATCAGTTAATAGTGCTGCTGAAATCCATTTCTCAAAAGAGCAAACTATTTTTTTTATATTCACTTTTGAAATCTGACATGGGGCTAGACATTTTATCAATTTCCCAGCTGCCCCAAGTCATGTGACTTGTGCCAGCACTTTAGGAGGGAACTGATTTCTGGCAGGCTATTGTTTTCCCTTCTCAATGTAACTGAATAGTACGCAGTGGGACATGGGTTTTTACTATTGAGCGTTGTTCTTAGATCTACCAGGCAGCTGTTATCTTGTGTTAGGGAGCTGTTATCTGGTTACCTTCCCATTGGTCTTTTGTTAGGCTGCTGGGTGGGGGAAAGGGAGGGGTTAATGTGATATCACTCCAACTGGCAGTACAGCAGTAAAGAGTGATGGAAGTTTATCAGAGCACAAGTCACATGACTTGGGACAGCTGGGAAATTGACAATAGGAAAATAAAAAATGAAATATAAAAAAAATCTGTTTGTTCTTTTGAGAAATGGATTTCAATGCAGAATTCTTCTGGAACAGCACTATTAACTGGTTCATTCTGAAAATGTTTTTTTTTCCCATGACAGGATTCTTTTAAATATGATATAGAAATATTTTTAAAAAGACACTTTGGGATAATAATATCCTTTTATGATATTTCAAAGAAAAAGCCTGTAAATGATACAAGCTACCCTTCACAAATCATAACAGCATATATTTCATCTTGTTTTGTACACTGGCACAACACAAACATAACGCCTGTGTTCACTATAATTAAATCTCTTGTTGGACATGGTCTGTCAGTTTTTGGGAGCAGGTTGCATTGCGGGTTTCCTACATTAAACACATTAATCCAGGACCATGGGATTCTGGCAGTGAATGGACCATGACGTAGAACTCTGCAGGATTTCAGCCATAAACTAGTTAAGTAGCGGTGCTTATTCTACAAACACAACCAGAAAATAAAGTGCCCTCCTATGCTCTGTAGGATTTAATGTTGTTGAGGAGAAACTCAGGCAAATATTTGTACAAAGTAAACTTGCAGCTCATACATTATCCCAGGTGAAAATTACAAGGTAGCACAATGAAAGCTTTATGAATACAATATACACACACTTTTTTTTTCTGATGGCAATTTTCATTTTGTCATTTTGCCTAGCTTGTGGCTCCCAAAAAGGCTCCCAATCCCACGCTTCCATTAATCATAGGACTTTATTTAAGGCACAATTGTGTTTCCGCAGCGACTGGTTATAAGCAGAAAATTACAGAGAACAACATGTGAGGCTTATAGTCCAATCTAGACAGAAATACCTACATTTGGGAAATAAAAATTCTCATTTTTTTTGCACGGAGAGCAAACTTTTCAGCTGATATATTCTAGAATTTATAACACTTCTCTATGTCCAGGCGAAAGTGATACAATTCTAGGCAGACCAAGTCTGACAAAAACTTAAGATAAAATGTAGAGAGAGGCTTGCAACTGGTTTTTGAGTTATTTAGCTTTTTATTCAGCAGCTCTTTAGTTTGCTGTTTCAGCAATCCAGTTGCTATGTCCAAATTACCCTTGCAACAATGCATTGATACAAATAAGAAATATGAGTATGAATAGGGGACATAATATTAAGTCTCCACTATCATCAGACGCAAGTAGCGATTCTGCAGGCCGCACGTCAGAAGAAGAGCCTGGAATATCAAGGTACACAATTTCAAATCTACACAAACTTGGCCCCAATCACACTACAGAAAAACAAGGCACTGGCACCAATGACTTACAAACTTCAGCAATACAAGATCACTTGCTGTTTCCAGGGAAGCTGACTACAATGGTTCATTTCACCAATTCAAGTCTCTACAAGCTGGAACTGACCTATTAACACGCCTCACTTCTTACTACGGTCCACGGAGGGTCCAGTGAATATATCCAAATTATCTCAGTCCCGTGAGTAGTGTTGCTACCTTTTCTAGAAGAAAATACCGGTCTTCCTATATATTTAGCATTTTTTCCCTATTAATAACAATGGGATCAACCATTATTTTTACCGGCCAGGTGGCAACCTTACCTGTGAGTCAGCCCTATTTGGAGGAAAAGTATTGGGCTCACCATGACGGAAAGCATCGGTCACCTGAGAACCTGCAATGTCTATATCAGGTTACCTTGGTTTTGTTGACCACTATGGTCATAATCTAATGATTCCATTTTTGTTTTAAGGGTCCAAGGGTGAAACCTATCTAACAGTGGACTGTTCTACTGGTCTAATTTGTTGTTTTGAAAACCTTCTAATATTACAATTCTCTCCAGACAGACACACTCAAAGAAACGTCTGTCCCTACATTTCTACACAGATTTTATCCACTGGTTTATATGGCCAACAGTGCAACTAAAACTAAAGGTATAGCAATTTGTATGAGAGCAGGGCTACAAGCACAAGTACTAGATACATCTAAAGACCTGAATGGTAGATATATGGGCGTAGAGTCATTTAGTTATCGGTGGTGAAACCAACAGTATCCTTGATAGATATTGGGATAGACAGACCATCTCGTTGCCTACTGAGTTCCAACATCCTCATATTTCAGCTGAGGGGAAGAAAATAAATACATTATACATGTCTGAAAGTTGGGTGAATATTTGTAGAGAGTTGCATCCAGGTATTCAACAATTTACAAATCACTATTCTCTCTATTCTTCAAACGATGTGCCAGGATTGATCACATTTGGGTTTCTCAAGGATTAGTGACAATGCCCCAGTCCCAAATCAATCTCCTACGCTGTATATGGTAGCACTTCTCCCCGTCCTGTACCCTGGACAAGTTGCATATGAATGAAACTATCTTGAAAGTCCATGAATTATAAACTCAAGTAGAAACCTCTTTTAAAATATATTTTCAGAAAAATGCTTCCTCAGTTTCCTCATCTACTACTTTATGGGAGGCCCATAAAGCTGTTATATGGGGTCACAACTGGGTTCGTTGTGGGCACATGACAAAATATCTTATGTGAATTCCATGCTTTTTATAAGAAATTTTACCAAGCTCCCTCCAACTCCCCCTCCCCCCCACCCCCAACTCAAAAATGTGAGGCTTTTTTTGCAATATCAATTTACCACTCTTTTCTGCCCCTCAGCATCAATCACTTAATGCCTTGATTGGTGAAGATTAAGTTAAAGCTGCCATTAAACTTTAAGCTCCCTAAAACACAGGGGCCTGAAGGCTTTCTGGCACTATACTATAAAAATGTTTTTTCAAATCCTCACCCCTCATTTGACTACAATGTATAAGTAATTTCTTAAGGAAGATACATTTTCAGCTCTACTATCACTCCGATCCCCAAACCAGATACTGATCTTACTGACTTCAAGAATTATTGCCCAATCTCAATTTTAAACCTACATATCAAAATTCTTGCAAAAGTGTTAGCTACCCATCTCAGCAGAATTTTTCCTCTCTTAATCCATAGAGAGCATATTGGGGTTTGTTCTGGGTAGACAGTCGATGGACGCTATAAGGAGATAATTCTTAGTAGCACAGGCTAATAAAATTTCTATCCTATCTATGCTCCTAGAATTTGGACATATAGGGCTTTTGATTTCTTAGCATGGCCCTGTCTCTATTTCATCCTACAAATATATATATATATATTATATATGGAGAATAAAGGCTGATAAATGCTGCGGACAGACCGAGTAGGCAGCTTATTGGCCTGTGTGTGGGGCCCTCCGATAGGCTTCCCCAATTGATATCTGTCCGAAAGTTGGCAAGATCTTGATTGGGCAGAGTAAAAAATCCTGTCGGATCAAGGCCTGATCTGTCCGTTGATGCAGTCCCATGACCCGACCACCCATAATATCTGCATTATGATCTAATCGTTGGGCCTTTGGCCCACTATCGGATCAGCGTGATGTCACTCACCTCAATTTGGGCGTATCGGGGAGATATCCGCTAATTTTGCGACATCGCCAAATGAGCGGATCTCCCTGTGTACGGCCAGCTTTACTGTTTGAAATGGGTTCAAGCAGTTTATGATACCACAACGGAAAAAATACGCATTGGGCCGTATTCCTCTGCCTTATTCAACACTGAAAGGGGGACGTGACAGTTGTGCCCCCTCTGTCCTTTTTTTTGGATTTAGCACTAGACTAGACTAGAGTCAGCAATTACCATCAGGAAAAAGATGTTCTTGGTTTTAATGAAGGTTCTCACCACCATAATAAACTCAGTGTTGTGTTTGGTAGCCGAGGATTAGGAGAGTAGAACAGTGCTTTATTAGCAGGTTCATGCAGCCATTACATAACAGCAGTAAGTCTTACTTTCACTTTCAAGTTGTACAGAAAGTCCTATGTAT
The DNA here is from genome assembly GCA_024363595.1 of Xenopus borealis. Lineage (NCBI taxonomy): Eukaryota > Metazoa > Chordata > Amphibia > Anura > Pipidae > Xenopus > Xenopus borealis. The sequence continues at coordinate 88,544,892 of CM044446.1, read as the reverse complement.
GCACAGTGCCACCTGCAGGCCATTTGTATAAACACCACACTCAGTATGTTTGCAGACGATGTAACATTATTATGTTTGACTAATTTCTATAATATCTTCAACAGGTTTAGTGATATGTTGGGTCTCACAATTAACCATACAAAATGGAAGCACTTAATATAAATCTACCACAGGATCTAACTAAACTGTTAACTCTTGATTTTGAGTTTCAATGGAATGCTAAATACATAATGGTTTTGGGTATTAAGCTGCCCAGGACATTTCACCAGCTGTATCAAGCAAATTACCCTTGTCTATATTATGTATACTACACAAACTTCTGGAGGACTGTGGAAAATATCACATATCATGGATAGGGCAAATGACAGAGGTAAAAATTGGCTTGCTTCCAAAGATCTTATACCTTGCCTATTCCAATCATACGTACTGATCTAAAGAAACTAGGTTCCTATATCTCCACTCAGAGCCGGGCCAAGGGGTAGGCAAGGTAGGCACGTGCCTACGGCACAAAGCTGGGGGGGGGGCGCAAGGCACTCACCTGCTCTGCCTCCTACCCTCTAGTCAGACTTATTTATCAATGGGTGAAGTGAAAGTTCACCCTTTGATAAACAGGCCATTAAAAATCCCATAGAAATTAATGGAGAGCAGCGGAATTTCCCTCTAGTGGCGGAACTTCACTCTTAACTTCACTCTTTGATAAATATACCCCTTAGGGTCTGGAATACTAATGAACAATCTTATATATTGTACTCTCCCCACACTCTAATAACTAAATTTTTTCATAACCCACAATTCATTCCTGGGCTTCAGTGCAGTCCTTTCCAATGGTGGAGCACCCAGAACCTCAGTAATGTGAGAAAACTACTCACTGCAAGAGGGTCAGGGTTGGACTGGACAGGATAGGGCCCAACAGGTTACTAGCCTCCAGGGCCCCCCACATGCATGCGCGAACATCGGCGCACCCAATTGGGCGCATGAGTGAACAACGATGTCACCGATATGCATCATGTGAATGAACAAATCTGTGCCAGTGTAGTCATTCGCTCATGCACTGCTGGCACCGCAATTAATTTTATTTGGGGGGCCCAGAGATCAGGGGAGGGGGGCTGGGCTAAGGCCCACCAAGTTTTTTCCTGGTGTCCTGCCGGCCCAGTCTGACTCTGAAGAGGGCCAACTACCTTATAATCTTCTGGAGGCCAGGGCTGCCATCAGAAATTACAGGGCCTGTGTGACAAAAATTTCAGGCTTCATACAGATGAACAAAGGCACTCACGGAAATTGAAGTGCAGGGCGAACCCTTGCTGTTTATTCAGTGCCCCATGGGCTCCGTCCACCACCACAGGCCCCACCCTAGACCCCCACCCCCACACCACAGTAAAAAAAAGCTATACAAACATGGATGCTACAAACCCATTCGTCAAAAGAGGTCAAGGGATTGCACACTCCAAAAATAAAAATACAAAAGTCTTTATTAAATAATCACATCATAAAAAGCTATTTTATTTTTCGAGTGTGCAATCCCTTGGCCTCTTTTGTTTAATGGATTTGGAATCGTTTGTGGGCTGATTCCAGTGGATTGGCACCTCATTTATTTTCTTAGGGTGTGCATTTCCCATGATTGGTGGTCAGGGTCCTCCCTACAAGTTAAAAAAAAAAAACTGGTAGTCTGGGGGCCCTCTGTAAAAGAAAAACTTAGAAGAAAACTAAAACTTCACTGAAGGCCAGCCCACCCCCCAACAGTTAAACAAATGGTTTTTGTAGAATTATTTTCTGAAATTCAGTTGTCGCCCTAACAGTTAAACACTGAGCATGCACTTCAGATCAGAACTCTAGCACTGCCCTGCAGCAACCCCAGTGATGAAAACTGGATGACTGAATTGATACAAATGGATTAGAGCAATATCTGCCTGTAATGCTGGAAAGCATCAGCTAATTAAGTAGGTCAGGACTAATATAATGCAGCAACATCACAAAACTATGAATGGTATGGAAACATGTTTAGGTACAATGTTCAGCATTTTATTTCACAAGGCTGGGCACATATTTATAAACTGGGAAATATACATTTACAATCAGTAGGGATGGAACAACCAGCAGGGCACTTTACGGTCCACAGCAGGAATACTGAAATACTACACATCTTTGGCTCATTCATTCATGTCTTTTGCACCATTAATAAATTAGGGGGCAAATCTGTGTATATTTACATAATAAGTATATATTACCTAAATGTACCGGCCGTATTCAAATTTATTTATATATGTTGTATATGCCAAAATCATCTATGCTAGTTTTAGGGAAGGGAAATGAATATAAATAGCGTGTGTAAGCTCTGATATGAAAATTGCAAAGTTGCCGTTAATGGCTAAAAAATGAATGATGGATGATCTCACTACATGAACTCAAGTCTGATAAAGTGTGAAAGCCATAAAAAATGTAGACAATTGTGGAAATAATGTAAAAGTTAAAAACAAATTCATTAGGACAAAAAGAAAACCGCCTAACGCATTTCATGCCTAGCAGGGCACTTACCTTTTTGAGCATATTTCCAATACTGTCTGAATCTTTGATGGTAGTCACAATTTAGTTCTTCAATAGTTTTAGTGACGAGTCTTCTTTAAAGGGTCCAACGGATTTCACTTGGTTTCCTTAGGGAAGAAAATCAACCACATGGATACTCATGGGTTATTCTTTTAAATGCCAATGAGTGTGATGAATTGCAGCTGTTAGAATTACTGTATGCACCGTCAGCCTAATTCATGACTTTTCTTTTTAGGGACACTGCATGCAGCATTTGCCTAATTCTTGACTTTTTAAGTTAGCGGCTCTCCAGCTTCAAAACCTTCATGTGTGTTTAGGTTTGGCCTTTGGGTTTACCATGAGACTGTATAGAAAGTCCCCACCCTCTCATATAGGGTTGCTCTGAATTAAGGATTTGACCATATCCCAGCATTTTTTGGAGGGTTCAGATTCATTTTCAGCCAAACTGACCCTATAAAGTCATGTGACTTTCAAACTTTGGACAAATGGACAGTTCTATTCTACTGCAGAATTGTATTTGAGCTGCTACCTGTCTGAAAGCAGGACACCTTGTTAAAGCAACAGGACTTGCGATTTTCTGCAAAGAAGGGACTAAACTAAAGTTTGATCTTCAGGGAGTTATTCATGTGCAAAGACTGCATCCATTTTAATGGCACATTTAAACAGTCTTTTTTTCGGTTATTAAATTTAGCCCCATATTACAATAACAATGGAGAATTTTTTACTTTATTAAACAGCACTTGCGTTGATCAATGTCTATCAACTCCCTCGCAATTGCTTCAGAATTACAGGTTTGTAAGATGAGGGAGGAACTCGTTTTGAGCAAAAAGAGGAGAGACAAACTGAACAGAAGGTGTTTAGAAGGATGAAGCCAGCTCTGCAGGTAAGGGAAAACGAGGGAGCAAGAATGCAAGTGAATGTTGGCGAGAGAAAGATATTGAGTTGTTGTTTGATCAAGGAGAATTATAAGATAGGGCGAGGATAGGAGACAGAGCAGCAGATGATGGACAAACATTTACTACAAATACTTGAGAGATTACATCAAATGCTATTATTTGGGGTTTGGGGATAGCATTATTTTGTTGTTTTTCTACACAGAGTTTCCAAACTCATGGAAAAATAACTACTATACAGTTAGAAACACTCGAGTAAGGGACTAGGGTCCCAGAGGAGGCAAAGGATTTATACAGTAGATACTGCTTGACCATTATCTATCTCTTCACAACACACATCTTCAAGAATATTTAAGTGTTCCAGAATATGAGGAATTTTGTGGAAGGGAATGTTTGGATCCAAACAAGAAATATAATGGAAGATACAGGAAAATGTACAAAGGTAACTCAGGTTAGGAAGGGGAATGGAGGTTGAGGAACTGAGATACTGACTATGCTTATATGCTTGACAAGGATGCTTTGTCTCTTGAAAGTTCCTGTGTCTGGAACTAGTGAATTTATTCACCTAGCTCGAATTTGCGGCGAATTCCCGCAATTCGCTTCCGGCAAATAAATTTGCGAAATGGCCGTGAAAATTCACAAGAGAAAATTCGCCGGCATCAATTTATGATTTTCACGAATTTGAATTCACGTTTGAAATTCACGAATTTATAGTGAAAATGTTCAAAATTCACAAATTTATAGTGAAAACGTTTGAAATTCATAAATTTATAGTGAAAACGTTTGAATTTCACGAATTTAGTGAAATAGTTCAAAATTCACGAATTTATACTGAAAATGCTTGAAATTCACGAATTTACAGTGAAGTAGTTTGAATTTCACAAATTTTTTGTGAAAACAGTTTAATTTCACGAATCTTTCGTGAAAACGGTAACATTTCACAAATCTTTCGTGATCTTTCCGATTTCGCTATTTTCGTGAAATTCGGCAAAACGCCCCAGATTCACCCATCACTATCTGGAATCTGTGACCCAACCAATCCTGACCCCTGAGCAGAAATGGAAGAAGTTTGGAATCTGTAGAATGTCTTCTCATCAAGAGCCACAATTTTTAATCATAGGACTTGTACACTTTAAGGAAAGCTTTAATAAAACTCCTTAAAAAAATATACACACTATTCAGAAACGGTGACCCTATGTAGCAGTTACGGATTTTAACTTGAACAGAGGAGGAAACAATAGGTTAATCCTATATTCAATAAATAAAAAAAAATTATTTTGGGCTGAGAAGCACATTGTAACTTCACTTGATAGCCAGCCACCCACAGCTTCATTCTGCAACAATGACTATGTCTTCCCTAACTCACATTGTCCCTTACTAATGTCTGATTCATCGCCATGTTTCATCGCTGCACTTAACTCATTCCTCACTCCTATATACTTTGTTTCATTGCCTGCCAATACTCACATCGCTTCTGCATAGTTTCAATTCATGGGAACCAGAGAAGGGGGATTCCCATATGTCTCCCTGCAAGGTAAAATGAAATAGGCACCCATCTCTGTATGTGCAAGATTCTGCATATGTTGAAACATGTTGAAAATGAGACAGAACACCTTAATCACTTTATTAGATGTCTGCAGAAATATCTCTTACTAAATTAAAAAAAAAAAAAAAAAAAAAAAAAAAAAAAAAAAAAAATCAATTTTTTAATGGACTATCACCAAAAATATCAGGCCCTCTTAGATTAAACAGCATACAGGAAGAAAAACCAATAACTCTTCCACAATATGCACAATACAGTGGACATCCTCTGGTCCACATGCAAGTCACCAGTTCCCAAACAGTTGAAAGGATGTGTGGACTGCGGGGTCTGGTTCCTCTTTAGTGGGCCAGGGGGAGTGGACTGTCAGGGGCGGGGAGTGCCAGGCCCCTCTAAAGATTTTTTTTTGTGGCAGGGCTCAGTGCACACGACTTACGCAGCTTTTTTTTCTTGAAAAATGACACCACCATGTTTGAAGATATGACAGATTCGCTGTTGATTTAACCATGAATCTCTAATGAACTTAGCCTAATACATTGGTTTTCAGACGATATGGTCGCTTTGTCTACTTGGTTAATCTTTGGATGAAAATGACTAGGTTTGTGAAGATCCACCTGGAGTGTGTTTTCCTTCTCCTTTAAAAACTTCAAATATTTTAACATCAGATATTCACAGGGTCAGACTGTAGCAGGGGCCCCCACACCCCCATCCTAGCCACAACCCCCCCATGAACCCTTCTCCTGCTCACAGACTAGGGCCAGGGAGGGATATTGGGGGCAGCAGCAACAGCGGGTCTGGGCCATGTCCTGCCAGCTGTGATAAAAACTCACCCTGGTGGTCCAGTGGTGCGGCTGGGATGCCCGCCGCGCCGCTACTCTTACCAGTCTGCTTCTTAGTGCGCGCGCCGCATTTAAAGGGCACTCAGTTCTGTAATCATTGCCGTACCTAATGCTGTTAAGCTTCCAGTTTGTCCTGATTTCCTGTGTTTGACCCTGCCTGGATTTTGATCACTCTGATCTCTGAATCCTGACCCTTGCCTGAAACCGACTTCAATTCTGCTTAACCCTTCTGATTGACTTCCTGGTTTGACTCCCACCTGTTATCTGACTCCGATTCTGTCTCATCCCATCTGATTGATTACCCAGTTTGACCCTTTGCCTGCCTGAGTATCCTAGCTATCTGCCTGCCTCGACCCAGCCTGTTTGACTACGAATCCGCGGCTTACCCCTATTTGTACCGTGACCTTTGGCCTCAAAGACTCTTACAGTCGTGTCCCTCTGCCCATCCAGAACCCTTACCTTGCACCTCGTATAAGTCCAGGTGGCATCCAAGTAAGTCGAGGGCTCCTCCTGTGGCCCAAAGGCGGGCACACTACTGGTGAAGCACGAGCCGAGACCAGGGTGCTTGGTGTTTGTTCTAGTGTTGGGTGCCGACCATCACACCAGCCCAGTCTGATCCTGGATATTCAGGTAAATTCAAATTTCACGCAAAAAATTCCAATGCAAAATTTTTTCTTTACATCTACACAATGAAATATATATGTGTACATTTGCATTCTAAACCCACCTATGGTCAGTTACTATTTATATTAGGATGCACCGAATCCAGGATTCGGTTCGGGATTTGGCCTTTTTCAGCAGGATTCCTGGCTGAATCGAATCCAAATCCTACTTTGCAAATACATATGAGAGGGAAATTGCATGACTTTTTGCTACAAAACAAGGAAGTAAAAAAAAATGTTTTCCCCTTCCCAGGCCTAATTTGCATATGCAAATTAGGATTAAGATTCAGTTCGGTATTCGGCCGAATATTTTGCAAAGGATTCTGGGGTTTGGCCGAATCCAAAGTAGTGGATTCGGTGCATCCCTAATTTATATGCAGAGACTAACTACCTGAAGCTTCCCAGTACCTTCTCCTTATAGTGTATAACACCTATTGAAAAATATTAGGATATTACAAATTACTGGGGAGTTCCATAGCCATATAAAAGCATGAGGCTAAAGGCCTGTGATACTCCGAGTTGACTTTTAATATTCTGATATTTCTCTTACACTTATTAGTGGCTGTGGAATTCTGGGACAGAAACCCTCTCCATCATCAATAACTGATTTTTTTGAACATTGCAACTTGCCCACTTGTTCTCTAAAGGTTTATTTCTGCAGCCAGGGGCCAGTTCAAACCTGTATTATTCCAAAGAACCCTGCATTAAAGTGGGAGGACTTGGTCACCTTCTGAATGCATGATTAGTATTCAGATACACACTTTATGGCTCCATAGAAATCAGTATAATCTGCAGTTGTGCGTACTAACTAGCTGTAATTCAAGCAGCAAGTGTGTTTTATATGCAGTTGGATTTCAGTGGATGTGGTGGAGCTGCCCTATTCATAGTGATAGATGTGTGTCTTTTGACCAGATAGCTAATTTGTTTTAGCAGCAATGTGCCATCAGTATAATAAAGGCAGAACACTAGATATTCATGTGTTGGGATAAAAGAAACAGACGCACTCTTTCTAGGGCTTTAAAAATTAATGCAACAACTGGTGATTGATATCAGTTTTGTGTTAGGGCCATACATCATTCACCGATTTTCATAGATCCAGAAGAGGCTGATTTGCATGGTGCAGAAAAGAAATTTTAAAAAATCAAAGCCATGACGTTTTTGAGGATTTACATCATGGAAATTACAGGGGATCAAAGTGGATTTAATGTATTTCAACAGCAGCCAAATTATTCACAGCCCATAATTTTTATACCGTGCAGCAGATGAGAAACAGAAAAGTACTGTGTCAGTTCCGATTCAGTTCCAAGGGCAAAAGAGATGCAGAGGTACCTTTGTTCTGTGCCTTTAAGGGTCTGATATCAAATTTGTTGATCATAAGTCAATCAGTCCCGCTTTATATAATCTGTGCCTGGGAATATGATATTGTTTAAAGGTGGCATTAAATGTAAAGATATGCTTCTTTGGCAATGATGCCAACATACCAATTTATCCACCTTAAAGGGCAACTAAAGTCTAAAATAGAAAAATGTTAGAAATGCTGTATTTTATATACCAAATATAAACAAGAATTGGCTGCGCAGGGGGTAGTCATCTTGTGACTATGTTATACATCTTTGCAAGACCAGTGTGATTTGGGCTTCAGTTGGGAGGGTTAAGCTTAGGGATTGTCATAAATTATCAAAACAGGACAAGTCAGATAATATCTGCCATAGAAGCCGATACAGCACAACTGATTAGTAATTTAAATATGCAGACTGCAGTAGGTCTGTGTATACAAATCTACCCAGTCGCCCGCTGCTCTACAGGGAAACAAACAAATCTGCTCGAGTTCTGGGAAGCAAGGTGGGAGGGCTCCCCCCTGTCATTTGAAAGAATGATTGTTTCCCAGGTAGGGAGCAAGTAAAGACAGTCAGGTTTATTATAAATGTAATTAAAGTATATTGGAGATATATTTATTTTTTTTAAAGTAAAAATGGGATTTAATTTTTTTGCATTTACATCCCCTTTAAGCAATATTTGATTGACCTGATTGTTTGGTTCTTGGGAACATTTAAAATTATAACATTATTATATGATATATATATATATATATATATATATATATATATATATATATATAAAGTAACATATATAACATTGGAAAAAAAATATTGTTTTTACATGGGTATTTTGGAGGAAAACAGCTTAATTGTTGCTTCCTCTGCAGGGCCCATATACGGAAAATAAGCTGAAGTCTGGACAGAAAGGAAATATAAAAATATAATAAAGCCCCATATCTATATAGTCACCTCATACAACCTTGATAAAGCCTGGTTACTTTATTCCAAATATTAGCATTTCTCTTTCTATATTTGTATGTCTCAAAGGTTTTTGCAAGGAAATTGCCTAGAAAAAGAATAGATAAATTGTGCCTAAACTTCAGCTTCCAACAGTGCTCTGCTGCTGCCCTGTGTAATTTATGGATAAGCCATGGTGCCTATTGCCTCAAACGCTGCTAATCAGTTAAAACCTGCACCATTTAAACTTCATAAGGGCTAATTTTCAAGCTAGCAAATGTGTAATTTAATTTAGACTTTTAAATTACACATTTTTTTAAGCCTTAGGCATTCACCTTTCTAAACAGACCCTGATTTCCTACACATGTGAAAGCAGACCCTGCAGTCGCAGGGGGCCCAGAGTGGTGGGTCTGCTTCCTCTATAGCTAATAAAAAATACCCCTCCTCCCCTGCCGCTCTCTTACCTGCGGCAAGGAAAGGGGATGCTAGTCAGGTGGGAGTGTGCAGAGTTGGGGTGGGAGTAGGCAGAGTTGGGGTGTGGGAGTAGGCAGGGCAGAGGTGGGATTTGGCCGGGCAGAGGTAGGATAGGGGTCAGGGTGTGCCTTAGATTTTTTTGCAGGGAGGCCAGTGCACTCTAGTTACACCACTAGGACCTCATGGTCCTAGAGCCCACCCACCATTTCAGACAAAAACCTCTCCCCCTGGTGAGCGCGCATGTGCATGTGCTGGTGGACTGGGGATATGTGCGTCACCAGACGAGGCAGAGCCCCCAGGTTACCAGGGGAGGCAAAAATGGAGCTCCTGGTAACTAAGAGCCGAATTTCCGGGTTTCAACCAGGAAATCCGGCTCTTCTAGTGCAGAGTGAGTACTTGCGCGCTCTCCACTAGTGCTGTGGACCCCACTACCCCTGTACGGTGCCAAAAAATTGAGCCCAGGGGGGAAGCAAATTGAAGGCCACCTCAGGCGGCGAAGTGCGCTGGATCGCCCCTGGTCACCAGTGATCCTTAGAATGCAGCTGGGTGGCATGCAGCCCCTAAAATGATGCCATCCTATGCCTGGGCCTTTGTAGCCTTGCCGAAAAAAACGGGCCCATAAATAGATTACTTTACAGGAGGTGCTGACTGGACTATACTGTATCTCTCTCACCTAATAAACTACATAGGTGAAAGGGAGCCTGTGTCAACTGATGTGCCTGACTAATGGCTGACTCATAGGGTTGCCACCTGACTGGTATTTTACCGGCCTGGCCAGCAAAAATGTGGGTTGATCCCAATGTTATTAATAGGGAAAAAAGCTAAATATAAACGAAGGCCGGTATTTTTTTTCCAGAATAGGTGGCAACCCTACCGACTCATGGTATGTCTGGACGTGTCCTGATCTCCTTCAACTTTCCTCCTGTAACACCCAGCACTGGTTTTAAGCATTGAGCATAAGCGCAGGCGTGCGTCAACTTAGGCGCCAGCGTCAAAATGCCCGTGCACCTCAAATCGGCCAGCACCGGAATGGACACTCACGCCAAAATACTTAGGCGCAATGACCTCTAATTTGGGCGCCTAGCTTCCTATTGGTCCCTGATGTGTCTGTCTTTCCTCAGCCTGCTCCTGATTTCTGGTCCCTTAAATACCTTCCTCTTCCTCCTCACATTGCCCAAGCTGGCTTCAGTTCCTACTGTTCCTGCTAAAGCCGTGGTTGTCCGAGTTTCCTGATTTTGACCCCCTGTTTTCCTGTCCTCTGAACCGTCACTGCGTGAAACCAACCTCTGCCTGCATTTGACTACGCCTTAGCTTGACCCCTTGGTACCTTGCTTCATTGAAACCCGTCTTTTGGAACCGACCTTTGCATGCACTTGACTATGCCTTGCCTGCTCCCTTGATACCTCGCTCCTGGTAACTCACCTGGCTTCTCTACCACCTCCGCAGCAGAAAGCCCGGGGCTCCAAAAGGGCATCGGTGAATACCGGAGAGGTTCCTGTTACCATCAGTTCTCCTGGATCAGTTACCTTCCTCCGGGATCCGAGGTAAACAGATCATTATACCTCGATTATGTGTGTGCTTTGTCCCTGAAGCTGCCAGCCTGTCACTCCAGCAGGATCAGCTGAAATAAAAAGTGCTAGGGAAGAGGTGACAAATTAACAGCACAAAATGAAATGGTAAAAGCTACTTGTGTTGGCATGCCCACTGTAACAATACTGATTGCTGGAATCACATTCTTCTTACAGAAAAAAATACAAAACAATAGAATTCATGAATACATATGTATATATAACACTATAGATATATACTGTGGAGATAGAGACTAATGTACTCCTTATTGTAAATTATAAGTCTGAGGAATACCATGTCCATTTTAGCAACTCCTTGGTCATGGATATGCTCCTCTCATACCTTATTGCTCAAGCAAGTAAATCCTGAGTGGTGGGAAGTCAGTTTGCCTAAACGAATCAGCTGGTCAGATGCCCAAACAGCCTTCTGAAGGTATTATCAGTCCCTTTACAGTTCCCTTTCATACACTCATTCATATCAGACAAAAAAAAAGAAACTGGACAATTAAACATAAAATTAGTATCCCCTAGGAAGGCTCCCAAAAAGTCAGTAGTTCTTATAACCTGGCTTAGAAACCTCTATTGATACTCTAGCCAGAGGCTGGATAGGACTTTAACCCAATCCTCTTTTTGGGACTCTAACCCGAGGCCAGATGGAACTTTAACCCAATACTCTTTTCGGGACTGTAACGCAAGGCCAGATGGGACTTTAACCCAATCCTCTTTTCGGGACTCTAACCCGAGGCCAGATGGGACTTTAACCCAATTCTCTTTTCGGGACTCTAACCGGAGGCCAGATGGGACTTTAACCCAAAACTCTTTTCAGGACTCTAACGCGAGGCCAGATGGGACTTTAACCCAATCTTCTTTTCGGGACTCTAACCCAAGGCCAAATGGGACTTTAACCCAATCCTCTTATCGGGACTCTAAACCGAGGCCAGATGGGACTTTAACCCAATCCACTTTTTGGGACTCTAACCCGAGGCCTGATAAGACTTTAACCCAATCCTCTTTTTGGGACTCTAACCTAATTCTCCTTACTGGAATGTCATAACTACTAACACTAACATAAAATATACAAGTTTCAGTGAGTCATGTGAGAGCTATCACTCAGCACATATTATAAATGATGAAATCACTATGCACCATTTATAAGAATATAATTGACATTATATTTATGGCTATATTCATATGTACTTTATATATAAAGTTAAAGTCGGTAGTTAGACAGCAACACCTAGAAGCCTCAATGTTGCCTTGCCATGACATATAATCTTCTCAACAGCATTTACATTAACAGTGACATACAGGGGGTATTTTCTAAAACTCAACTTTTTCTCACTTTATTGAAGAACAAAAAATTCAAACAAACTCCCAACCCTGAGAGAGACTGCTACATGACCTATGATTCCCATGTACCTACCCCATCACATGCAGTGGCGTACTAACCCTGAAAAAAAAAACTTTGGAGGGACCCAGTCCGCTACACTACTGCTTGTCCCTCCCACCATCCGCTCATCCCCCCAGATTTTGTTAACTATAGAGTAAGTAGACCATGTGGTCTGGACCCTTCTGTTACTCGACTCCTATGTGACTGCGGGGTCTGCTTTCTCTATAGTTACGTCACTGATCACATGCACTGGTATGGGTGGGAGTGGCGGGGCATGGGGTCCAGCGGAGGTGGGTGATGGGGGGGCCTTTGTAAACATACAGTAGTTAAAGGGAAACTGTCATGGGAAAACATGTTTTTTTTCAAAATGCATAATTTAATAGTGCTGCTCCAGTAGACTTCTGCACTGAAATCCATTTCTCAAAAGAGCAAACAGTTTTTTTAATATTCAGTTTTGAAATCTGACATGGGGCTAGACACATTGTCAATTTCCCAGCAGCCCCGGTCATGGGACTTTAGGAGGGAACTGCTTTCTGGCAGGCTGTTGTTTTTCCTTCTCAATGTACGCAGTGGGACACGGGTTTTACTATTGAGTGCTGTTCTTAGATCTACCAGGCAGCTGTTATCTTGTGTTAGGGAGCTGTTATTTGGTTACCTTCCCATTGTTCTGTTGTTAGGCTGCTGGGTTGGGGAAAGGGAGGGGGTGATATCACTACAACTTGCAGTACAGCAGTAAGAGTGATTGAAGTTTATCAGAGCACAAGTCACATGACTTGGGGCAGATGGGAAATTGACAAAATGTCTAGCCCCATGTCAGATTTCAAAATGAAATATAAAAAATCTGTTTGCTCTTTTGAGAAATGGATTTCAGTGCAGAATTCTTCTGGAACAGCAGTATTAACTGATACATTTTGAAAAATTTTTTTTCCCATGACAGGATCCCTTTAAGCCTCTGTATATTTGCTCATTTATAACAAGACCCTTGTTTGCCATAATATTAATACACAACACTGCATAAATAAATGATAATGAATTTAACCTCCTGTTGGCTGCATGTTATGGCTCATTTATTCTGCATAGAGAAAAGGGAGCGGGCCATACACAAGTTCTTGCAGTTCCACATGAATTAGTGACATGTCTGTATTTGCTACATTGCATGAATCCCTGCAAGTGCTTATCTTTTAGGTGCCTGATCAGACATGATAAATGCACAAGCAGAGAGAACATTACAACACCCCTGTTAGGGCAGGGACACACGGGCAGATTCATTTTCTATGCTGAAATTCAGCCATTTGAAATTCTCCTGCTATAATGAAAATTTTAAAGGTAAACCATCCCTTGAACATACCATGGATGCCAAAAATAAAGGCCTTTGGTTGCCGTCCTCTCTAAAAGCTTAATGCAAATGGAAAAATTAAACTTAGAGTACCGGGGGTCAATCTGGCAAGTAGTTACATGCAAGTCTCTCTCTCTAAGACAGTGATTCCCAACCAATGGCTCATGAGCAACATGTTGCTCTCCAACCCCTTGGATGTTGCTCCTAGTGGCCTCAAAGTAGGGACTTATTTTTAAATTCCAGGCTTGGAGGCTGTAAGGGTTCCTGCTGAATTTCGCATTCGTGAATGCGCTGGCGCGCGCCCCTCCAGCGTGCGGACGTGCGCGTGCGTGCGCGTGTCTTGACGCTAGCACCTCGACGTCCGTTTTGGCACCAATCTGGGCCTATTTAAGGGAGCTTTGGACTCTGGACTCTTGCCCGATTATAGGTTCACGTTCGTTGTTCTTGGGTGTGCCTATCCTGACTTCTCTACGGTTTCTGTTCGTGTATGACCCTGCTTTGTTTCTGGACTTACGATTCTTTGCTGCCTGAACCAACCCTTTGCCTGTATTTCGACTATGTCTCGCTTCTTGAACCTTGCCTGTACCGTGTTCCTTGGACTGGTGTTTGGACTGTTGTTTCCTCCTTGGTCCGCTACTTCATCGGAGCCTCCTGCCCTTACAGAGGCAAGTTTTAGTTGTATAAAAACCAGGTGCACTGCCAAACAGAGCCTCGATTTTTATTTTTTTTACTTTTTATCCTGGCTCTATGGTGCTCCGTCTTGCTAACAATTCCACTTGGCACGCACTCCACGACTCAGCAAGAAGTGGTGAATTAAAAGGCTCTTTATTTCCCAAACACAAGATCTCCCAACGCGTTTCGTGTGACTCCACACGTATTCATGGGAACACTGTGCCAAGTGGAATTGTTGTCGATATTGTCTCCCCTAAGCTGCGGGTTCGGGGCAGGGCACCCGGACCAGCCGGTAGAAGCGGTGAGTAGCCTGCCATTACATGTTTTTTGGAAGAAGGATTTCTGAATGCGATAGGTCCGGGGCATAAGCACCCGGGCCCACCTAAATCAAGGGTGAGCAACGTAGGTTTAAGGAAGTGGTGCCAAACCTGCGGTTAATTTACTAAATGGGACTAGAGCTTACTATTAATATATTGTTTAGTCAGCTCCGTCTTGCTACACAAATTCTGACCGTTTGGGAAAGCGGGTTGGCTTGTAGCATGCAGGAGCCTGTCTGAGACCCAGTAAGAGCTCCCACTGCTATATTGATTGCTGGACTCAATCCACATAAGGGCTACCAAATGGCCAATCATAGCACTTAGCACACCAAAAACTTTTTCACGCTAGTGTTGCTCCCCAACTCTTTTTACTTCTGTGCGTTGCTCACAGGTTCAAAAGGTTGGGGATCCCCACTCTAAGAAAATGGCTTAAGACTAGTCTAAACAATATCCTGACTGACATGACTACTTGGACACCCCAGCAGGAACTAACCCTTGGGACATAATTGATGACATTCATTCAGTCTGCAATTGATCAGTTGCTGTTGGAGTGACTAATCACAGAGTGTTTCATCATCGCTTAGAAGCCCATGTGCTTTATTGAATAACAATAATGAGTTTCACTGAGGTCCATGCAAATGCTTTCACTGATCACACTGTCACATTTAAGGCCAGTGGCAATCACAATACACAAAATCTGCCCAGTATCTGTGATGATGGGTCGATTGCTTGCCAGTGTGCAACAACAACAATCTGCCCTTTTCTCCACTGGCATCTACAGCAAAGAAATCACACTTGTAATTAAAACATTTTCTGCATTTCTGATGTGTAGGTAAGAGTTTAATCTCTTGGTCAACAAATAACCAGTCCTTTAAAGGAGTTGTTCACCTTCAAACACTTTTACAGTTTAGTTGTTTTCAGATCGTTCACCAGAAATTACTTTTTCCAGTTCCTTTCTATTTTCTATTTATGATCGTTTTTCTTTTATAGAAGTGTAAAGTTTAATTTTTCACCTTCTAAAGCAGCTGTGGTAGGGGGGTTGCCAACTTTCTAAATTGATACATTTAGTTGATACATTTGTTATTTTTCATTACAGGCAGCTGTCAGAATTGATACAATAGCTGCAATATTCCATAGATACTGCTGAGAAATGTATCAACTAAATGTAGCAAATTGTAACAGTTCAGATGCTCCTGAATCCCTGAGCTGCCAGACTGAAACACCAGAGTAGAGTCCTGCGCGGGTCCATTTTTTGGGACCCGTACCCGCAACCCAGACTCGCGACCCGCATTCTTACCTGCTTGGACCCACGACCCGAACCGTACCCGCAACCCGCAATCCGCAACCCGCTGACCATCAAGAATCAGGAAGTGCTGTCTATGTAAACCAGAAGTGACATGATCGGAAGTAGCCGTGATCAGAAAAAAAAGGAATAAAACAGGAAGTGCTTTCATTTTTAAACCGGAACTGTAGTAGACATGCTCAGAAAAAGGAGTAAAAATCGCTATGGCGAGGATCTGCGACCCGACCCTCAACCCGCCAACCTGCAGAACCACCGGCCCACATCTATACCCGCACCCAGAAATTCTATGTGCAACCCGCAGGGTACCGTGGGAATTTGCGGGTAACCCGTGGGTACCCGACACGCTGCAGGACTCTACACCAGAGACAAAAACATTAAACTTTAAACCAGGGGTCCCCAACCACTGGGCCATGGCCCAGAACTGGGCTGCGGGTAATCCTGGAGTGGGCCGTGGAGCCTAGCCCGCAATTAACAAGGTGCGCCAAAATGGACGCCAGCGAGCCAAATTGGATGCAGGTGCACCAGGATTGGATGCCGGTGCCGAATTGGACACCGACCTCCCTCCTGAACCCCCACTGACCCCCTCTCGACCCCCTAGAGCTTTCACCCCCCAGGTCCATGAAAAATGTTTTGCCTTGACACTGGTCACCAAACCAAAAAAGGTGGGGACAATTTTGGAAAAAAACAAAAGATTGAAAAAAAAAAGTCTGTATTTCTGGTGAACAGTCTGAAAACAACTGAAATGGAAAAAAAAATCTTTAGAAGGGGAACAACCCTTTTTAAGGGAAATGGAAAATTATTAAATTTCTGGCACCCACTGGCAAGATGCATCTGTAGATAAAGTTTTCAGTTTGGGCAGAACAGTTGTGATCCTTTCAGGTTGCAGAATTGTTTGTCAAAAGTGAGCCCTAAGGTGACACTCACGCCCAAATGGCCAAGCTATAAGGTTAAAATGAAGCAAACTGACCAACTGGGCATCTATATCCAGCTCATCTCATTGTGTACTTTGTTTTCTTACCTGCCTGCCCTCCCTCTGTATTCCAGGTGTCTTTACATCCCATGACTGATTGTTCCATTCTGTCTGTTTTTAATTCCAGTTTCCCTCATTCTCATACATGATGTTATTACTCTGCTGCTATTGCACAGTTGCTGTACATGCTTCTGCATCCCTGTTATCTAAACAATGAAGGACTGCATAACTCTGACTGCAGGGTCAGACTAGGCTGAAAAACCCAGTGGGTCCTGCCGACCCTGGCCTGCCCCCCATCTGGGAACTGTAGGCACTGTGCTCCCCCTTGACCCACCCCTGATCGTGGCTACAGAAGGGGAAAGGTTTGGGGTGTGTTCCGGTACAGTGTGGTGGGAGGGTGTTAGGGTTGCCATCGGGGGGGTAGTTTTCCCGGGCCTGGAAGAATTTAGCCAGGTCCACTTAAAGGGGTGGTTCACCTTAAAGGAAAACTACACCCCCTGAACAATGTAGGTCTCTATAAAAAGATATTGAATAAAACAACTCATATGAAAAACAATGCTTCATGTAAATAAACCATTTTCATAATAATATAATGTTTTAGTAGCATGTGCCATTGGGTAATTATAAATAGAAAATTGCCATTTTAAAAAATAAGGACAGCCTCCTGGGATCCTAGGATTCAACGGTGCACACAAACATACCAAACAAACTATAAAGTTAGGTCACATGATCCAATTAACAGACAGAGTTGTGTATTTTGCTTCAACACTTCTTCCTGTTACAGTTAAAGTTGAAACATTTCTGGTCAGCTGATCTCTGAGGCAGCACACAGACCATCATGAAATGGTGGTTCAAGGCAAGAGATGTAAAAGGGCAACATTTACTTATATATATATTCCAGTTTGGTAAGATTCTTTAATATGCCACTTAAAGTGGACCCGTCACCCAGACACAAAAAACTGTATAATAAAAGTCCTTTTCAAATTAAACATGAAATCCAATTTTTATTAAAGCGTTCATAGCTGTTTTAAGCTCATTTAAAAATCTTAGCTGTCAATCAAATATTGTCTGCCACTCCTCTATGCCTTAGGCAGATAATTACTTTCACTTTCCATTCAGCACTTCCTAGATCTCACTGCTCCCCACACATTCCCCCAGTTCTCTTAACCATTTAATTGTGTAGCCAGGACATGGGGATAGACATGGGGTCCCCCATTCTGGTGCACAAACAAGATTCTGAGATGATACAAGGCTTGCCTTAATAACAGTGTCCACAAAATGGCTCCTGCCTGCTTGCTATAATTATGAATTTCCAGACTGAAGGAAACAAGATTCAAATAATTTATATAGTGTAAGTAATGTTCATTTTGCTTGACTAATGTGATAAAATATGATTTTGAATATTTTTTTGGGGTGATGGGTCCACTTTAATATGATATAAACTATCTGTTGCTCAAGTATTCATTTTGGGGGTATAGTTTTTCTTTAAAGGGGTGGTTGAACTTTTTCATTGGTTTTCATTATATATTTGTTATAGTTTTATGATTATTTTCATTTTTCTTTTGACTCTTTCCAGCTTTAAAACTGGTGTCACTGACCCCATCTAAAAAACAAATGCTGTTTAGATGGGGTCCTTTCTTATTCATATTCAAGTCTCTTATTCAAATCAATGCACATTTGCTAGGGTCATTTGGACCCTAGCTACCTGATTGTTTATAATGCAAATTGAAGAGCTGCTGAATAAATAGCTAAATAATTCAAAAACCTTTAATAATAAAAAATGAAAACCTATTGCAAATTGTCTTGGAATATCACTTTCTACATCATACTAAAACACTCAAAGGTGAACAACCCTTTTAAGAGAGTGCAAGCTGAAGTCCTGAAAAGCAAAACTGTTGAAGATCTGAACTGCCGAAGAGTTGAAGTCCCGAAGAGCCAAACTGCTGAAGATTCAAAGTCCTGAAGAGCCAAAGTGCAGAAGAGCCAAAGTCCTAAAAAGAGCCAAAGTCCCAAAGAACCAAACTGCTGAAGAGCTGAAATCTTAGAGAGCCAAACTGCTGAAGAGCCAAAGTCCTGAAGAGCCAAAGTGCTGAAGAGCTGAAGTGCTGAAGAGCTGAAGTGCTGAAGAGCTGAAGTGCTGAAGAGCCAAAGTCCTGAAGA
>CM044446.1:88455178-88514256 GCA_024363595.1 Xenopus borealis | reverse complement strand
GGTTGAAGTCCCCTGTTCTGAATTGATACAAAGCAAAGCAAAATCTGTGGGTTTCATTACAGGCAGCTGTTAGAATTGATGCAATAGTTGCTAATATTTCCCAGACACTGCTGAGAAATGTATCAACTAATTGCATCAACTAAATGTAGCAAATTGTAACAGTTCAGATGCTCTTGGATCACTGAGCTGCCAGGACCCTCTTTAGGTTTAGTCCAAACTGTTGCTTTAATGAAGAATTGCCTGTGCCTATTCACAAGCGGCTCTGCGTTTTCCAAAGTCGCATTTCAGCGATTTCGGAAAACCCAGCACTGCTTGTGAATAGGCGATTCTTCATTAAAGCAGCATGAAGGCAGGGAAGTGGTTCGGGGAGATTAGTCGCCCCCCAAAGAAGAAGCGATTAGTCGCCAGGCAACAAATCTCCCCGAATCTTCCCGTGTGGACTAGCCCTTGCCTTTTGTATGTTTTGTTTATTGTATACACCCATTTGTTGTACAGCTCTGCAGGATATGTTAGTTGTTTTATAAATACATATATAATAGAATGACCTAACAATCAAGGATTATAGTATAAAATGGGATCCAATGGCCCTGCTCTCTAGAACGTACAAATTGCGTTTAGCTGTGGCCAAACAGGGTCAAATATCATTCATGGTTCTTTAAGGAAGAATGGGAACCTCTCTCTTTCAAGACAGGACATTTGCTACCAATATATTGTTTGTAGTTGCTGGATGGACGGATAATCATACACTTTAAATGTTCTTCTTACTGGACTTTTAAAGAGATATTGACACGATAATGAAAGTTTTACATCTGTCATAACATTGTCTTTGCATGCTATTGATAATTTTGCTATGTATTTCTTCAATGGGGTTTTATTACCTATCTGCTCCCGCATGTTCCTCTGAGGGAGCAGCCATATTTGTTTGTTGCCGTTATATTTTCTATATAATTCCCCATGTTCCTCTGAGGGAGCTGCCATATTTGTTTGTTGCCGTTATATTGCCTATATAATTCCCCATGTTTCTCTGAGGGGGCAGCCATATTTGTTTGATGCTGTTCTATTGCCTATATAATTCACAATGTTTCTCTGAGGGGGCAGCCATACCTATCTGATCCCACATGTTCCTCTGAGGGGACAGCCATATTTATTTGATGCTGTTATATTGCCTTTATAAGGGATCCCCAACCTTTGGACCCGTGAGCAACATTCAGAAGTAAAAGGAGTTGGGGAGCAACACTAGCATGAAAAATTTTCTTGGGGTGCCAAATAAGTTCTGTGTGGCCATTTGGTAGCCCCTATGTGGCTTGTTAACCTACATTGAGACTCTGTTTGGCATTACACCTGGTTTTTATATAACTAAAACTTGCCTGGAATCAAAAAATTTAAAACTAAAATATATAGGCCGGTATTTTTTTCTAGAAAAGGTGGCAACCCTAGCAACATCCAAGGGGTTGGAGAGCAAAACGTTGCTCACGAGCTACTGGTTGGAGATCACTGGCCTTTATAATCCCCCATCTTCCTCTGAGGGGGCAGCCATATTTTTCTGATGCTGTTCTATTACCTGTATAATCCCCTATGTTCCTCTGTGGGGCACTCATATTTGTTTGATTCTGTTATATTACCTATATAATCCCCCATGTTTCTCTGAGGGGGCAGCCATATTTGTTTAATTCTGTTGTATTACCTATATAATCCCCCATGTTTCTCTGAGGGGGCAGCCATATTAGATGCTGTTATATTACCTATCTGAACCCCATGTTCCTCTATAAGGGTGCAGCCATATTTGTGCAGCAGTAATACATTAGCATCAGAAACAACAGGCACAGACCGATTTAGAAACTTAAGAAGAGAGAATTTCTCACAAAAGCAGCCGTATTGGTGAAAACCCATCGACATGACCTATAGGCAACATTTTATGTACATTAATATTTTGAAGAGTAGGATTTTAGTGTCCGTTTCACTTTAAAAGGGGTGCTGGGAAAGCCAATGATGTGCTTAAAATCCAAATGCCAACTTTCAATGCTGGGAAATCCCCCACATCCCTAAATCAGGGTTGCTTTTTGTCTGCGTTATATGCACGGATCTTCATCAAAGCCAGTTGTATTAATAGAATAAAATAATCGAATATCAATACAGTTACATGTACGACTAAGTCCTATGCATTAAGCGGCAAACTCACTAAGCGCCGAAAATGTGCTAGAGTCGGGATGTTCGCCGCACTTTGCCATGCGTAGTTTTGCCAGCACTACGTAAATTCAATAAAATGTGAAGTTGCGCTCAGTGAGGAGAACGGTAGGGAAGTTGCGCTACCGTTACTTTGTCAGGCAAAGCTCACTTATGCTAGCGATGCCTAATTTGAATACGGCGCGAAGTTAAACGTATAATAGAAGTATATGTTACAGCCACTACATTACACTTCACAAGCAAAGGAAACCTTTAATGAATAAAATAAAGTTGTCCTATTTCCCTACATGTGCCCATGTTATGTTAGGAAATGTAGTAGGGTAACCCCCCAAAAAATGACACTATTTTTCAGACTATCACCCTAAAAAACTAAAATATGCCAGCGTTTTTTTTCAAACTCCTATCTATGGTATTGAACTAATGAAGTAAAATCTAGCGCAAGAGGTAACGTTCAGTAAAATAGGCATCTTGGTGAATTACGTCCCTTCGTCAGTGCGCAACTTCGCCTGGCGTAAGGGTCTAGTCTATCTACTATCGCAAGTGAATTTTCGACAGGGAAACTGTTAGTAAATCGTCGAAGTTGCGAAATGACTTCTTGCTGGCGAATTGGCGCTAGCGTTAGATGGTTCGTGCTTTAGTGAGTTTACCCCTAAGACACAAAAAAGGATTCAACTGCCTTGTAGAGCTTGCAATCTACGTAAAACACAAGGTTCGATATAATGTGCATAAAACAAAAAGGACTAAATGCTGTTTTTGTGCAGAATCTGAAATAAAAAAGCAGAGCAGGACAAATAAAGCAGCATGTTATACGTGTGCCACAATGGCTGTCTTTTAGCCCTTTTTTCCTATTCCACGTGTTTAGCCAATTACCAGTGGGCTTGCACTCTATTTCCTCAACATGATGGATCAGCGTGGTTTCTCTCTGTCAGGGTTAAGCTGCTTAGGGCTTTTCAGTGCAAGGATTTTCCTTCACTTTCCCTTTTGCAATTGGCACACTGGCAGGGTATTACGTTTGCAGAGAATTACATTGCTGGAGAGACAGTTGTTTTCTCTGCTCCGTAACCTAGAGAGCTGTGTTTCTCTGATGTACATCTGTCTCAGGTTATGAATGTCAGTCATTCCGGTCTGAAGGCAAGCACACAGGCTTTATTGCATACTGAAATCACTTTGGGGTTTGCCATGCGTTGAATGCATACACAAATAGCAAATTGATCACAAATGGTTGTTGGCTGTATATAGACTAGCACTATGGCAGCGTCCGTGTCAAGTGAGATTGTGTCAATGCCCTTGTGTCCCTAGCCGTAAAGTGAAAATCACTAGATATACCATATTTTACATCTTGAATTTATTGGACTCACCTAAAGGTTGACCATCTCTATAGCCATTATAATCTAGGCCTTCAAAGCTGTCACAGGAGTTTCTCATCTTGGATTTTGTTAGGAGTGTCTGCATCATGCACATAATCAGTGGGGCTCTAGGCAGCTGCTGAGAAGCTAAGCTTAGGGGTCAACGCAAATCAACAAGTAAAAAATTACGTTTGCCTGTCAAATAAGTTGATGCTACAGGGCTGATTATTAAATTCTGATGCTCATTGTGCTGGTTTCAGACCTACTATGTACCAATAGTCTGAATTATTTGCTTTTATATATACATATATAGATATATAGATATATAGATAGATATAGATATATATATAAACACATATACACACACGCACATAATATGCTTAGCTGGTGCACTCTTAACAATCCACAACTGGTTGCAATTCAACACATTAGTATGCAGTGAACAAACAAGCGGCACTCCAACTGGACTGTCCTGAGGGTGGCCCCAGTTGAGGAGCCGAAACGTTGAAAATAAAATTTCACCTTTATTTTTCAAAATGAAGTCCTTGGAGTGCCGCTTGTTTGTATGTATATGTATGTATGTGTATATATATATATATATATGTATATATGTATATATATTTATGTTCAGTATATTGTGTCCGCCCCTAACTCAGTAAGTGATAGCAGCATAGAACATGTTCAGTAGAACATTTTTTTAAAAAAAACTAACCCCTTACCCTACATACACCCCTCCCTTGTCCCACCCCCCCAGCCTGTCTGCTACCCCTGGTAAATTCCCCCTAACTCTTACCAGTCAGTGCAGATTCAGGGCATCAGAGTTGACAGGAGCCATCTTCTTCTCTTCAGTCATCTTTGAGTCTTCTTCCTTCACTTTGGCAATTTCCGTGACTGTCGCCGCATGAACAGTTGTCGCGAAATGGAACATTGCTCCAAAGTTGCATGGCCGATACGCTGCTCTCTTCAAGAAGATTACCGAAGAGAAGAAGATGGCGCTTGTGAACTCCGATCCCTGATTCTGCACCAAGGGGTAAGTAAAGAGTTAGGTGCATTTACCAGGGTTAACAGCTAGGCTGGGGGAAGAGCAGGGAAGGGGGTCTATGTAGGGAAAAGGGTAGTTTTTTTTTTTTTAAATTAAGGGTTTAGTTCTCCTTTAAGCATCCCTTGTATGTCATTATCCACTCCTTAGTTCACCAAACAAATGGGCTTTGCCTGGTTCCTTTGCACATGTAGGCAAGGTTGGGCTAATGAATTCCTTGCAGTAATTTGTGGCAAGAAACCTGTGGGTTCAGGAAGGCATAAACACCTCCTTTGTGGGGGGTGAAGGTGGCAGTTTCCCCTTGGCCTTCACTGTCTGTGACATCTTTATGCTCAATTTCCTTCTCCAGCAGTTAATATTTATATATTCACCTGTTCTGTCCCACCTCTTGGTGACAGCATAGATTGCTAGGGTTAGGCACAGGTATATATAAATACCAACGGCTTGTCAGCTCTGGGTGTGGGTTGGAAGCAGATTGGTTACAGTCAGGTTGACTTTTTGTTGTAAGTTACCTTGCAAGTTGTCCAAAGGATTGTTAAACCTGATTATTGATATTAACAGTGTTCTTCCCATGGTCTGTCTTTCTGACATGTTCTTTGTTGCTAGGGTTACTTGCCTTAATAACCAGAAAATGGTTTACTTACAAAACTTTCCTTTGCAAAGGACAAGGAAAGTGAAAATCACTATAGTTGCCTATTTTGAGGCATCCCCTCCCAGTAATTTCTGCCACTTACATTGTTCCCAGGGCCAGTCCTTCTCTTCACTGAAAAGTGCACCAGCCTACAGTATACTTCTAGCAGTGCAATGCCACGATTTGTGGCTGATTTCCAATTACCTTTGAAGCTGCAGAATGCTTTATCATACTTGAGTAAACCACTTTAGAATCTCTCCCTGTTTCTTTAGGATAGCAGCTGCCATATTAGCTTGGTGTGACATCCCTTCCCGTCTGAGTTTCTCCCTACTCACTCATAGCTTTGGGCTCAAATTACAGCAGGGAAAGGAGGACGGAGAGGGAAAAGGGAGTGAGAGAGAGGAGCATGCTCAAGCCCTAGCCCTGGAGTTTTATACTGAAAACAGGAATTCTGATACAGTACCCCATGTATACACAACAGAAGGGAAGAAAAGCTGTGTTTCTTTTGACAGAGGACTCAGAGCGACATTACTTTGAGGGTTTACTGGTCTATTTATATAGAACTTTCTGATAAAGCTTACTTAATTGTAGCCTTTCCTTCTCCTTTAAAAATGATCAGTGACTTGAAGCTCGTGGGTCATAATTGTTTGCTTTTGAATCTGAAATACATGCTAAAAAATCTATTGCAAAATTGACCCAACAGTTATGTCCCATGTGACCCCCCCCCCTTTATAGTCAGAATAACCCTGGAATAACCCTTGGGCCAGTGTAGTTTTCTACTGATCGGAGCACCAGCCCAGGGTGTCAGGTAAATAGATATAATTGTCGAACTTTTGTCATGCCCAACTAAATACAGCCTTTTCTACTCCTTTAAAACCAAAAATAGCATTTCACAATCTAACATCCCTCACTTCATTGCATACTGCAATTTGAGGCATGCAGTAAAAAATTTTATTTTTAGTAAAAACTTCTATTGCATACCTACGTTATCAGGCAAGTTAATATAATCACTTGGGGTAATGTTCGAAAAATGTCTATTTGCATGCGTTTTAGTATAAAAATGTTTTATTAAGCCACGTTAAAATATCAAAACCACCCCTCATGGAGCCTAACGCGTTTCATGCTTACCTAGCACTTAGTCATAGGCAATCTCCCATTGCACTTGGGCAAAGTAAACACAGCCTTCCCTTCTTCTTTAATATTAATAATCTTATGGTGGTTGGTATTATATCTCTTAAAATAAGCTATTATTTCAATTCCTGCAGCTCAGCCTTTTGCAATTTCCAACAATTTATAAGGAAAAGGCAAATAAAAGTGAAGTCATTGAGTCGGGTTCAAATTATGCTTGCTAAAAATGTTCACTACATAATGGTTATTTATTCAGCACCACCTTAGCTCATGCTTATAGGGAGCCAAAATATATGTTTTCTGTTAATATGTTACAAGCATTGATTAAAAATCGATAAATCTGTAGAATTTAGCTCATGTAGTGTTGACATATTATGTATACTTACAGAAATGCCAGTGTAGTAATGTTATCTAAACAAGATTATAAAGCTGGCTTTATCTGGGTATGGAGAGGGCCAGAAGTCTGGAGTAGGAAATGAAAAGCATAAGTAAGCTAGGAACAGTTGCAGTACGTCAGTCAATCAATAATCAAAATTCCGAATCTGCTTGCTGCGTGTGCTTTCCATTGCTGTCACGCTGAGCTTTGATGATGCACAGTGATTGAATTGCTGCTACACATGCTAGTAGCACCATCCCAACTCATTGTATGCCATAGCACTGAAACAGATATCCTCTAGATTGGCAAACATTAGTACCCACCTTGCTGTGTAATGAAGCAAGGTTTGTTTCAGCTTTAATAACCTCTACCTCTCTACTTTCAGATAGTTACATAGTCAAATTGGGTTGAAAAAAGACGAAGTCCAAGTTCAACACCTCCAAATTAAAACCCAGCATACACACACACCCCTACACTCTTTCACACAAACCATATATGAAGCTTCTTGTTTTGCTGAATTTCTTCTACATTTGTTCTGCCTTGTAAACCTTCACTACAAAATAAAAAAAAGGGAAACTTATTGTGCACTAGGGATGCACCAAGTCCTTGCAGTTTTGCTGGATTTCAATTTGGCTGAATCCTAAGTCATTTTCTCAGCTAAATACATTCTCTTAAGGCTTAGTCCAGACGGGGAGATTCGGGGGCAATCTTCTCGCCATGACGGATCGCCCCCGAATAGCTAGGCACCGGTGAGGCTTAAAAACGGCGGCGCGTGTTCACACGGAGCGGCGCGATTTTTAAAATCGCTCCAAATTGCCTCGCCAGGCGTTTTTAAGCCTCGCCGGTGCCTAGCTATTGGAGGAGATTCGGGGGCGATCCATTGTGGTGAGAAGTCGCCAGGCGACTGATCGCCCCCGAATCTCCCCGTCTGGACTAAGCCTAAAAGAGAGCTAAAGTGTAACCAAAGAAGTATGATATAAATGTATATTATGGGCTATACCAGCCCAAGGCAACCACAGTCCTTTAGCAGTAAAGATCTGTGTCTCCCCAGTAGATGCCCCAGTAGCTCCCCATCTTCTTTTCTGATTCACTGATTCACATGCTCTGTGCTGCTGTCACTTACTGAGCGTAGGGACAAAATACTGAAGAGAAAAAAATATAATATCATGTAAAGCAAGGCACTTGCAGGACTTTAAAATATGGTGAAAAGAGATAAAGTTTATGTTATTCTAAAGTTTCAGTCTTCATTGAGACCTTTGTTACCATGTGAGATTTACATGATATTCCATAAAAATTTTGCACGTAAACTCTTCATGTTATTATTTTTTGCGGCAGCACCTGGGCTTTTTCCCTTTTTCCGAGGGATGAGTTGGAGACTCTCTCTCGATTCTGAAGCTGAATTCTTTATTTTTCTTTCTTTTCTGTTTTTTTGTTTATAATGAATTTTTCGCTCATAATTTTGTGCCCGGTGTTGGGCGCTGCTTCCAGATGCTCCCCTCCTCCGTCTCTTCTTGATTCTAAGGGAATTTAGGAGGGGGTGAATGACTCTTCATTTTACACTCCTCCCCCATTTAATCCTTTTGCTGCCAGAGAGCACTGTGGGACATTGCAGTGGAATGCTCTGTGTGATCGGCTCCTAGAAAAAAACCTTATAGACCCTGTCCCACGCAGAAATGCAGCAAACACAAACTTACACTTCATTGGTTTGTTTAATCAAATGATGCTAATAGAAGGAATAGCATAGATTCGTTTTACACAGCTCAGTGAAAAATAGTTTCTCTTAACCTGTTATCTATTGAGAATTCAAGTAAATTATTTGTGGAATTGGGTGAAGGGGAATGAACTTTACATTGTTTTAAAATACCTGAATTTCCTACCATTCATCACCAAATAAAAAATATTGACCCCCGTCCACCCTTAAAAGAACAGTTCAGGGTAAAAATAAAAACTGGGTAATAGATAGGCTGTGCAAAATAAAAAATGTTTCTAATATAGTTAGTTAGCCAAAATGTAATCTATAAAGGCTTGAGTGACTGGATGTCTAACTTAAAGGAAAAGATATTGCATAAAACTACTCGTATGTAAAACCCTGCTTCATGTAAATAAACCATTTTCATAATAATATACTTTTTTAGTAGCATGTGCCATTGGGTAATCATAAATAGAAAATAGCCATTTTAAAAAATAAGGACAGCCTCCTGGGATCCTAGGATCCAACGGTGCACACAAACATACCAAACAAACTATAAAGTTAGGTCACATGAGCCATTTAACAGACAGAGTTGTGTCCTTTGCTTCCACACTTCTTCCTGTTAACAGTTAAGGTGGCCATACACGTAGAGATCCGCTCGTTTGGCGATATCTCTCCCCGATATGCCCACCTTGAGGCACAGATATGGGCGGTCGGATTGTGGGACCACATCAACAAACAGATGCGGCCGCGATCCGACGGGATTTTTAATCCTGCCCAATCGACATCTGGCCAACTTTCGGCCAGATATCGATCAGGGAAGCCCGTCGGAGGGCCCACCACACGGGGCGATCAGCTACCGACACAGTCTGTCAGCAGCTTTTATCGCCCAGTGTATAGTCACCTTTAGAGTTGAAATAAGACTGGTCAGGTGATCTCTGATGCAGCACACAGACCATCACAAAATGGTGGTTCAGGGCAAGAGATGCAAAAGGGCAATATTTACTTAAATATATATACCTGTTTGATGATATTCTTTAATATGCCACTTAATTTGATTATACCTATCTGTTGCTTGAGTATTCATTTTGGGGGTATAGTTTTCCTTTAACAGAACGCAACAGTCAGCGACTTGAAGGGGGGCCACATGGGACATAACTGTTCAGTGAGTTTGCCATTGATCCTCAGCATTCAGCTCAGATTCAAAAGCAACAGATAAGCAGCACCAATGTGGCCCTCCCTCGAGTCACTGATTGGTTACTACCTGGTAACCAGTCAGTGTAAACCAAGAGAGCTGAAAAGCAGGAAGTAATGTTCTGTTCTGCTAGGATAGATGTACAGTCATTCCAGCCTTTGCACATTACATTTTTTGCTTACTAACTGTATTGAAAACTTTTTTTAAAATTTTGCACAGCCTATCTATTTACCCAGTTTTTACTTTTATACAGAACAATTCCTTTAAATTAGTACCTGGTCTTTAATGTGAGGATGATCCTGTATCGTACACTGGAAACCTAAAGCATCTAATTGCCCACCCTTTGTTGTACAGCATTTAATGAGTTTTGTTTGCCGTCAGTGGAAAATTTCTTTTCTTTTAATGTCCAAATTTATTCAGCCTGGTTGGTGTAAAATATCCATTCCAACATAATAACTATAGCGTTATTTCTGAATATGCGATGTGTATGATCACAGAGAAGGTTGGGTTGTCTGTGTCTATGGCAGGGTGCAAGGGGGGAGCAATATTGTAGAGAGCCCAGATCACTGCTGAATGGACTTTCAAATGTGTAGTATATATTGCAATTATGGCTGCTTATCCTGTGGGTTGGTTGATGAAATATACATGACTTTGGCCTGTGTTGGCGCAGCTTTAACAGACTAATTTTAAGCGATACTCTAATGGGAAAATGTTGTTTTTTTTTCAAAATGCTTCAGGTGATCCTGCTGCCCCAGCAGAATTCTGCACTGAAATCCAAAATCAAAAGAGCAAACAGATTTGTTTATAGTTAATTTTGTAATTTGACATGGGACTAGACATATTGTCAGTTTCCCAGCTGCCCCCAGTAATGCGACTGATAAACTTCAGTCACTCTTTACTGCTGTACTGCAAGTTGGAGTGATATAATCCCCTCTACTGGGGCATCTACTGGGGAGACACAGATCTTTACTGCTAAAGGGCTGTGGTTGCCTTGGGCTGGTACACAAGCACAAAACATAAAGTACAAAATTTCTAGTTACTTTAGTTAGGCATTAGTTCTCCTTTAATAAGCAGCAATCTCAAGCTATTGCCAGATTATAGCTACAGCTTTTTCACTGCCAGACAGATGGGGCAAATAAATAGGCTGGAAGATATGCGTTTGGTGAGAGCAGGACTAAGTCGCTTCTGTAAAGGCTCCTCTTCATGTCATTGTTATTTTCTATTAGGCAGTTACCTGTAGTTTTATTAGAAACTTGATCGGTTCTCCTTTAGTTTATGACTACCTGTGCTCTTTGACAATTCTTTTCATACACAGTTCCATAAACCTGCAACATGTTGACATCGTCATTTGCCTATAAAGTGCCAGCAAGTAACCCGGTGCTTTACATTTGTTCATAGCAAAAAAGCTGTCTTGCATTTGGGTCTTACAGTATAAAAATAGTAGCCTGCTCAGAAGAGCTTACAATCTAAAGGGAGAGATTATAAAAATAAACTATACTATGTGCCTATAATAGATTCTGTAACAAAGCTTAAAATCGTAGGAATGCTAGAAATACCTTTGCAATGTATTTTTGCATAAAACCTAGCACAGAAACCCCAGTGCCGGTGCATTGATTCTATATAATGTATTCCATGTACAAGGTGATCATGGGTTAGTGGTTTTATTGCCTCATGCGGTACCTTTCAATGGGCCTCCTCTCTCCCTCAATCCTACTTTTCCCTGCTTTGGCTTTTTGCCTTCTCTTTCCACGTATACAGTATTATAAATTTTGCTGGCTACAATCCTCTAGTGTTCAGCTTTTCTACCAGGCAATATTGTCCCACATGTTTAACTACCTCCCTGCTGCTTATATTTTGTAGACTTTCTTTTTCCTATTGTTTTCAGTTTTGAGAATAAAGTGCAGCATTGCTGAAAGGATAGTGGGTTGTTGTCCGTGAGCAAATCTTTATAGTATCCTATGGCATTCACATGGGTGTTCCTGGTTATTGCAGAGGTTGCAATAAAAGGATTTCGAAAATTTGCACCCAGCTTTTAATACCTGAATAGTTAAAGTACAGGTTTGCGTTCTCGCTTTCCAACTTTCGCAAATAATGAGCTTGTTAGGAAGTCCGTTTCGAAGCAGGCAAGTCTGAAAAAGTTTGCAGGCTCACACAGTGTTAAAGCAAACACTGCACCGGCAGCAGAAGTTTCCATTTCCACATCCTGAAAAAAAAAAAGTAAAAGCAAGCTTATAAAGAACATTGCTGGCCAATTCAGGTTTCCTGCTTCCTTCTGGTTGACCTTTTTTTATGGTAAAAGAAGGAAAAGAGAGATGTTTGTTGGAATAATATATTCACACCTTTATTCTGCACACACTCACTCCTACTAACCAGATCTACCTGTATTACCACAGGGAGCCCAAGATACAGATGCTTTCCATTTTTTCCTGTATACAGGTATGGGATCAGTTATCCAGAAAGTTCCGAATTATAGAAAGCTTGTCTACCATAGACTCCATTATAATAAATTAATCCAATGTTTTAAAAACTATTTCCTTTATCTCTGTAGTAATAAAACAGTACCTTGTGCTTGATCCAAGATATAATTAATCCTTATTGGAAGCAAAACCAGCCTATTGGGTTTATTTAATGTTTACACGATCTTCTAGTAGACTTAAGGTGGCCATACACGGGCCGATAAAAGCTGCTTACAGACCAAGTCGGCAGCTTATTGCCCCGTGTATGCAGCCCTCCGACGGGCTTTCCCAATCAATATCTGGCCGAAAATCAGCCAGATGTTGATCGGGCGGGACTAAAAATCCCGTTAGATCGCGGCCGCATCTGTTCGTTGATGCGGTCCAGTGATCCGACTGCATATATGGCCTCCATTATGATCCGATCGTTGGGTCCACGATCGGATCAGCCCGATATCGCTCACCTCAAAGTGGGCATATCGGGGAGAGATCCGCTTGTTTTGCGACATCGCCAAACGAGTGGATCTCTCAGTGTATGGCCGTCCTTAAAGTAGAACTAAACCCCCCCATGGTGTTTAAGAAGGGCTTTAAGAAGGGGTTGGATGGTGTTTAGCAAGTGAGGGAATACAGGGTTATGGAAGATAGCTCATTATGCAAGTTGATCCAGGGACTAGTCCGATTGCCTTTTTGGAGTCAGGAAGGAATTTTTTTCCCCCTCTGAGGCAAATTGGAGAGGCTTAGGATGGGGTTTTTTGCCTTCCTCTGGATCAACTAGCAGTTAGGCAGCTAAAATTAAAAAATAAGAAGAAAAAAAAAAGGTTGAACTTGATGGACGCAAGTCTTTTTTTCAGCATAACTTGCTATGTTAAGTGTCCACTGGCCCCCCTCCCTGCATCCCCCCTGCACAGTCTTAAGTTGGCCATACATGCAGAGATCTGCTCTTTGGCAATGTTGCCCAACGAGTGGATCTCTCCCTGATATGCCCATCATTGGGCTCACCTCAATACAGTAAATATGGGCAGTCGGATTGCGGGACTGCTTCAGCGAACAGATGCAGCCGCGATCCGACTGATTTTTTTTTTTTTGTTTCATTCAATTGACATCTGTTCGACTCTCCCATATATAGGGCCCCATATACGGGCAATAAGCTGCTGTCACCAGGTTTTATCGGCCCATGTATGGCCAATATTACCCCTGCATTCTGTCCCTTTTCAAATAGTGACTGCATATGCAGAATGAGCGCAAGCTTACTTTTTCTCTTCGGTAATCTTTGTGTGTTCTTCCGGCAGTTCGGCAATCTCCGTCTCTTTCAGCACAGGTGCAGTTGCCACTAAATTGAAAATTGCTCCAGCTGTGCATGCGCCAATACGTCGCTCACTTCAAGAAGATTACTGAAGAGAAGAAGATATAGTCCAGTGAGCTCTGCTGTGCTCACGCTGCATGTGAGGGACTATTTCAAGAGGGGACAGAATTCAGGGGTAAGGCAGGGAGGGGGGCCAGTGGGGACTTAACATCACAGGGTGGTTTTAGTTGTTCTTTAAGGTATGGAGATCCAAATTACGGAAGGATCCATTATCCAGAAAACTCCATGTCCAAAACTTTTGATAGCATATCAAAAATGGTGTAAAAGTGATGCATTTATTGACTTACTAAGATGATAATCACAGCAAGCTTTCAGAACATTTCATTTTCTTTCTATTATAATGTTTACCCTATGACTTTTTTCCGACTCGCTAACTTGTACAAAAGAACAATATCCACAAAAAAGTGAAAATGTCCTTTCTCACAACTGAATTGTATTTCAACAAACGCTATTGTATCCTAGCCTTAAAGGTGCTGTTCACCTTCCAAACACTTTTTTCAGTTCAATTGTTTTTAGATTGTTCCCCAGAAATAACAACTTTTTTCAATTACTTTCCATTATTTATTTATTTATTTATTTTACGGTTTTCTCAAATCTAAGATTAAAGTTGAATGTTTGTGTCGCTGGTGTTTGAGTCTGGCAGCTCAGTAATTCAGGTGCAGACTATGAACTGTTAGGGTAGGGACAGACAGGGAGATTCGGGGAGATTCTGTCGCTTTTTTAGCAGGCAACAATCTCCCCGAATTTCCTTCTCCCTGTCTGCCGCTAGTATAAGGGACAAAGCGCCAGCGCCTGTGCACACGCTGCGCGGCTATTCCCGGAATCGCCCGAAGTTTCCTCACGAGGTATCTTCGGGCGATTCTGGAAATCGCCGCGCAGCGTGTGCACAGGCGCTGGCGCTTTGTCACTTATACTAAAGGCAGACAGGGAGAACGAAATTCGGGGAGATTGTTGCCTGCTAAAAACGCCAGGTGACAGAATCTCCCCGAATCTCCCTGTCTGTCCCTACCCTTACAGTTTTGCAACATTTAGTTGATACATTTCTCAGCAGCATCTCTGGAGTATTAGCAACTATTGTATCAGTTCTAACAGCTGCATGTAATGAAACCCAGGGATTCTGCTCAGCAGGGACAAAGATAAGAAACATATCAGCTAAATGTATCAATTTAGAACATTTTACAGGGTCAGCGACCTTACACTTCAATACTAGAAAATAGAAAGTAATTGGAAATAGTTATTTCTGCTGATCTGTCGGGAAAAAAAAAAGCTGTTTGCAGGTGAGCAACCCCTTTAAGCTATACTGCTGAACAGTGCAGCTCTCTATATCCTGTAAAACAGCCCACACGGTAAATACTCCCATTTTAAGCACAGGTATAGGATCGGTTAAATATTTTTAACACCTGGGTTTTTTGACTTGGTTTGTTTTGCTGTTATTTTCGTTCCAATGCTTCTAGAAGACTGAATATGTTTATGGTATAACTGTAACCACATTTGATTTTGCATGATTGCTCACTGCCTTTTTGTGCCAAATTGACCAGTCTTACTCGTGCAGTTTCACTGTGGCTTATTTTGACTAAACCAAATCTTACACCTGAGCTGTTTTGACCTATCTTTAAAGAATTGAGGCTAGATATGCCACACCCTATGTTTTGGGCTTCCACAATAGCCCAAGGCATCCACAGCCCTATAGCAGTGAAGATTTGTGCCTTACAGTAACTTACAGTAAGTTCTCAGTTTCTCCCATACAGGGCCGGATTTAAATAGCGGTTGCCCCTAGGCCCACTGCTGTTGGTCGCCCCCATACTCTGCCCGTTGTTTGCAAATTTTCATTGTAAGGACCGGAGCAATGGGGATTGGCACATGGATAATGTAAAAAAAGATTGTACTTCCTGCATATCCCCAGTATTTCCGAAACAATGTGGGTGTGGCTGGGCAGCATGCCGCCCCCCTAAAATTCTGTCACCCTAGGCCCGGGCCTAGGTGGCCTTTCCACAAATCCAGGCCTGCTCCCATAGCTGAAGCCCATTGTTTGCTTGATGATTTTTGATGAACCCTAAGCTTTCGTTTCAAACCAATGGTGAAAATCAGCATAAGCTACATTTGCCGATGCAGTACTGTAGTAGTATTCCTGCTATATCTGAGAGAAGCAAAAAAAAAAATGAATGTAAACAGGTTCTATTACGGTTATAGGATCCGTTGTCCAGAAATCCATTATACAGAATGCTTCGAATTACGGAAAGGCTGGCTCCCATAGAGAAAAAGGAAATAATTTGATTATAATGAGGTCTATTAGTAATGAGAGTACCTTGTACTTGATCCCAAATAAGATATAATTAATCCTTATTGGAAGCAAAACCAGCCTATTGGGTTTAGTTAATATTTACATGATTTTCTAGTAGACTAAGGGTACAAGCTTTTTGCTTCTGGTCAACGTCCGGCGACAAAACGCACATGACAAATCAGATGAAGTTGCACACATCAAAATATAAATGGACTGAATGTAAAGTCACAGTTAACAACTACATGGTCTGACTTTCGGATGAAGACGCTGCTTACCGCGTCCACATCCTACAGTCATGTCACGTCGGATGTAATGTAGTTCTTACCTCCAATGCATCTCCATCCGATTTGTTGCTTGCATTCTGTCTCCGGGCGTTAATCCGATGCAAAACGCTTGTGGAGTTCTACCCTTAAGGTGTGAAGATCAAAAATTACGGAAATATCCATTACCTGGAAAATTCCAGGTCCCGAGCATTCTGGATAACAGGTCCCATACCTGTATCTGTAATGCTTGAGGACTGGGGTTTTACAGATGAGTCTTTCTGTAATTTGGGTCGCAATACCTTATTTATTGATTAAACCCAATCAATTTTGTGGATTCGTGCAGTTTAGTTACCATTAAGTCAAAGCTATCGTTTCATTGTTACAGATTAAAAGTAAGACTTGCTTATAATGGACTCTATGGAAGATTGCCTTCCCTTTATTTGGAGCTGTCCGAGTAACAGGTTCCGGATAAAGGATCCCAGACCTGTATTACGTTGATTTGTATGTAGACTAGAGCATTCCAAAAGAACACCCACTTGCTTTATATTTCTATTCATTGTGTAATGAAATGCAGGAGCTTGCATGAAATGCTATTAAATATCAGAGGTTTCCATTAACTGTGACCACAGTGTTCCTGGTTAATAATGCCAAACAGAAAAAGGAGACACAGACTGTTTCTCCAAGTGACAATAAAACACACCCAATGCAGAGTATAGTACTCTTGTACTGTGGGGTTTCGTATAAGATCCTTACAGAACAATGTGTAAATGGAGTTTGGAGGTGCATTTATCTACGGGGATTAAAGCTGGCCACAGATGTAAAGATTTTTGAAAGATCCAGTTGTTATCGTGAGACCACGATTGTCTCAAAACGATTGTTTAAATGTTCGATGTGTCCATCAACTAAAAAGACCATTTCAGGCGATATTGCCAGCAAAACTGAAGGATCGCTGCCTGCTTGTCCTGCAAACTATAGGTAGATTGTATGGAGACCGATAAAGGTTTTCTAACCTGGCCGATCAATCTTCAGACCGATGTCGGACGAAAAATCGCAAGATGTACAATCGTTTGTATCCCACTAATCACATGATAATTTGACAGATTTGTCGGACTTCCCTAAGATCGGTCGTTCGGCAGGGAAGGATCGTTGCATCTATGGTCAGATTTATTCCCAAAACTCCCAAATTTCTGTCTCATGGAGTGCTACAGAGCTTGGCATATTTTAGATGCCCGAAAAGCAACTGATTGCCACAGGTGTGAGCACTTTTCAGAAATCACATGTGTTTCCAGCCATAATGAAAGCACCCTATGTGGCATTACCCTAAGTGCACATCACATTGCAGTCTATTGCTTTTTAGTATATAAATCTCTCCCGTTATGCTAGAGTGGCTTTGTAGCCATTGGTTTGCTGAATCTTAAAGGGGAACTATCTCAAAGATGAAAATGTTATATAAGCTTCATCATACTGAAATAAGACACTTTCTAAATAAAACCAATTAACATTTCTGCATCATTTCTGAAATAATAATTATAATAATTCGTCTCCTAGCATCTGGTTTTCATTCTCTCTTCATGCAGCAGTTGGGTGTCAGATATTCCTTGACAGTTAGATCCAATGTATCTTATAAGGGGACTCCTTTTGCCTAGTAGATGTATTAGTGCTCACTCTTATCAAAATCACCAGACATCATGTCTCTCTACATGCAGGATTTGTACAAAAGGCAGTTATTTTGTTAGATTTGGTTCTGGAATCAGTTATTTGAGTGGGCTTGTATACATTTGCTAGCCCCCCTATAAGATCTATTGGATAATTCATCTGGCACCCAACTCCTGAATGATGACAGAGTGAAGAGAAACAGATGCTGAGAGAGGAATAGTGAAGATGAACTTGATTATTGTAGAAACATAGATGTACAATTTTTTAATAGATTGTATTCAGAAAGTTTCTTACTTCAGTATGATCGCACTTATATAAAATTTTCGTGATAGTAGTATTGTCTTTTGTTTATTTATGCTTTGCATGGTCTTATTCACATGCTCCATTGGTGTCCTTATAATCACAAATGCTTCAAAACCTATTTAGTGCTTTATTAATGCATCTAATGACAAATGAAAGTCACCTCTGATAGATAGGTAGCATCAGCCACCAGTGCATCAGTTAATAGTGCTGCTCCAGCAGACTTCTGCACTGAAATCCATTTTTCAAAATAGAAAACAGATTTTTTTATATTTAATTTTGAAATCTGATATGTGACTAGACATTCTGCCAGTTTCCCAGGTGCCGCAGTCATGTCACTCTTGATAAACTTCAGACACCCTTTACTGCTGAACTGCAAGCAGTGATATCACCCCCCTCCATTATCCCCAGCAGCAGCAGCCCATCAGCAGAACAGTGGGAAGGTAACCAGAGAACAGCAGTCTAGTAGA
The DNA here is from genome assembly GCA_024363595.1 of Xenopus borealis. Classification (NCBI taxonomy): domain Eukaryota; kingdom Metazoa; phylum Chordata; class Amphibia; order Anura; family Pipidae; genus Xenopus; species Xenopus borealis. The sequence goes on along the minus strand of CM044446.1, from coordinate 88,495,881 downwards.
TATAAGAGCAGTCCCACTGAGACGCCTTAAGTTACATAGAGTAGGAGAAACAACAGCCTGCCTGAAAGTGGTTCCATAGTTCGGCACTGGCTCTTTCTGAAAGCACATGACCAGGCAAAATGACCTGAGATAGCTGCCTACACACCAATATTACAACTCAAAAAATACACTTGTTGGGTTAGGAATTACATTTTTAAATGGTAGAGTGAATTATTAGCTGTGTGAACCGTGTCATTTAGAAATAAAAACTACACCATAAAAATCATAACGGAATTCCTTTCATTTGTAGTTTGGCAGAAAAAGATCTCCCAATAAACATACACTCCTCTTCCCTATGTGCTCACTTTTGTTGGGCTCTGAGAAAAGCAGAAGCGTCACTTATATACAGTGAATATATATTATGTGAACTGGTGTTTTGTTTTACCAGCTTCCCCTCTGATCAGAAGATCAAGGAAGGGGTTTATTTTGTATCAGGAAGTTACTTTAGTGCATTTGTAGGCAACTAGTGTGTTCCACACAAGCCCTGTGCGTGAAACTCGCGTTGAAAAGGGCTAAAACGCTCATGCACTGTTCACCTTAAATAGTAAAAGTAATGTTGAAGAATGTTTTTTTTTTTTTTTCATTTAAAAGTGCTTAAAGGAGAAGGAAACCCTAAAAATTTATATGAATATGCCATGTTTTCTATACTGAACTTATTGCACCAGCCTAAAGTTTCAGCTTGTCAATAGCAGCAATGATCCAGGACTTCAAACTTGTCACAGGGGGTCACCATCTTGGAAAGTGTCTGTGACACTCACATGCTCAGTGGGCTCTGATCAGCTGTTGAGAAGCTAAGCTTAGGGGTCGTCACTAATTATCCAGCAGAAAATGAGGTTGGCCTGTTATGTAAGCTGATGCTACAGGACTGATTATTAAATTCTGATGCTAATTGCACTGGGTTCTGATCCGCCATGTAGTAATTATCTGTATTAATTACTAATCAGCCTTATATTGGGACTATATTTCTATTCTATGTGTACTGTATATTGTGAGTGGGTCCCTAAGCTCAGTAAGTGAATCAGTGAATCAGCAGAAAAGAAGATGGGGAGCTACTGGGGCATCTACTGGGGAGACACAGATCTTTACTGCTAAAGGGCTGTGGTTGCCTTGGGCTGGTACACAAGCACAAAACATCATGTACAACATTTCTAGCTACTTCATTAGTTAATCTTTACTTTTCCTTTAACATTGCATCGATACATTCGTTTCTGTCATACAAGACACTTTTCGTATTGAATGAGTATTTGCTGCTGGTAAAGATACATCAAATCTACAGCAAATCTCTTTCCCCAACATATGAAATGCGAGGAGCACAGAGATAATGTTAGGGGCCAAGCAGAGTACCACGGGCCTGGTCACACTTAAAGCTTTGTAAGAAAGGGGAGCAGGTATGAGTCCAAAGAGTAACACAATGAAACCTCTCTTGTTAGCAAAATGTAGTGTAGCATAGCAACTGTGGGATGTAGAAGAATAGAAGATGCTATTCTATACCCTGTGTTGAGAGTGCAATCAGCATAGCTTGAATTCAGTACTTAGCCTGTGTCTGCGGGTCATGCCCCAAGCCTTTCTGTTGTCATTGAAGCTGCCAACTCTGTGCTCATTCAGAACCTCAGTGGAGCAAATCCTGGTTTGAATTTCCACTGCAACACAGCTTGTATCCATGTCTAAAGGTCAAGTTATCTAATCTTTGAATAAGACTGCCAATTACTCTTAAAGCCAGTGGATATTTGACTAATCCATTAAATAGGTAGTTTTCCACTCCTGCCCACCACAACACTTGCATCACTGGTACAAGTCATGTGCAATCATCAAATTTTCCTGATTCCTAAGAAGTGAATATTCCAGTTTATAGGCATTTTGTTGTTCCGACTAGTTAAGGTACATGCTGCAGTTTCCAGATAGTGTCAAAGGTGATATTAAAGGAGAGCTAAACCCTAAATTAAAAAAATTCTACCCCCCGTACCCTACATAGACCCCTCTCCCTGCTCCCCCCTCCAGCCTAGTTGCTACCCCCGGCAAATGTCTTTACTTACCCCTCAGTGCAGATTCAGGGATCGGATTCATGTCAGAGATCTTCTTGGTCTTCGGTAAGCTAAGAATGTGAGTGGCGTATCGGCACCTGCAGTTGGAGCAAGTTCCCGGCTTGCGACAACTCCCCTTGCGCCAAAATTGATGGAAATTGTCGAAGTGCCGGAAGAGGACACAAAGATTACCGAAGACCTGGAAGATGGTTGCTGTGAACTCCGATCCCTGCATTGAGGAATTGGGGTATTTGGCCGGGGTAGCAGCTAGACTGGGGGGTAGGATGCAGGGGGGTCTATGTAGGGTAGGGTTTTTTTACTTACGGTTTAGTTCTCCTTTAAAGGGGAACTATTGCAAAAATGGAATATTCGATTCATCATACTGCACTAAGAAACTCTCTAAATACAATCAATTAATAATTCTGCATGGTTTCTGAAATAATCCAGTTTATCTTCACTATTCCTCTCTCAGCATCTGTTTCTCTTCATTCTATCTTCATTCAGGAGTTGGGTGTCCGATGAATGATCCAAAATATCTTATAGGGGGGCTTCTTTTGCCTCAAAGATGTATTAGCGTTCACTCTATTAAACTCACCAGACATCATGTCTCCCTATATTCAGGATTTGTGGAAAAGCCAGTTATTTTGTTAGATTTTGTTTGTACTGGAATCCGTTATTTGAGTGAGCTCTAATACATCTGCTGGGAAAGGAAGCCTCCCTATAACATATACTGGATCATTCATCTGACACCCAACTGCTGCATGAAGACAGAATGAAGAGAAACAGATGATGAGAGAAGAATAGTCTTGATTATTTCAGAAACAATTCAGAATTTTTAATTGACTATATTTAGAAAGTTTCTTACTTTATTATGAGGAAGCTTATATTAAATTTTTATTTTTGCCATGGTTCCCATTTAAGTAATTGTCTTTCCTGCAATAAACAGTATGTTGCTTTAATTTAGGGGTCCCCAACATTTCTATTAACCGTTAGCCATATTCAATTTCAATAATTCGATAAAAGAGCTGGGAAGCAACACAATCATGTAAAAGGTTCCTAGGGGTGCCAAATAAGGGCTGTGATTGATGATGCCATAGCACCTATGTGGACTGGAAGCATATAATAGTATTTTTTTGGCAGAACACCTTGTTTTTTTTGCAACCGTACTTGCCATACAAGCCTGGAATTTAAAGGAGAATTCAACCTAAAAACCCCTTCCCTGGGTAGACCCCCTTTCCTCCTCCCCCAGCCTACTTGCCCCCCCCCCCGGGTAGATACCTATAATGTTTTACTTACCCCTCCTTGCAGATTCCGGTCTGAGCAGTTCACGGGCACCATGTTTTTTTTGGTCTGGCGTTTTTGGCAAATGCACAGTTGTAGTAAGTTTCTGGTCCTGAACGACTGCGCATGTGCCGAATATTTTCATACATTTTCGTGACTTTCGTTGCATGCGCTGTTGTTTGGGACCAGAAGTTAACTGCGCATCTGCGGAAAACACTGCACAGATTCCAAAGAAGACCGAAAAAAGAAGGTGGTGCCTGAGAACTCCTGAGACCAGAATCTGCATGGAGGGGTAAGTAAAAAATTAGGGGGATTTGCCGGGGGGGGGGGGTTTCCCCAGGGTAGGGGGGGGTTTCCCCAGGGTAGGGGGTATGGGTTTTTTCATAAACAGGTAGAATTCTTCTTTGAATATAAGCACCTGCTTTGAGGCCACTAGGAGCAACAAACAAGGGGTTTGTTAGCAACATGTTACTCATGAGCCACTGGTTGGTGATGGCTACTTTATTTGATGTAACTTTAATTTGAATCCCTTTTAGTTGCCATGCACATTTGTTTGTTGCACTTATGTTTAACATCCTTTGCCAGGATGCGTTTGTTACTTGAAAACCCTTGCGTAATGTGAACCACTGTTTTTTTTTTTTTTTATGCTTTACACACAAATTGGCATGTAACAAATTAAATAAAGTAGAATAATAGAATCAAGTAGTTATAAAATCAGAAATAATGATTAGCATTTCTAAATATTACCAAAGTGTCCATCATACAGTGCAGGTGTATCTCTATTTATTTATTTTAAAGTGTAAACAACTTTATCAGTTTGTTTTATGTATGTAGTGTTCCAGGTTATTAGTATTATTTATGGTTGTGGTAGATGACTCCTTGGGGGGTTCCATTGTATTTTGTAGATGTAGATTTCTGGCACTCGTGAGTAGTTGCTCAGCTCCCTGGACAGGTTCGGCTCCACGCAGTAGTTCTGTTTCATACCATGTGTTATACTGGAATGTTTGAATAGTTAGCTGCCTAGTGATTAATGGTAGAGTATTTATGTAAGTTAACCAGATGTCAAAGAATGTTTTCTTGTTCTTTTCCTTATTAGTCAAGGTTTCCAGCCAGTCCAGGTGAAAAATATATAGAAATTTTTGTTGTACCAGAGATATAGGTAAGGGGGATTGGAATAACCACTTATGCAATCTAGCTTTTCTTGGCGGCTGCTGCTAAACGTTCAGCTGGGACTTTTTCTGGTTTAGAAATATTGGGAACCTCTATGTTAAATGTATTTAATTGGAAGCTAGGGGGATAGAATAATTGGTTATTTATAATAACTACAAAACACTGAATAATGTTCACAGGGGTCAGATTATGATGACGATGTACAGAATGGCCACAGTCCTTTCTATGACTGAGCCTTCCAAATAATGTTATAGATGATCTGACTGACCAATAAATGCATTATTTAACCTGACATTGGCCATATAGAAATGGTTGGGTGATTGGATCCAACAGAATTTTTTTTAAAACGCATCAGTTAATAGTGCTACTCCAGGAGACTTTGGTACTGAAATCCAGTTGTCAAAAGAGCAAACAGATTTTTTTACGTTTAATTTTGAAATATGACATGGAGCTAGACATATTGTCAGTTTCCCAGCAGCCCCCAGTCATGTGATGAAACTACTTTCTGGCTGGCTATTATTTCTCCTACTTAATGTAACCGAATCAGTCTCAGTGGGACTTGGCTTTTACTATTGAGTGTTGTTCTTCGATCTACAAGGGAGCTGTTCTCTTGTGTTTAGGAAATTTATCAGAGCACAAGTCACATGACTGGGGGCAGCTGGGAAACTTACAATATGTGCAGCCCTATGTCCGATTTCAAAATTGAATATAAAAAAATCTGTTTGCTCTTTTGATAAATGGAAGGTACGCCTGACTAGGCCCTAGGATCAAGAGCCTATGTTAGTTTTGATTCATCTGAATCCGATGAATACAAAACTAACATAGGCTCTTCATCCTGCAATCATAAAAGAAGATACATTTTAGGTCAATCATTAATCATTAATGCATTAATAATCTGATAACAAGGGCTTTGGAAATCATGCATTTATCACAAGCTGTTCTCTGTACTATGAAACTGACATGGTCTCACTTTGACATTCCAATATTATTACACTCTGTATTATACGGTATAATTATGAATGTTGGCAAAGTAACTACAGTTGTTAATAGTTGCATGTACTCTCTCCTCCCATCTTCTTTTTTTCTGTTTCCTTCTCCAAACAAACATACTTTCTTTTAAAGGGATCCTGTCATGGGAAAAAAAAATCAAAATGCATCAGTTAATAGTGCTGTTCCAGAAGAATTCTACACTGCAATCCATTTCTCAAAAAAATCAAACAGATTTTTTTTATATTTCATTTTGAAATCTGACATGGGGCTAGACATTTTGTCAATTTCCCAGCTGCCCCAAGTCATGTGACTTGTGCTCTGATAAACTTCAATCACTCTTTACTGCTGTACTGCAAGTTGGAGTGATATCACCCCCTCCCTTTCCCCCACCCAGCAGCCTAACAACAGAACAATGGGAAGGTAACCAGATAACAGCTCCCTAACACAAGAGAACAGCTGCCTGGTAGATCTAAGAACAGCACTCAATAGTAAAAACCCATGTCCCACTGCGTACTATTCAGTTACATTGAGAAGGGAAAACAATAGCCTGCCAGAAATCAGTTCCCTCCTTAAGTGCTGGCACAAGTCACATGACCGGGGCAGCTGGGAAATTGACAAAATGGCTAGCCCCATGTCAGATTTCAAAACTGAATATAAAAAAATCTGTTTGCTCTTTTGAGAAATGGATTTCAGTGTAGAATTCTGCTGGAGCAGCACTATTAACTGATGTGTTTTTTTAACAAAAATTATGATACACAAAAAAGATGCCCTTATTATTTTTTTTGCTAATTTACAGAATATGCTTGGGCTGCTCTGTTTCTTGGGTTTAGGGACAGACTCGCAATGTATGGTATAAATACACAATATGAAGTTGACAACTCAAACGGTTTGGTAATTATTTCACATATACGTTCCATTGCAGTATATTCTGCATCAGCATTAAGAATTAGCTACTGTAACCTATCTTTCCACTAAGGAGGTGATAATTACTGACAGTCCTTTTGGCTCAGAGCATAATGAGCATGTGCAGTGCCACTGGCAGACACAGTGGTAGTTGCACAAGACGTTTCTGGGGGCAACTTTGAAGACAGATTCTTATTGTTAGGGTGATTCTCTTGTCCTCCACAGGACACCTCCTTACCCTTGGTCAAGAAAGCACTCTAAAATACTTTTTGTATGTTGCCTAATGTAAACTGTCTTGGGTATCGTGAGAAATTGCTTTTAGTAATCTGTTTGCCGTCACCCCCCTAGGATCTTTGTACAGGGTAAGGTCACACGGGCAGATTTGGGAACATTTAATCGCCTGGCGACTAATCGCCTCTTCTTCTTGGTGACAATCTCCCCGAACTGCATTCTGCCTGCTAAAATTAAAAAATTGCCTGTGGCAATGCATTTGCGGCACTTCGAATTTCCTCAAGAGGAAACTTTGGGCGACTTCGGAAATCGAAGTAATTGTAACAGATAACAAGTCCCTTGGGAAAAGTTAGATTCATGCTTAAAGGGCAATTCACCTTCATTAGCAAAACTGTAATAAATGGGAAAAAAACCGACAGAAATATGTTCAAACTTTCATAACTTGCCAAATGTTGTAAAATTAACATGTTAATTAGGGGGTGTGGCCACAAAAATGGGCATGTTCAAAAAATTTTCACTGCGCTCTGTACAGCAAAACTTTTTCTCTTTTTATTTCCAAAATGCCCAGAATGAATATTTAAGCAACAGAGTGGCCGTTATTTTTTTAAAACGGTAATTTTCTATTTATGATTACCCAATGGCACATACTACTAAAATAGCCTGTTATTATGAATGTGGTTTATTTACATGAAGCAGGGTTTTACACATGAGCTGTTTTATGCAATGTCTTTTTAGAGAGACCTACATTGTTCGGGGGGTATAGTTTTCCTTTAAGGGAATGGAAAACTGTGAAAAGCACAAAGTATCAAGTAGATAAACCGTTTAAATAGGTCACCAACTATAAGAAATAGTGAGAGAGAGAGAGAGAGAGCAACCTTTGTATCACTAGTTGGATACAAGGTTCCTCTGTGTGAGAACGGACCATTTCAAGGAGGTGTGCTGAAAATGTTAAATCTCTGTTTGAATTTAAAACAAGCATTTTACAAGGTGAATGGATGCATAAAGGGGAGTTTTGATCAAAACAAGTGGTACCTTTGAAAGTAGGCCTGTGAGGGGAGCACCAGGGTTATTCATTGAGAGGGTCAACAGTATGGGGCATAAACATTCTGCATCTCATTTACATAGATACACTGTTGCTTGCATGGAATCAAAGTGGTGAACAGACTTCAGTTTGCACAGCCTCAGTGGTCTTCCCCACTTATTTGTTGTGTTATTTTAGTTATTTGCCTTTTTTCTTCTGGTACTTTCCAGCTTTGAAATTAGGGTCACTGAACCCATCGGAAAACAAATTCTCTGTAAGTCTAAAAATGTGTCATTATTGATACTTTTTATGACTCCTCTTTCTATTCAGGCCTCTCCTAATGGTATCCTAGTCTTTTATTCAAATCTGTGCATGGCTTCTAGGGTAATTTGCACCCTAGCAACCAGATTGTTGAAATTGCAGACTAGAGAGCTGCTGAATAAAAATTCTAAGGGCTCTTACGAGGGTTTTTCCCTGCACTCCCCTGCATTCTGTTTTGCTGCGTTCAGCCGCAGGGGAGCGCAGCAATAGATGCAAGCAATTCTTATCAATGGGGCTATACTTACACGAGCATGTAGGCGCCGAATGCAGGAAAAATGCTGCATGTTGCGTCTCAACCAGTGTTCGGTGCCTACATGCGCTTGTGTGAGTATAGCCCGTGAGTAAAGCTGGCCATAGACGTAAAGATTTTTAAAAGATCCAATGGTTATTGTGAGACCACGATTGTCTCAAAACGATCGTTTAAATGCCTGATGTGTCCATCAACTAAAAAGACCATTTCAGGAGATATTGCAAGCAAAACTGAAGGGTCGCTGCCTGCTTGCCCTGCAAACATAGGTAGATTGTATGGGGACCGATAAAGATTTTCTAACCTGGCCGATCAATTTTCAGACCGATGTCGGACGAAAAATCTTAAAATGTGGGATTGTTCGAATCCGACCAACCTCACGATAATTTGACAGATTTGTCAGACTTCGCTAAGATCGGTCGTTCAGCAGAGAAAGATCTTTGCGTCTATGGGGACCTTTACTTCCCAGTTCTGTGAATGTTGGGGGTGGCACTAAAATCATAGGCGAGTCCATGTTATTACTCAGCATATGGCTTATGACTCCATTAAAATCACTCCCTTTACTATGAAGTGGAGCAGGGTTTATTCAGTTACCATTAAAGCAGTGGTTCACCTTTAAATTAAAGGACCAGTAACAACATTTGTTTTTTAAAATTCATTTGTATATAACGAAAAAAAAAAAAAACACCAAGCCACATTTAACTTTAAAATCTTTATTAAGAAATAACTTACTGATACGCCGCTTGTGCTCCTCTTCAGAAAAGGAGACAGGACGACGATCCAGTTATGACACTTAAACACATTGCGTTTTAATAGGAGTTAATAAAGCTGCTTTTATGTTTAGGAGTGTGGTGGGAACCAGAGAACCTAGCGGAAATTCACACAGATATGAGGAGAAAGTGCATAGTGTATATTCTGTTCTGTAAGGTTGCAGCACAGAACATCCACACTCCCTGCCTTCCTTATAGGAGATAGCCAGGGAGGAGAAAGCGAGTGCCGCATGATGGATCATTGCCCTTTCCCTTTTTCTGAAGAGGAGCTCAAGTGGAGTTTCGTTAAGTTATTTCTTAATAAAGACTTTGCGATTTTAAAGTTAAATATGTCTTGGTGTTTAGTTTTCTTTTTTCGTTATATACAAACTAATTTTTAACTTTTAGTATGATGTAGAGGGGGATAGTGTGAGGCAATTTACAATAGGTTTTCATTTTTTATTATTTGAAGTTTTAGGGCTCTTAAACAGAGCCTCAATGTAGGTTGACAATTCACATAGTGGCTACCAAATGGCCAATCACAGCTCTTATTTGGCACCCCAAGAACATTTTTCATGCTTGTATTGCTCCCCAACTCCTTTTACTTAAGAGTGTTCACGGCTCATGGGTTCAAAAGTTTGGGGGTCCCTGTGCTGCCCCAGCAGGTGTATATTCAAGATCATAGGTGCCAAACATCTGTAGATTGTGTAGAGGTTTGTGGGCTTGATCAATATTCCTTTTATTTGGGATGGGATACGACTGGTGGTACATCTATGCCATGCCTCTCTGGGGTGGTGTGAGACTGAGGTCACTAATCAGTGACCGACCTGCCTGAATAACAGGGAGTGCCCTCACCATTTAGTGATTCATTCAGCACAACTCAGGTGTGCCTGGCATTTAACAAAATGCATGCCAGCCACACCTCTTCATTGCCAGCACAATATGCAAAATCTTTTACTCCCTGTGCATCAAAATAAAGCTGGCAAACTGCTGTGTTTTCTTGTTTACTAAATCATTTATTATAATTTATATTTGCTTACTCGCATAATTGAACAATGCATTTGTAATGTATGCATATTCTGTGTGGGATTGGCACTGAAATGACACACACACAGGTCTGATGGGGACCTCAAAGGTATTTTGTCACTCAGTTTATTGGCTACAAAGACAAATATGTGGGGCATACCTATTGATTATTCTTTCCCCTAATATTTGGTATATTATTTGGCGACTCTTAGACTCTTAGATGGACTGAACTAAGCAAATGGGCAGAGTCACGGGGTTTTGCTGCTGGTTTGGGTTTTCCAGCTCAACTGGTTGATGTCAAAATGCTTTAAACTGACTTCATTCACTTCATCATCAACATCAGCATCATCATCCCCATTTATTTACTCTAGTTATAACAAACAGGGAATAAATGGTGGATAACAAACAAAGGTTTACTGAGTACTATAGGATTAGAGGGCCCTGCAAATTAGAGTTTACAAACTAAAGGTTAGGGTACAATTGAGACATTAATTAGAAACAATTTTGTGATTTGTTATACAGCAATGCTTGATTAATTAAGGTACATTGAATAAGCTTCTTTAAACAGGTGGGTCTTTAAGGTTGAAAGTTTGGAAAGAAGGGGAAAGTCTGACTGCTCGAGGCAGAGAGTTCCAGAGAAAAGCAGAAGCCAGAGAGAAATCTTGTAGACAAGAATGGACACTTGAATGAAATACATTTTTTGGTTGTGCTACCTGCAGTCTGTAGAAATATTAATTGCAAATACAAGCCAACTGGAGGACAGATAACCAAGTAAGATAGTAAGTTAGGTTGAAAAAAGACACACATCCATCAAGTTCAGCCTTTTAAGTCTATATATAGCCTGCCTAAGTGCTAGAGGAAAGCAGAAAATCCATTTGAAGCCTCTGCAATTTGCCTCAGAGGGGGGGGGAAATTCCTTCCTTACTCCAAAATGGCAATCGGACCAGTCTCTGGATCAACTTGTAAAATGAGCTATCTCCCAAAACCTTCTATTCCCTCACTTGCTAAAAAGCTATCCAACCTCTTCTTAAAGGGCAAGGAAAGTGTAAAATAGAATAAGGCTAGAAATGCTGTATTTTGTATACTAAACATAAACATGAACTTACTGCACACTAAATGATTTATGCTTTCAAAGTTGGCCACAGGGGGCTGTCATCTTGTAACTTTGTTATACATCTTTGCAAGGCTAGACTACATACACATGCTCAGTGTGGTCTGGGCTCCTTGGGGATCATCATAAATGATCAAAAAACAAAGCTGCTTGAGTTCTGCATGGCTTGTAAGTAAAGGTGGCCATACATGTAGAGATCCGCTCGTTTGGCCCCAAATGAGCGGATCTCTCCCCGATGGGCGATATCGGGCTGATCCGATCGTGGGCCCTAGGGCCTAACCATCGGATCAGAATGGCACAGATACGGGCAGTCGGATCCCGGGACCGCATCAACAAACCGACTTTCGGCCAGATATCGATCGGGGAAGCCCGTCGGAGGTCCCCCCACACGGGCCGATAAGCTGCCGACACAGTCTGTCGGCAGCTTTTATCAGCCTGCGTATGGCCACCTTAAGGCAGCTTAAGGCCTGCTGTTCATAAGTATTATTATTATTAACATGTATTTCTATAGCGCCAACTTATTTCGTAGTGCTGTTGTATGATTGTTTCCCTGCCAGAAGTTAGGGACCATCTGATAATTCCTATCCACAGCACTAAATGAAGGGAGAATTTCACTGCATACAGTCAGTTTTCTTATAAAAACGGTATACATTTTTTAATTAAAGTATATTGGAGATAGATTTCTTTTTCATTAAAGAAAGTAAAAATAGGATTTTATGTCTTTGCCTTTCCTTGCCCTTTAAGCGCCTCTTCTACAGTGTGTACATCCCCAATTTGGCCAGTCTTTCCTCATAGCTAAGATTTCCCATACCATCTTTTACCAGCTTAGTTGTCTTTCTCTGTACCCTCTCTAATACAATAATGTCCTGTTTGAGTGAGGGAGACCAAAACTGTACGGCATATTCTAGATGGGGCCTTACCAGTGCTCTGTACAGGGGAAGAAGACCCTCTCCTGCCATGAATCAACATGTGTGATCTCAATGTGTTGGGGCTTCAAAAGCAGTAAATCGCCCCTGTGCTTGCCTGTGTCTTTGGCTGTTAAATAAAATTTGGTTTTTTTTCTCTGCATTGCACCAAATAGGTAATTTTCCTGTTCTTTTGGCAAAGCAAACACATGGCTGCAGTTAATCTCACATTGATTTTTCATACTGTGGTCATACTGTTAGAAGGAAAAAAAATATATTTAGGACACTGGTTCCTTCCTTTTTTTTTTTCATTTTGAACTATTTGTCTTCATAGTAGAATAATGGGCAAATTGTTTTTTCAGGGTCTTGCTGCCTATGTGCATTATGGGTAAAAAAACGAAACTGTATTTTTCTCTTGACAATGACCTTGGTACTAAGCTTGTCTATTGTGTTGGATTCCTGCTTATATACTTTATATATGTATGTGTGTGTGGTTTAAAGTGGATGCTTAGTTCTCTTCAGGCATTTTCAAGGTTTTTGGAATGTATTACTTCTTTTGTTTACCACATAAACTGGGAATTAGGGCCATTATTCATTTAAACATTCTTCCAGCTGTAATGTATTATGTTTTACTTTTTCATCCCCTCTAACTAAATGTAAATGGCCAGTAACACAAATAAATAAAAGTATTAACTGTCATATATTTCCAAATTTAAGTTGGTCATAAAAGCTACCAATGTGGCATCTCCCAGCCAAAAATTAGGCAGATATTTATTGGCAGGTGAGAAATTTCCTCTGGGTGAGTACCGATTTGAGCACTGATGCAGTCTTTATCCCCCGCTAGGACTTGCCTGGGCTTCCGTTATGATCTTTTTGTTGGCCCTGGATGCGAATGATCAAATCATCCAAAATTGACCCAGAGTGTAAGTGGTTAAATTGTGTAAACATCCAGTCACTGGCCATACACTGAAAGATCTGCTCATTTGGTGAGGTTGCCAATCAACTGGATCTTTCCATTATATTGGACTTATACCTAGGGCCTCGATCTCAATGATGGGGATGCAGGACAGCAAAGAGGTTCTCCTCTAACTTGATATTTAAACATGGCTGATAATCTGTCCAGTTTTGAGCCAGATAGCAATCGGGCAGGCCAACCAGAGGGCCCCATATATGAGCAGATAAGCTGCTGACTTGGTCTGAAAGGGCCAAATTGGCATCTTAAATCTGCCTGTGTATGGCCATATGTACAGAACTGTATATGCCAAGTTAGTTTGCATTCCTGAAAATTCAGCACTACTTTAGAATTATATTTATATTTGAAAATATGCACATAAACATGTAAAACGTGACATACAATTTGCTACTTAGTGCCTCAGCCATGGATTGGATTTTATCTTGGGCTTATGCAGACCCATCGAAAGAGAACTTCATCAATGAGCCAATACAGTCCTCGAACAATGGATTCTCTAACCTACCCAACAGTTATCTGGCTGATTTTGGGCCAGATACCTATGGGGCAGCCCCAATACACAGACCAGTAAGTTGCCAACTCAGTCTGATGGGACCGAATTGGAAGTTTATATCCGCACATAACTGGGCACACACCATATTGTTTACACTGTTGGGCAAAATGCAGATACTGCCCTGGATTTTGCGTTTTCAAAATGGTTCTGTATCGGCAAGCCTTGACATTTTTGTGCTGGTGGAGAAAAGAGAGCATGTACCGTTAGCCTTTGGCAATGGCATAAATGGTATTTTGACACTGCACCCCCTGTGGTTTGCAAAAAAGTTTTAAGTAACTCTTGTAATCACTTGTTCTTAGCCAACTGATTTTTGTGAAAATGTGCAAGGAAGCAATTTCCTATAATCTGATTGGGTCAGTGATTTACTCATAGACCACATCGATGCGGTAACGGCGGAGCTCACCCTGTATGTCCAGTTCACGCCCGATCGCAGCTCTCGTGATATGACTGTCACTTTTTACCAACTGCAACATCACCTCCTGGATGCTACTCAAAGTATATCTAAGAGTCCGGTATCTTTAATAACAACTTGGCTTTATTCAAGTGCCAGGTTTGCCGGCATGAAGCATGTTAGATGTGCACACCCATCGTTGTAATGTAACCTGATCATGCGCTTGAATAAAGCTTAGTTGTTAGTAAAGATACCAGACTTCTAGATATACTTTGATCAGTGCTCAGCTTGTAGGAAATCACCAAAAAATGTCTTTGCATTTGCAAGTATGGGGATTGCCGCATGTAAAACACCTTACATTTGACTTCACACCACTTCCCTACATGTGCCATGTGCTAAAGGTGGCCATACACGGGCAGATTTAAGAGGCTGATTCAGGTCTGTATATTATCTGTCCATGTAAGGGGCTCTCAAACTGGGGTCCCGACCAGTATTTGGCCAAAAATCGGACCAGGCGGGTTTGATTTTCCCATTGGATTGATGATCACATTGGCTAGTTGATGTAGTGCTTGTCCTTATGGTGCCTATTCCCTTCATTGTAATCTTATTGAACAATGGGATTAGCCTGATATTGTCTGCATTTGGTGGGCATATTGGGAGGGAGGAGGGTGTTACTAAACACTAATTATTGAGATGTTTATGTGAGTACAGGTATAGGATCTGTTATCTGGAAACCCATTATCCAGAAAGCTCCAAAATACAGAAAGGCAATGAATGTCCCGTAGATTCCATTTTATCCAAATTGTTAAAAATGATCTCCTTTTTCTGTGTAATAGTAAAACAGTAGCTTGTACTTGATCCCAACTAAGATATAATTCATCCTTATTGGAAGCAAAACCAGCCTATTGGGTTTATTTAATGTTCACATGATTTTCTAGTAGACTTAAGGTGTAACAATCCAAATTATGGAAAGACCCATTGTCCAGAAAGCCCCAGGTCCTGAGCATTCTGGATAATAGGTCCCAAACATGTAAAATAAAATGTATGCTGAATGTATGTGCATGTATATAGGGTTAATGAATCCTGAATAATGAGTAAAGTTAATCTCAAGGATGTATTAACTGTGATTAAAGGACAGAGCTACCTGCTTTATTGTCAGAGTAGGTGTGTACAATGTATAAACTGGCAAGCACGAAGTCCCTCTCTTGCTGAGCATTACTCAGAGCACTTATTCTCGGCTTTTCTGTGTAGTTAGGCTGCTGAGCTACTGTAGTGCACATATAAGGATGATGAAGGACCCCCTGTATCCATCTCTTTATGCTTTCTCCCAATTGAGCTAATAATTAGCAGCTTTAATGTTTATCTACATTAACTGCTTGCTTGAAGAGCAAAATACCAAGTCATGAAAAATCCCAGGTACTCTGTTCTGTGAATAAGTACCCTCTGTTTAACAAAGGTCTGTTCGACCTTGCCTGGCGTAGGCAGTATGGCAGGGTTATGTAATAAAAGGCACCAAGTTTGCCTACGGCACGCTCGTTTGTGGGTGGGGCAAGTGGACAGAGTGGGTGGGGCAAGAGGCAGAGCTGGGCAACCAAGCAGAGGGGAAGGAGGTCACACTATGTGGAACAGGTCGTGGGCCCACTGGGCTTTTTCCCAGTATCTTGCTGGCCCAGTCAGATGCTGGCAACCAATCAGCAGGTAGCATTTACTGGTCACCTGTTGAAAAGCAAACTTCTTATTGTTTGCTATAGGTTACTGCTCCTGGGCAAACTTAGTGCCTTTAATTACATATGGTGCTATAGTGATGGAAAATGTCTCCAATTTTTAAACCTGACCTTATCCACTCTGCTGATAGGATGGCAGGCTTGGCATAGTGGAGAGGCCTCGATTCAGATCGGACCCTAAACCCACTTAAAATGTAAACCTGAAGGTCCCACAGATCACCATCGCAACCCTCCCATCGGTGTTACATTTATTGGAATGCTGTATTGGTTTATTAAAAAAAAATCTGTGTAGTCTTCCATAGTCCTATACCTGTAAGGTTACCGTGTTGTTTATGGCAAGGAACACTAACACCAAATAATTAGGTATGGGTGAATTTCACCTGTTTCACCAAAAATTCGCCGACGGCAAAATTTCCTACATGCCCATTAAAGTCTATGTTGACGCACAGAAAATTTTTCTTTTGACGTGCATCATTTTTGACGCACAATGCCATTTAACAGCTGGCATGTTTGCTTCAGAAACACTACTATAGTTTATGTAAACAAGCTGCTGTGTAGCCATGGGAGCAGCCATTCAAAGCTGACAAAGGAGAAAAGGCACAGGATACACAGCAGATAACAGATAAGCTCTGTAGCATACAATGGGATTGCTCAGAAATCACCTGTTATCTGCTGTGTATCCTGTGCCTTTTCTCCTTTGTCAGCTTTGAATGACTGACCCATGGCTACATAGAAGCTTGTTTATAGAAACTATATTGTCTTTTCTTTAAAACACTTTGATTTTACATATAGAGGCCATGTTACTCAGTGAATGAAGGGGAAATGTTTCTGCCTTTTTAAAAAAGAAACAATGTTTTTCGTATGAAAAATCATGAATACAGTTTTTACAATATTCAGAAGCAGCAGCACTGGGTAATTATTGCTACATTGCGACCAGAGAAAATACATTGTGGTTTAAACGTAGCCTAACCACTAACTGTAACAGTGCCCTCAATGTAAATAAAGCTTGGGAAATCCCTCCTGCTCTGTGGCTCCTGAGACTAGATCAATTATTTTATAATCTACAATTATTCTACTGCCCCAAAGCAAGACCTAGCCCTTGTTTTTGTTCCGAAAACGAAATAAAAACAGTTGCAATGCATCAGAACATATACTTCCTCATTCAAGTGCATAAAGTTTTTTTTTTTTTTTATTATTATTATTAAAAAGTGTTTAAACCCTGTTCTTTTTTTTTTTTTTTTTTTTTTTTAATAAATTTTGTATAATAGTATATGCAATTGAAGGGGACAAGGAGAAAAGGCTAGTGCTTTCTGTGTTTCTGCCATAAATATATCAGTGTGGAATAATGGTGTTTGGGTGAGAACATGTAGGATTAGACAGTTGCTCTTTGATCCAATTTTTTAAAAGATATGCTGTTTTTCTTTGCATTATAACAGTGCTTTGTTGACATGCAACCTGTCCTTACCTGCTGGCATGTTAACTCTCTTAAAGTAACAGTAACACCAAAAAAAATGTTTTTTTTTTAATAGTGCTGCTCCAATAGACTAATGCACTGAAATCCATTTCTCAAAAGAGCAAACAGATTTTTTATATTCAGTTTTGAAATCTGACATGGGGATAGCCATTTTGTCAATTTCCCAGCTGCCCCAGTCATGTGACTTGTGCCAGCACTTCAGGAGGGAACTGCTTTTTGGCAGGCTGTTGTTTTTCTTTCTCAATGTAACCGAATAGTATGCAGTGAGACATGGGTTTTACTATTGAGTGCTGTTCTTAGATCTACCAGGCAGCTGTTATCTTGTGTTAGGGAGCTGTTATCTGGTTACCTTCTCATTGTTCTGTTGTTAGGCTGCTGGGTGGGGGAAAGGGAGAGGGTGATATCACTCCAACTTGCAGTACAGCAGTAAAGACTGATTGAAGTTTATCAGAGCACAAGTCACATGACTTGGGGCAGCTGGGAAATTGACAAAATGTCTAGCCCCATGTCAGATTTCAAAATTAAATATAAAAAATCTGTTTGCTCTTTTGAGAAATGGATTTCAATGCATAATTCTTCTGGAACAGCACTATTAACTGATACATTTTGAAAAAATGTTTTTTCCCATGACAGGATCCCTTTAATGTAAGCTTCAGCATGCTGAAATAAGAAACTTTCTAAATACAATCATTAATAAAGTCTACCTTTCTGAGTTTATCTACCTTTCAAGTTTATCTTCACTATTCCTCTGTCAGCATCTGTTTCTCCTCATTCTGTCTTCATTCAGGATTTAGATATCAGATGAATGATCCAATCTATCTTATAGGGGGGCTCCTTTTGCCTAGAAGATGTATTAGAACTCACTCTGTTAAAATCACCAAATATGTCTCTCTACGTGCAGGATTTGTGCAAAAGGCAGTTATTTTGTTAGATTTTGTTTTTACTGGAATCAGTTATTTGAGTGAGCTATAGTTCATCTGCTAGGAAAGGAAGCCCCTCTATAAGATATATTGGATCATTCATCTGCTCAATGAAGACAGAATGAAAAGAAACAGATGCTGAGAGAGGGATAGTGAATGTAAACTTGATCAATTCAGAAACCATGCAGAATTTTTAACTGACTATATTTAAAAAAATTGTCTGAAGTGTCTTACTTCAGTATGAGGAAGCTTATATTACATTTTCATTTTTGTGATAGCTCCCTTTTAACATGGATTTATAAGGCACCAACAAAGGGTGTATATATCAAACATAGAAGGGTGTTCCCAGCTCATTGCAGGTTATACTGGTGTTTTTTTTTTTTTAATACCACAATTTTCATCCATTGCTACTTACTCTTTTCCCTGTTGCAGTCTTTCATCTTTTATTTCTAACCTTGGCTTTTCGCTCCCATCTAATCCCTTTGATCCCCCTCCCTGTTTCCAGTTGTAGTGTCAGTGGGTGAGCGATCTCTGTGTGATACTTGAATACTGTTGCTATAGTACCTGCTCAGTCTTGTTACTGCTTCAATGATCCCCGCAAGGACTATGTACTCCCACCGTTTCCCCCATTGTACATCCACTTTAGTATATCACGGTTTTTGAAGTCACATACAGGTTTATGTAATAAAAAGACAATTGGGCAGATTTATTGGTAAATGAAAATTTTTTGGTTTTTTTTTTGAGCAAAACTCACAAATTAGAATTTTAATTCACCAACTCGAATTTGAATGTGAGATTTATCACACGGTTCTAATTGGAATATTCACCACCTAAAACCTGCCGAGTTCATTTACAAGTCAAAGGTCTGTTGAAAAATTTCAATAAGTTAATTGTCTTCCTGGCATTCAAGTATTTTTTTTTTTACCCCAGAGCAGGGATAGGGAACCTTGGCTCTCCAGCTGTTAAGGAACTACAAGTCCCACAATGTATTTGCCTTTATGAATCATGACAGACTCCTTCATTGCATTCTGGGACTTGTAGTTCCTTAACAGCTGGAGAGCCAAGGTTCCCTATCCCTGCCCCAGAGGAATACTCTATTAAAATTTGATTAGAATTTTCGGGTCACATACTTATTTTGAGGTAACACTGCCCCCCATATCGAATAAAAGGCAATAAGTGGCAGATTTCCTATTGGTCGAATTCGAGGGTTAAAAATCGGACTGATCCGATCGTGGGCCCTAGGGCCCAACGATCAGATCACAATGGAGGAGATACGGGCACTCAGATCGCGGGACCGGATCAACGAACAGATAAGGCCGCAATCCGACAGAAGTTTTAGTCCTGTCCGATCGGCATCTGGCTGACTTTCAGACACATATCGATGGGGAAAGCACATCATAGGCCCCATACGCGGGCCAATAAGCTGCCAACTTGGTCTGACGGCAGCTTTTATCAGCCCGTGTATGGCCACCTTAAGAGACAGAGAGAGAGAGCATGGTCTGAAATAGGAAAGTTGGCATATTTTGTTGTGCAGAGCCAGTGTCTCTGTAGTCCTGTACTGTTGTTTGTTTTATTATACAGAGTATAACTGTCATGACTACGAATCTGAGATGTTACAGAGCCTTAAAAGTCAGTTGAAAGCCACATAAATAGCTGGTTGTTTAAAGTGCGCATGCAGGAAAAATGCTCATAGGTGGAGCTTCCTCAGCAATCAACAAGCAACTGTAATGCAAAATATTTGTTGCATAATGAATTCACATAACAGAATCTGGGCAGTAGTTGCACCCATTCATCCTACTCTAGGAAATAGTCTAGTTACCCTTACCCGTCATATTAAAGGGAAGTTCACCTTCATTAAAAAAAAACACAGTACATGTATGGGATCAGTTATTTGGAAACCTCTTATCCAGAAAGCTCCAAAATTACGGAAAGGCCATCTCCCATAAACTCCATTATAATGAAATAATCCACATTTTAAAACATGATTTCCTTTTTCTCTGTAATAATAAAACAGTAGCTTGTACTTGATCCCAGCTAAGCTATAATTAATCCTTATTGGAACCAAAACCAGTCTATTATGTTTATGTAATGTTTACATGATATTCTAGTAGACTTAAGGTATAAAGATCCAAAAAAGATCCAGAAAGCCCCAGGTACAGAGCATTCTGGATGACGGGTCCCATACCTGTAGTGCAGAGAAGGTAGAAGTACAGAAAATAAACCAGACATACAAATGCTGCAGCAGTTATTTAAAGCACTCTTTACTCTTCCAGTGACTCTCGATTGATTCCTGTTATTCCTGGCCTGCCCCTAGTTACTGCTAGTTGGAATAGGCTAGGCAATAGCTGCTTGCTTATTATATTGCATTTAATTGCAGGAATGCTTTGGAAATCTGTAATGTGCCCACGGGTAAGCTGATATGCAGGTGGATGTGCATGGCATTATTTGCTCCAGCTGTTAATATTAATCTCACTCACTTTCCTTCAGTACATATGTATTTTATTTGTAACTCATTGCACTGATGAGCTATTTCAAGCTCTTTAAAGGGATCCTGTCATGGGAAATTTTTTTTTTTTTTTAAATGCATCAGTTAATAGTGCTGTTCCAGAAGAATTCTGCACTGGAATCTATTTCTCAAAAGAGCAAACAGATTTTTTAATATTTCATTTTGAAATCTGACAGGGGGCTAGACATTTTGTCAATTTCCCAGCTGCCCATGGTCATGTGACTTGTGCTCTGATAAACTTCAATCACGCTTTACATCTGTACTGCAAGTTGTAGTGATATCACCCTCTCCCTTTCCCCCACCCAGCAGCCTAACAACAGAACAATGGGAAGGTAACCAGATAACAGCTCCCTAACACAAGATAACAGCTGCCTGGTAGATCTAAGAACAGCACTCAGTAGTAAAACCCATGTCCCACTGCGTACTATTCAGTTACATTGAGAAGGAAAAACAACAGCCTGCCAGAAAGCAGTTCCCTCCTAAAGTGCTGGCACAAGTCACATGACTGGGGCAGCTGGGAAACTGACAAAATGGCTAGCCCCATGTCAGATTTCAAAACCGAAAATAAAAAAATCTGTTTGCTCTTTTAAGAAATGAATTTCAGTGCAGAAGTCTACTGGAGCAGCACTATTAACTGATGCATTAAAAAAAAAAAAAAAAAAAAAAAAAAAAAAAAAAAAAAAAAAAAAAAAAAAAAAAAAAACGTTTTCCCATGACAGTTTCCCTTTAAGCCACTTTATTGTCCATTGACTTATGCTTTAACACCTTATATGTTGTTGTTTTTTAGGAAAGGATTTTAGTAAAAAGCATTCTGTCATGGGAGTTTTTATTTCTAAATTACACTGTTTACACTGCAAATAATTCACTCTACAATACAAAATGTAATTCTTGAACCAGCAAGTGTATTTTTTTAAGTTGTAATAATGGTCTGTAGGCAGCCATATCAGGTCATTTTGTCTGGTCATGTGTTGTCAGAAAGAGCCAGCACTTTAGGATGGAACTGCTTTCTGGCAGGCTGTTGTTTCTCCTACTCAGGGTAACTGAATGTGTCACAGTGGGACCTGCATTTTACTCTCAAGTGTTCTTGGATCTACCAGGCAGCTGTTATCTTGTGTTAGGGAACTGCCCCATTC
Source organism: Xenopus borealis (assembly GCA_024363595.1). Lineage (NCBI taxonomy): Eukaryota > Metazoa > Chordata > Amphibia > Anura > Pipidae > Xenopus > Xenopus borealis. Next base: position 88,474,195 of record CM044446.1, on the reverse strand, counting down.
TACTTTTGCTAGTGATATCACTCCAACTTGCAGTACAGCAGTAAAGAGTGACCGAATCCTATCAGAGCAGAAGTCACATGACTGGGGCAGCTGGGAATAGGGTTGCCACCTTTGAAATCATTTACCGGCAGTGGCGGGGAGGCGGGAAGAACGAGGCGTGTCGTGACGTAAAGGAGGCAGAGCCACGTCACAACCCCGGGAAAAAAAAAAAAGATACGTTTTTAGCAGGCCAGGGGCCTTTAATACAGGTATTAAAGATTTACCGGCAGCTACATTGGCCTTGACCAGAGTTTTACCGGCCTGGTAAAATACCGACTGGGTGGCAACCCTAGCTGGGAAACTGACAACATGTCTAGCCCCATGTCAGATTTCAAAATGAAATATAAAAAAATCTGTTTTCTCTTTTGAGAAATGGATTTCAGTGCAGACGTCTGCTGGAGCAGCACTATTAACTGAAACATTTTGCATGTTTTCCCATGACCGTATCCATTTAATGAATGCCTGGTTACCAAAATAAGGCTTCCATCTTCTTTTGATAGATGATCTATTTCACTTTTAAAATTAAAAAAAAAATTATATGTATATATTAAGCACATAAACTAAAGATGAAGAGGTGAAATGGGCAAATGCCAACTAAGCATGGCAGAGCCCATAACCTTCCTCTTCCTTGAGTCTCGATAGTTTACCAGGGATGCCAAATCTTGCCTCAGGGAGCACTTTACCAGGAGCAGCAAAGAGAAACCCCTGCAGAATGAGTGATATGGGACCTTCAAAAACTAAAAAAGGGGTTTATAGAGGTCTGTTATGGGATTCCTTTGGGGCAAAGTTCTAATGACAGAAATGCCCTTGCTTCACTTTTACACCAAGCGGCATATTTATTATGTTGTTTAAAAAAAAAAAAAAAAAAAAATCGGGATATTACACCACACATTGCCACGCTTCATTGTACAAAAACAGAGTAACATTTTTACACATTTTTTCTTAAGCAATGTAAAACAACACCGTCAAATCTGGTGCTTTTTACTACTTTTTTTTTCTGAGAATTTCGTTTTACACAGTATAATAAGTAGTTAAGTTGTCACTGATGGATCAGCTTGTGTGGTCCTTACAACTTGAAAATGTATATTTGGGAATATGCAGGTTTTTATCCAGGCTTATTGCTGTCTGGGTGGCTTGCACAGTTCTGTGGATCTATTTCAATGCAAATTGCTTCGGCTCTACAAAAATAAAAATTACATTTGTGCATGTGTCCAGTTTCACCTCCCTTAGACTGCGGAAATTTATCACCCTCCTATTGCCAAAATGAGCGGATCTCTGTGTATGGCCACCTTAACTGCACCTTAAAGGGGTTGTTCACCTTTGAGATAACTTTTAGTATAATTTAGAGAGCGACATTCTGAAATAATTTGCAATTTGTTTTCATTTTTTTTTTATTTACAGTTTTTGAGTTATTTTGCTTTTTATCCAGCAGCTCTTCAATTTGCATTTTAAGCAGTCTTGTAACTAGGGCCCAAATGACCCTAGCAACCATGCATTGATTTGAATAAGAGACTGGAATATGAATAGGAGAGAGTCTGAATAGAAGGATCAGCAATAAAAAGTAGCAATAACAATACATTTGTAGCCTTACAGAGCATTTGGTTTTTTTAGAAGGGGACGGCGACGCCCATTTGAAAGTTGCAAAGAATCAGACGAAAAGACAAATAACTATAAAACTATAACAAATAAATAATAAAAACCAATTGAAAGGTTGCTTAGAATTGGCCATTCTATAACATAATAAAAGTTACCGTAAAGGTGAACCACCCCTTTAACTGCATAGTTCTTCACATGATTAGACTGCCATGGAGAACTGGATGTTATGTACACAATCATGCCACAAACCTGCAGCCTATTATGGATTTTCAAGATCTGACCAAGCACCTTTCTTCACATAGGGAGTATTTTAGACCAGCAAATATCCGCTAATTAAAATGCTTCCCTTGGCTCCCATTCACTAACTGCAAGTGTGAGCATTATCGGGTCAAAAGTCAGTACTCCAGTATTTCTGTTCAGGAGGTCCTGCCTCATTGGAAGGTCTCAGGTCATGTTCCTTGGTCGCTTTCCCGGTCCTACCACTTAGAAGCCTTCTTGTGATGGTTAACATCCCTTTGTATCTAGCATGAGAGCTGTAAATACTGTCTATTTAAGAAGGCTTTCACTGCATAATTGTGTGCCTCTTTTATTTAATGAAGCCTGGAAAATACCTTGTGTTGTATCCATGGCAACCCATTGGATGCTATTCGCTGTCATGGAGACCCCCCTTTCTGTCTAGAGGACACTGCTCAAGGGGTTATTAATTGCAAGAAGATCCCTTGTTAAACAGAAGCAATAGGTTCCAGTCTGCCCAAGAACTAGGCTTTAGAAACCATTCATTAGCTAGAATGGCATTAATAGTTTCACTCTGTTTTCCCTACATATATTTATGCACAGCTGACACTCAAGTGGTATTTCTTCCAAATGAATTAATAAAAGATACTTCATTAAGTAATTCATTCTCATCTTTTAAAGGAGAAACAAACACGTACTAAAAAACTTTCATTTTTTTGGTGTTGCTGTTGATTTAAGTGTAATGGCACTTCCAGCAGTTTACACTTTAATGCAATGTTTGCCCACCTCTAGCAACCCATGCCCAGCCAATTCAATGTCAGATAAATGCTACCAGCTGATCGATTACAGTACCCCTTCATTATTTTAAAAAGATGTTCTAAACCTAATTGCACTCAGCTTAGAATACCTGTACTTGTAATCACGAGTTTCATGACTCCAGCTCAGATCTACTGCAATACAGGTATGGGACCTGTTATCCAGAATGTTCGGGGTTTTCCAGATAATGGATCTTTCCATAATTTGGATCTTCATGCCTTAAGTCTACTAGAAAATCATGTCAGCATTGAATAAATGCAATAAGCTGGTTTTGTTTCCAATAAGGATTAATATCTTAGTTTAGCGCAAGTACAAGATACTGTTTTATTATTACACAGAAAAAGGAAATTATTTTTTTTAGTAAATGGATTATTTGGATAAAATGGAGTGTATGGGAAATGGCCATTCCGTAATTCAGAGCTTTCTGGATGACGGGTTCCAGATAACAGATCCCATACCTGTACCAAACCATAAATCCTGAAAACTGGATTGAAAAAACTTAAATCTCGCAACACCTATCTACATATCATAAAGCAAGGGGTAAACTTGATTCTCTTTCATTATACTCATTCAACATATTATCTCTTGCCTTGGCTTTCGATAAATGGGCCCCTTGGTTTTGATAAGAAGCCTGTAATTTTGCATTGTTTATGGCATATTATCATCACACGGTGCGTACACGCCGTCCTTTGAATTTTATTTGTAAGTGCTATTTCTCAGTAGCCAAATGCAGCCATACCTCCTTATAATCTTACAAGTCTCATGTCTGTCAGTGCTGAGAAATGTTATTGTATCCCGTTATCTATAGAACATTCCATATAATTGATGTAATGTGTAATCTAGCAAATGTGTGTATCAAGATGATTATACAGCATTGTTTGATTCCAAACACGAGAGAGAGAGAAAATGGTTTGCCTACTTTGCTTCCCTATTGTTAGCGGGGCCACATAAAGCGCAAACTGCTTTGCATCACACGCGGGCAATGCCAACACTGCATTATTGGATCCTTGTGCACATTTACTAAATTCACATGAAGGATTCGAAGTTGGATTGAATTTTTAAAAACATTCTCGAATTTTCGAATGTTTTTGAAGACCACTTCGACCAGTGAATTTTGAAAATTCGATCGAATCAAATGATTCGAATAAAAATCTATTTGAATATTCAACTATTCAACTACTACAGTAATTTTTTTTATCTTTAGCCCCGCAGAGCAGTATCCCAGAGTTCCATTACAGGCAGGTGTTAGAATTGATACAATAGTTGCTAATATTGTATAGGTGGTGCTGAAAAGTGTATTAACTAATGTAGCAAATTGTAACAGTTTAGAGCAGCGATCCCCAACCAGTAGCTCGTGAGCAACATGTTGCTCTCCAACCCCTTGGATGTTGCTCCCAGTGGCCTCAAAGCAGGAGCTTATTTTTAAAGTCCAGGCTTGGAGGCAAGTTTTAGTTGTATAAAAACCAGGTGTACTGCCAAACAGAGCCTCATTGTAGGTGACAATACACATAGGGGCTACCAAATGGTCAATCACAGCACTTATTTGCACCCCAAGAAGATTTTTCATCCTAGTGTTGCTCCCCAACTCCTTTTACTTCTGAATGTTGCTCTCGGGTTCAAAAGGTTGGGGATCTCTGGTTTAGAGTATGTGCCTGAATTACTGAGCTACCACACTGAAACACTAAGACTGGAACTTTTGGAAAACTTACTTTAAAAGTACTTTAAAATAATGTAAAGCAATTAATAAATAATCTTTATTTCTGGTGAATAATTAGAAAACAACTTAACTGAAGTGTTTGGAAGGTGAACAACCGCTTTAAAAAGATGTCCAGTAAATTATACCTTCTGATTACTAGGCTCGTTAAAAAACTTTGCACCTTTACACAATCATATCAGTGTCCATTTAAATTTATTTGGTTGCTTAATGCATGGTTGTAACAGCATGTCAAGAACATTAATCTATAGAAGCAAAATATTCGTATAATTATAAGTTGGTATAAAGAGTGTTCAGACACCCCAGTTCTAACCATCCCATTCCTCTCATTTACAGTTTCCAGAATGTGGTTTCTATGGGATGTATGACAAGATCCTCTTGTTTCGTCATGACCCAAACTCCGAAAACATCTTGCAGCTGGTAAAGTCTGAGGCTGATATTCAGGAAGGGGACCTCATTGAAGTGGTGCTCTCAGGTAAAATCAGACTTTCTTTCTTAGACTTTGCAAAAGGGAATGCCTACTCAAAAACTGGAACACATATTAGTTGCTGTATTTTGTATACTAAATGTAAACATGAACTTACTGCACCACAAGCCTAATCAAAATAATGATTCATGCTTTCAAAGTTGGCTACAGGGGGCTGTAACTTTGTTAAACATCTTTGCAAGACCAAGACTGTGCACATGCTCAGTGTGGTCTGGGCAGCTTACAAATCGTCATAAATGATCAAAACAGCACAAGCCAAATAAGAAGCCAATGCAGCAAGACTGATTGATAATCAAAATATACAGACTGCGCTTGGTCTGTGGATACAAATATCGACACGGTCACTGGCTATTTTACAGGGAAACAGACAAAGCTTCTGGAGTTCTGGGAAGTAATGCGCTTCCCCCTGCAAAAACAATAAAATCCACATTAGATTACATGACAACACAGGACCCAGTGCAGTCTGTATATTCTGATTATTAATCAGTCTTGCTGTATTGGCTTCTGGCAGATATTATTTGACTTGTGTTGTTTTGATAATTTATAACGATCCCTAAGCAGCCCAGATCACACTGAGCATGTGCACAGTCTTGGTCTTGCAAAGATGTATAACAAAGTTACAAGATGACAGCCCCCTGTGGCCAACTTTGAAAGCATAAATCATTTGTTTGATTAGGCTTGTGGTGCAGTAAGTTCATGTTTATGTTTAGTATACAAAATACAGCATTTCTACCCTTATTCTATTTTACACTTTCCTTGTCCTTTGAGGCCAGTCTTTTTTTTTATTATTAACATGTATTTTTATAGCGCCAACATATTGCACAGCTTAAAAATCGAGACAATCCGACCAGTTCCTAGGACAATATGCCTTAAATATGTATTGATACCAGTAGCTGCATTTTCATAATCGTTTAGTGTTCATTATTTAAACCATGTGTGGTATCTCCCTGCTTTTGAAATTGAATTCTACTTTCCCTGTAAAAGAAAACTTTCAGCAGCTGAAGCTGAATCTCCACTCTTGTCTTCACTGAGGGCCAATAACAAATATATTTACAAAACATCCTTCTTTGCACTCCTTATAACAAAAATCATACTTAGGCAGCTCTTTAATATAAACATACCCATAGACAGTAAGAGAGTCTGTTTTTTTAATAGCTGCTATGTTCTATTCCCTTTAATCACCTTTCTCTGCTATGTTTAATAATGCCAATCATTGTGAGCTGGAATAGGAATATTAGGGATACTGACACATTGCTTGATCAGATTTATAGAAAAATGTCAGTATCACTAGTAATAGAGGAATATAGTAGTCTTAGTTGTCAAGTTGTTTCTGGATTAGGGATCCAATACCCGTACAGAGCTGCTGGTATCTTTCTTGGTGTTTAAAATAGATAATGAAAGTTAATTGCACAGGTACAGATATGGGATCCGTTTTTCCGAAACCCATTATCCAGAAAGCTCCGAATTACAGAAATGCCATCTTCCACAGACTTCATTGTATCCAATGAATCCAGATTTTTAAAAATGATTTCCTTTTTCTCTGTAATAATAATAATAATAAAACAGTAGCTTGTACTTGATCCCAACTAAGATATTAATAGGGATGCACTGAATCCACTTTATTAGATTTGGCTGAACCCCTGAGTCCTTCGTTCCTGAGTCCAGGATTCGGTTCGGGATTCAGCCAGGATTCGGCCTTTTTCAGCAGTATATGGATTCAGCCGAATCTTTCTGCCTATCCGAACTGAATTCAAATCCTAATTTGCATATGCAAATTATACCCAGTGACAGAAATCACGTGACTTTTTGGCACAGAACAAGGACATAAAAAATGTTTTCCCCTTCCCACCCATAATTTGCATATGCAAATTAGGGTTCGGATTCAGTTTGGTATTCAGCCAAATCTTTGGGGAAGGATTCAGGGGTTCGACCTAATCCAAAATAGTGGATTCAGTGCATCCCTACAAAAGATTCTGTAGAATACTGAACCAAATCCTAATTTGCATATTCAAATTAGAGGCGGGACGGGAAATTTTTTTTTTACTTGTTTTATGACAAAAGGTCATTCGATTTCCCTCCCACTCCTAATTTGCATATTCAAATTAGGATTCGGATTAGGTTCTGCTGGCCAGAAGGATGAATCCGAATCCTGCTGAAAAAGGCTGAATACTGGCCAAATCCTGGATTTGTTGCTTGTCATTATTGGAAGTAAAACCAGCCTATTGGGTTTATTTAATGTTTAAATTATTTTGTAATAGATTTCAGGTATTAAAATCCAAATTACAGAAAGATCCGTTATCTATAGAGCCCCAGGTCCCGAGCATACTCAGAAGAGCAATCTGAACAATTTACATAATATCCTTATTAACTTTTTATTCCCTTTAAGGAGACCACCAACTAGCACTGAAATGTACATTACATATAAGGGGAGAACGTAAGGGGATGTTGTTTTTATTTATTTAACAATGGAGTTCACATAACGGATGCTACGACAATGGCATACAGTGTTTAATTTGGAGTTTTCTGGATAACGGGTGTCCAGATAATGGCTCACATTCCTGTATATCTATTTCCTAGTATTTAAATTTCTATTTTTTTTTGTGTGAAATTTGTGAAATAATGTATACACTATAATACAAAACTTCAAGTAAAAGCAGTTGCGTTTCTATTGAAGTCGATGAGAGACGATCAGATCCTCGCTTGACTTTTTTTTTTTTTTTTTTTTTTTTTTTTTTTTTTTTAAGCTTTAGCTTTTTTCAGATTTTTTTTTTCTGCAAGTAATTGAACAACCTCAACTTTTTGGAGATTTTCAAGGTTTTGGATTTTTTAGTACATATGAATTACATGGCGTTCCTGTTTTAGAGAGAGAGTTTAATCATATTTTTTTTTAAAATTCTAAAACCTCAACTGTTGGAAAAAACGGGCCTTCTTATATATGGATACAGAGAATAGATGGTTTTGGGTGCTGTGTAAGTGAATGAATGTAAATGTGAAAGGACACAACCAGCAGAAAAAACATTTGCAACATCTCTCTTGTTAGAAGCAATGTTGTTTCTCGCCAGAGCAGTTAGTCATGTAGAACGCTCATTACAAGGACGTGCTATAGAACACCGCATTTTGTTCCTTTACTGTCCCTAAACAGGGGGTAGTTTATGACTTTATATGTTACAAATTTGTGCTTTCTAAAAATAGAATCAATGGGCTGGTGCAGTCTATTTTTAAACCGAATGGTGCAGTCTATTTTTAAACAGAAAGGTGCAGTTTCGCTCTGGGAAAGGTGATATCGACAGTGTTTGAAATGTTTTGAATAAGAATCATATGATTGAGCTACAGTGTGGAATTTTGTTGTCAACCCAAGCACTAATCATTGAGCTTATGCTGAAAAAGGGGGTATACAGCCTCTTTAATGCTCCATTTTGTTTTACGTATTTATTGGATCACTAGGTCTTTATTATAACTGGCCAGATTTACCCCATATTATTATTATTAACATGTATTTCTATAGCGCCAACTTGTTGCGTAGCGCCATATAGCAGTGATCCCCAGCCAGTGGCTCGCAAGCATCATGTTGCTCCCCAACCTGTTGGGTGTTTCTCCCAGTGGCCTCAAAGCAGGTGTTTATTATTAAAATTCTTGTCTTGTTTTGGTTGCATAAAACTAGATCTGAGCCTTCTTTAGACTACCAAATAGCCAACCACAACACTAATTTGGCACCCCATAAACTTTTTTTTTTCATGCTTGTGTTGCTCTCCAAACCTTTTTTTATTTTTTTTTTTTTACAATTAAATGAGGCTCATGGGTGAAAAATGTTGGGTAGCCCTGCCATATAGTATTGACTGCTGACTTTCCAGTTTATAGGCCCTTAGGCCATTGTTATCCAGGAATACAATAACAGCAATGCCACTTGTGTACCCAAACAGATTAGAAGCCTGGTAACAGAGTTTCCATCAGACCTTTTTAACCCAATAGTTGCTTGGCCAAATTTGACAAAGATTGTTAAAGGACAAGGAAAGTTAAATTAAAGTAGGCTAGAAATGTTGTACATGATGTTTTGTGATGTACCAGCCCAAGGCAACCACAGCCCTTTAGTAGTAAAGATCTGTGTCTCCCCAGTAGATGCCCCAGTAGCTCCCCATCTTCTTTTCTGATTCTGATTCACTGATTCACATGCTCTGTGCTGCTGTCACTTACTGAGCTTAGGGACCCACTCACAATATACACTATCACATAGTGTAATAGAAATATAGTCACAATATAAGGCTGATTAGTCAATAATACAGATAATTATTACATGGCAGCACAGAAACCAGTGCAATTAGCATCAGAATTTAAAGGGCAAGGAAAGGCAAAGAAATAAAATCCCATTTTTACTTTTATGAAAAAGAAATCTCCAATATACTTTAATTAAAAAATGTGAACCATTTTTATAAGAAACCTGATTGAATTCAGTGAAATTCTCCCTTCATTTAGTGCTGTGGATAGGAATTGTCAGACGGTCCCTAACTTCTGCAATGGAAAGAATCATACTTATGAAAAGCAGGGGGAGCCCCTGCCTTACTTACCAGCCATGCAGAACTTAAGCAGCTTTGTTTTTTGATCATTTATGATGATCCCTAAGAAGCCCAGATCACACTGAGCATGTGTATGTAGTCTAGTCTTGCAAAGATGTATAACAAAGTTACAAGATGACAGCCCCCTGTGGCCAACTTTGAAAGCATAAATCATTTGTTTGATTAGGCTTATAGTGCAGTAAGTTCATGTTTATGTTTAGTATACAAAATACAGTATTTCTAGCCTTATTCTATTTTATACTTTCCTTGCCCTTTAGTAATCAGCCCTGTAGCATCAGCTTATATTACAGACAGACCTAATTTTCTGCTGGAATAATAAGTGACGACCCCTTAGCTTAGCTTCTCAACAGCTGCTCAGAGCCCACTGAGCATGTGAGTGTCACAGACACTTTCCAAGATGGTGACTCCCTGTGACGAGTTTGAAGTCCTGGATCGTTGCTGCTATTGACAAGCTGAAACTTTAGCCTCGTGCAATAAGTTTAGTATAAAAAACATGGCATTTTTAGCCCTATTCATTTTTAGGGTTTAGTTCTCTTTTAAAGAGTGGATCAGCTGGTGTAGGAGGAAATTTAAAGGGGTGGTTCACCTTAAAGTTAACTTTTAGTATATTGTAGAAGGGCCAATTCTAACAAACTTTTCAATTGGTCTTCATTATTTATTTTTCATTTTAATCATTTGCAATTTTCTTCTGTTTCTTTGCAGCTTTCAAATGGGGGTCACTGACACCATCTAAAAACAAATGCTCTGTAAGGCTACAAATGTATTGTTATTGCCACTTTTTATTACTTATCATTCTATTCAGTCCATCCCCTATTCATATTCCAGTCTCTTATTCGAATCAATGCAGGGTTGCTATGGTAATTTGTACCCTAGAAACCAAATTGCTGACACTGCAAACTAGAGAGCTGCTGAATAAAAAGCTAAATAACTATAAAACCACAAACCATAAAAAATGAAAACCAATTGCAAATTGTCTCAGAATAGCACTCCCTACATTATACTAAAAGTTAACTCAAAGGTGAACAACCCCTTTAAATTCTGCTTTTCTATGAAATAAAAAGGGCAGAGATGATAACCAAATTAATTGGAGATATGTAAGGTTTTACATGATGTTTTAAAGCCCCAACAGTTGTTTCCGTATAAGCAATATCATGCACCCCCCTGGCAACGCAAGTTAGCTATTTACCATACAATTGCACAACTTGTTTGTACAGAGTTCATGTACTCCTTGCGTTATTCCACATATTATAAATATAATGTAACACAGGTATAATATAAGGTATAAACCCCACACACCCCCTACACTGTGGACCCTAGCAAGCAGATTGCTGAAATTGCAAACTAGAGAAAAAGAGGGAATAAAAAATTGTAATAACTCAAAAACCAGAGATAATAAAAAAAAAAATTAAAACCAGTTGTCTCAGAATATCATTTATTCTGCTTATAGCGCTTTATAGCAATAGAACAAAGAATGAGTTTAGCTTGGCTACACCTCAACTTTAACTAGTGCTGTGACTGAATGTAAGCTATAAATGAGAATAGGCCTCTTTCTTGCAAAATACGCTGTGTAACTTAATGAGGTCAGTGGCCTAGAGTCTCCCCCCACCCCCCAGTTAAAGGCAAGCTAATTATATCCCAGAACCATTCAATTTGTAATTGTGTTAGTGGTAAAATATATGCCAGTAACCTAAAAAAAAGCGAAAGAATTTCACTGCCAGCAAGGACACATTCTCCTCTGCTTTTAATGACATTTCTATGTGGCTGAACGCATAAGCCATTTATAGTCATTGTAAAAAGAACAACGCAAAATTAGGTCACAAACTTTTACTTCTGTGTGGGGGATCTCCGATTGGCTCCAGACATCACGTGTCCTTGAATCCGGGTTCCTGGCTTAGGAACTTTCATCCACATCCCACAAACGGATTGTTTAACACGATTTCAGTTAAAAATTATGTTACTTTATTAGTTCCATAAAAATTTTTTAGCTTTGATACAGGTCATGACAATCACCACTGACGCGTTTCGTGCCCCATGGCACTTCCTCAGAGTGTTACAGATTTCTAACAAGACATAACTTTATAGCAAGTCTGGATGACAAACAATTCACACAATTTTTCTTAAAGGTATATTGCACATATATCCATTATGATTTTTAAAAACATCACAAGTTGTTAAAAGAACTGTTTTTGATTCCATGTATGTTTCATGTCTCCCTTTTGGGGATAATTCTATTACACTTTGTGGAAGTTTGCTTAAAACTGACTTTATTTTTATTTTTACTTTTATTAGTTTGGTAAGCTGTTTTATTCAATATAATATTTGATCTCCCAATCTTTATTTAAACCCAACGGTTTTTCAGTTTCTAAAGTAAACATCCACCAAGTTTCTCTTTTATTAATCAATTTCTCCATATCCCCCTTTCTCCTATCTAATCTGACATGTTCGATGCCTTGGAAGGATAAACATCTATCATTACCATTATGTTTGGTTAGAATATGTTCCGCTATACATGCTATATGTTCCAAAATCCTATCCTTCATTCTCCGCATGGTTCTACCAACGTATTGACTTCCACATATACATGTAGCCAAATATATCACTTTATCAGTTTTACAATTTATATAGGATTTGCACTTATATTCTTTCCCAGTAAGTGAACTCCTAAAATCCTTCGATACCTTTATGTAATTGCAAGCCTTACAGACCCTTGCTCTGTCCATATTTATACATACCCACATTAGTTAACCAATTAGGTCTTCTATGTTCAAATTTTTCAGGTAACATACTAGGGGATATATGGCTAGCAATTGATTTACTTTTCCTATATGGACAAGTAACCACCCGGAACCGCTTCTGGAGGGCATCCCGATTGGACAATTCCTTAGATTAAGAAGGATTTGTTCCACTTGGGAGGCTTTCCAGAGAGCGGCAATGGATTTGTGGGACAGGCTAGAAAAGAGAGCATATAGCACTAGAACTTTAAAAAAGGCATATGATAGAGCTGTCCTAAGTGATCAAAACCATATGCTAAGGGAGAGTGGTAGGAATAAGTGTGATAGAACTAAAAAACAAAAAAAACATAAGAGAACAAAAACAACTGATAGGGATAAAGTTTATTTTGTGACAGATTACAGTAATGAGGCAAACGATACAAAGAAGATAATAATGAAACACTGGCATGTGATCAGTGCGGATCTGGTATTAAACATTGAAAAACCATGGTTTACATATAGGAAAAGTAAATCAATTGCTAGCCATATATCCCCTAGTATGTTACCTGAAAAATTTGAACATAGAAGACCTAATTGGTTAACTAATGTGGGTATGTATAAATATGGACAGAGCAAGGGTCTGTAAGGCTTGCAATTAGATAAAGGTATCGAAGGATTTTAGGAGTTCAGTTACTGGGAAAGAATATAAGTGCAAATCCTATATAAATTGTAAAACTGATAAAGTGATATATTTGGCTACATGTATATGTGGAAGTCAATACGTTGGTAGAACCATGCGGAGAATGAAGGATAGGATTTTGGAACATATAGCATGTATAGCGGAACATATTCTAACCAAACATAATGGTAATGATAGATGTATATCCTTCCAAGGCATCGAACATGTCAGATTAGATAGGAGAAAGGGGGATATGGAGAAATTGATTAATAAAAGAGAAACTTGGTGGATGTTTACTTTAGAAACTGAAAAACCATTTGGTTTAAATAAAGATTGGGAGATCAAATATTATATTGAATAAAACAGCTTACCGAACTAATAAAAGGAAAAATAAAAATAAAGTCCGTTTTAAGCAAACTTCCACGAAGTGTAATAGAATTATCCCCAAAAGAGAGACATGAAACATACATGGAATCAAAAACAGTTCTTTTAACAACTTGTGATGTTTTTAAAATTTATAATGGATATATGTAAGGATATATGTGTAATATACCTTTAAGAAACATTGTGTGAATTTTGTCATCCAGACTTGCTATAAAGTTATGTCTTGTTAGAAATCTGTAACACTCTGAGGAAGTGCCATGGGGCATGAAACGCGTCAGTGGTGATTGTCATGCACTGTATTGAAGCTAAAAAAATTTAATGGAACTAATAAAGTAACATAATTTTTAACTGAAATCGTGTTGAACAATCCGTTTGTGCAAAATTAGGTCAGACCAGGTTTTTGGTAAGACTATTATTGTTTATTTAAAACGGCTCCATAGAAGCATGAATGTGTGTAAATAAAAGGTACAGGTATGGGATCCTTTATTTGGAAACCCCTTATCCAGAAAGCTCTGAATTACTGAAAGGACGTCTCCCATAGATTCCATTTTATTCAAATAATCTAAATATTTAAAAATGATTTCCTTTTTCTCTGTAATAACAAAACAGTAGCTTGTACTTGATCCCAACTAAGAAATAATTAATCATTATTTGTAGCAAAACCAGTCTATTGGGTTTATTTAAAGGTATACTGTCAATTTTTCAAAATGCATCAGTTAATAGTGCTGCTCCAGAAAAATTATGCATTAAAATCCATTTCTCAAAAGAGCAAACAGATTTTTTTTTTCATTTTGAAATCTGACATGGGGCTAGACATTGACATTGTCAATTTCCCAGCTGCCCCAAGTCATGTGACTTGTGCTCTGATAAACTTCAATCACTCTTTACTGCTGTATTCCAAGTTGCAGTGATATTACCCCCCCCCTTCCCCGCACCCAGCAGCCTAACAACAGAACAATGAGAAGGTAACCAGATAACAGTTCCCTAACACAAGATAACAGCTGCCTGGTGGATCTAAGAACAACACTCAATAGTAAAACCCATGTCCCACTGCGTACTATTCAGTTACATTGAGAAGGAAAAACAACAGCCTGCCAGAAAGCAGTTCCCTCCTAAAGTGCTGGCACAAGTCACATGACCAGGGCAGCTGGGAAATTGACAAAATGGCTAGCCCCATTTGCTCTTTTAAGAAATGGATTTCAGTGCAGAAGTCAACTGGAGCAGTACTATTAACTGATGTGTTTTGAAAAAAACATGTTTTCCCAGGACCGTATCCCTTTAATGATCACTTGATTTTCTAGTGGACTTAAGGTATGAAGATCCAAATTACAGAAAGATCCATTATCCTGAAAGCCCGGGGTCCCCAGCATTCTGGATAACAGGTCCTATACCTGTATATGAGTTGTCCCAAAAGTTGCATTCCACAAAGCATTTTTAAGTTTATGGCTAACAACTGTGGGATTTTTATGGTCTTTTATCCCATGTCCAGTCCTATGTGTAATATCACATTGTGTCCCTAAACCTCTATAACGTAGAAGATATTATAGTGTATTTGGTTACCTTTCTTTGTACCCTGGATGAGGGAATATGTTACAGCAGTTTCCCATCTGATTGTAATAAACCTGGTCATGCACCTGCCAATAATTTGTCTTTCAAATCCATTTATATCTGCCATATTTTAGTATAGTAATTTAGGTTTGGCCCTAGTATCTGCACTGAAGCTGCACAAGCTGACATTTCTTTGTAGCATACTGATCATTTTCATTATTGAAATCTAGTCACCCTTGCGTATAACTGAATTATCCTAATATCCAACTAACTAACTAGCTGCATATTCCAAGTAAGCATTATTTCTTCCTTTCCCCCCATTTATCTTAATCACCCCTAAATGAGGGCATACAGTTGTGCTCATACGTTTACATACCCTGGAAGAATTTATGATTTTTGAACCATTTTTCAGAGAATATGAATGATAACGCAAAAACGTTTTTCACTCCTGGTTAGTGGTTGGCTGAAGCCATTTATTGTCAAACAATTGTTTTTACTCATTTTTAAATCATAATCACTACACAAACTACCCAAATGACCCTGATCAAAAGTTTATATACCCTGGTGATTTGGCCTGATAACATGCACACAACTTGACACAAAAGGGTTAGAATGGCTATTAAAGTGGACCTGTCACCCAGACACAAAAATCTGTATAATAAAATTCCTTTTCAAATTAAACAAGAAATCCAATTTCATTTTTTTATTAAAGCATTCATAGCTGTTTTAAGCTCATTTAAAAATCTCAGCTGTCAATCAAATATTGTCTGACACTCCTCTATGCCTTAGGCATAGAGGCGGGGCAGATAATTACTTTCACTTTCCATTCAGCACTTCCTAGATGTCACTGCTCCCCACACATTCCCCCAGTTCTCTTAACCATTTAATTGTGTAGCCAGGACATGGGGATAGACATCGGGTCCCCCATTCTGGTGCACAAACAAGATTCTGAGATGATACAAGTCTTTGTCTTAATAACAGTGTCCACAAAATGGCTCCTGCCTGCTTCCTATAATTATGAATTCCCAGACTGAAAGAAACAAGATTCAAATAATTTATATAGTGTAATTTATGTTCATTTTGCTTGACTAATGTGATAAAATATGATTTTGAATATTTTTTTGGGGTGACGGGTCCACTTTAAAGGTAACCATCTTCACCTGTGATCTGTTTGCTTGTAATTAGTGGGTGTTTACAAAAGGCCAATGACTTTCTGGACTCCTGACAGACCCTTGTATCTTTTATCCAGTGCGGCACTGATGTTTTTTGTATTCTAAGTCATGGGGGAAGCAAAAGAATTGTCAAATAATCTGTGGGAAAAGGTAATTGAACTCTATAAAAGAGGAAAGTGATATGAGAAAATATCAAAGGAATCGAGAATTCCAATCAGCAGCGTTAAACTCTAAGAAGTGGAAAATGAGGGACTCTGTTGAAACCAAACCATGGTCAGGTAGACCAACTAAAATTTCAGCCACAACTGCCAGAAAAAATGTTGGGGATGCAAGGAAAAACCCACAAATACAAAAAATACTGGAGGAAAATTTCCACTCATCAGCCCGGAAGCTGCGCATGGGACGTACTTGGACATTCCAACACAACGATCCAAAACACAAGGCCAAGTTGACCTGTCATTGGCTACAGCAAAATAAAGTGAAGGTTCTGGAGTGGCCATCTCAGTCTCCTGACAGTCTCAATATCATTGAGTCACTCCTGTAAGGAACCCCCCTCCCCTGTGTATAAATACAATCAATTAAAAATTCAATACTGTTAAAGAAATAAACAAGTTATTCTTCAGTATTTCAATCTCCACAACCTTTCACTCTTCGTGCTCTCGTCATGCTAAGATCTGGGTCAGATTTTGATTGACAGGTAGGGCTAATGCGTCTTTTAGGGGCTCTCCCCTTCTTAGCAGAATAACTCAAATAACCAACTCCAGCACAAACGGTAACAAAATAACAGACGCTGGCAAACACACTGCACACAGAGAAACAGAGCTGGTAATTTTTTACTAACCCCTCCTGCAGATTTTTGACATGGCTGCCATCTTCGTTCTTCGGTCTTTTTCTGAAATAGACTGGCATTTTCAGCGAATGCGCAGTTGGAGGAGATTTCTGGAACTGAACCACTGTGCACTTTTGTAAAACTTTTGAACTGAAGAAAGAAGATGGTGGCAGTGAACTCCCGTGCCAAAAATCTGTAGGAGGGGTAAGTAAAAAGGTAGGCTGGGAGGAGGGTTTTTTCTCTTACAGATTTATTATTAGGGATGCACCGAATCCAGGATTCGGTTTGGGATTCGGCCAGGATTCGGCCTTTATCAGCAGGATTCGGATTCGGCCGAATCCTTCTGCCTGGCCGAACCGAATCCTAATTTGCATATGCAAATTAGGGCCAGGGAGCTAAATCACGTGACTTTTTGGCACAAAACAAGGAAGTAAAAAATGTTTTCCCCTTCCCACCCATAATTTGCATATGCAAATTAGGGTTCGGATTCGGTTCGGTATTCGGCCAAATCTTTCGGGAAGGATTCGGGGGTTCGGCCGAATCCAAAATAGTGGATTCAGTGCATCCCTATTTATTATTATTATTATTATTATTATTATTATTATTATTAACATGAATCTCTATAGCCCCAACATAATGCTTAGCACGTGATTTCCTTCTCCTTTAAAGAATGAGCACCAAGGTTAAGGGTGCAACCCCCCCCAAAGGATTTATTATTATTATTATTATTAATAATAAAAATATGTATTAATATTGCAGCAGCATATTTTGTAGTACTTTATTAGACCGAACTGTCAATCAAAAATTGACTCCACCTACTGCATGAAGACAGAATGAAGAGAGAAAATTCTCAATGAGAATTTGGACTCCATATTTAAAAAACGCTGCATATTTACGCAACGTGTGGTTTCAAACATGCAGATCCCATAGTGTCTATTGATTTTTGTTTCTGCTAAAAAACTCCAGTACTGGCATCCTGTGGAGGATTTCAGCTTGCAAACGCCCTGTGTGAATTGCCATAGTGTTTTTTCCATTATTTTCAGTGGTAGTGCTATTGATGCGTAGTTACGTGACGTAAAAACACCACGTTGATTATTTCATAAAATGTACAGATTGATTATAATTACAAAGTTTCTTATTTCAGCAAGATGAAGCTTATATTCGATTTTTCATTTTCTCTATAAATCCCCTTTAGGGTAAGGAAACACTAGGCGATTTGGGGAGATCGCCTGGGGAGCCTGGCGACTAATCACCTCGACTTTGCGGCGACCAATCTCCCCGAATGCCTTCCCTCACTCTGCACCTGGCTAAAATGAAAAATCGCCTGCGCTTGTCACATGCGTCGATTTTGTTTTCCGAAGTCGCCCGAAGTTCCCTCGCGAGTGGTGGCAGTAGCATCTCAGATAATTTTTAAATATATTATCCATTGTAATGAAGCTGGAAACCACTGAGATAGCCCACAGCAAAACACTCATTCACACCCTTCCGCTTTAAATACAATATCCCTGTATAATAGAGGGTGTGTGTTTGTACTGCATGTAAATCAAAACCTGTTTTAATGTTAAAAACTAAAGCAACAGTTGGGAAAAATGATCACATTCTTTACATGGATGAAACAAATACATTGTTGTGCATTATTATTCCTTTAGTATTTAACTTTATACAAAAGTGTATCCTAAATCTTTTTTTTTTTTGTGCCGCATTTTTCATATAGATTGCCCTGTTTGGGACTACTGTATATTGATTTCTTGTCAGACATCTCTGCTGTATCTCTGGGGAAGAGCAGAGAATGTAACATTATGGAGAATAGAAATGAGCAAAACTCTTCTGGTCATTTTCTTTACCCCTGGGAGTTGTTTACTGGATTTTGGTGTATTTTAATTATCGAGTTCCCTGAGGAGGTAATGTTTGCTCATGTATGTGAATTTTGAACAATCGACAAGCATCAGGTATTTTTTTTTTAAAATAAAAACGGGCTTGAACTCTGGATGCACCAAATCCATATATTTTCGGGATGTTTTTGAATGCTGAATCTTCCTTAAAACATTTGGTCAATTTCTGACTCAAATTAGAACGCTAGTATGCATTTTTTACATTTGTGATAAAATTGTGGAATTAAAGCGGATGCCCACCTTTTTCATAGTCCTCACAGGCTGGTTGGTGCTTACCGAATTCTGGTTCAGCAATTGGGAGAGGGAAGATAAGTCTTTGGTGAAGGAAGATGGCACCCCCCCCCC
>CM044446.1:88425108-88453118 GCA_024363595.1 Xenopus borealis | reverse complement strand
TAATTTTGAAAGGACTTTTATTATACAGATTTTTGTGTCTGGGTGACGGGTCCACTTTAAAGACGTCTGTTCGGCACTACCGCATTCAGGACATCGGCATTCGGCAGCACGGTTTCAGCGCTCACAAGGGCCCGGGACACTTGTCCCTCCTGTCCCCCTATAGCGACCCTGCTCCCAACTGTTACTGAAATGTCCCCACTTGATATTCTGCACTGTACAATTTCTAACTTAATGTGGCAGATCTTAACTCGATATGCCCATTTAATGGCTTGGCGATAACGGGTGAATCCGAATGTTCGACCCTGGATTATAATTCTGCGAATGGGCGCTGATGGTTCGCAGAACCACATCAACTAGCCGGATCACAGGGGAAAAAATCTAACTTGCCGATTGATATGTGGCTGATTTTTTACCTTATATAGATCAGGAGGATCCGTCAGAGGCCCCCCACACATGGGCAGACAAGCTGCCAAATCAGTCTAAAGGACTGATATCGGCAGATTTAATCTGCCCGCGGATGGCAGATTGGCTTTTGGCAGAGGGCCAGAACACTCAGCAGGTGCACTTCAAAGCAAAGAAGCAATTGTAACAATTGAAGATAAGCTGGTCTTTTGAGAAAACTGACTTGCGGCCTAAAGGGCAATAGACTGTAATAACTGTAAACTGTAATAACGCATAAAAACCACAGCAATGTGTTCAAAATTTCACAACCTGACAAATTTTGTAAAATGAACATGGTAATTAGGGGGTGTGGCCACAAAACGGGCATGGTCAAAAAAATTCTTTCTATTCTTTTTCTATTTCCAGAAAATTGGGAGGTATGATCAGTGTTCTGCCAAATGAATTCAACCCCTAAGGATTCGGCTAAATTCCAGATTTGATGTTACCCTAACCCTACTGTGATTAAAAAAATTTAGAGGCGTGTCCAGCCTCCCTAATAAGGTTTTATCAAAAAAAACATTGTTTGCCCCTAGTAGCAAATAGAGAATGGCATGTCCATGGTACTAACTTGTTTTCATGTTCAACAAAACTCATTAAAGGATACAAATTAATTTAGTAAACAAAATGCAGGTTGTACTTGAACCTCGTAATTAGATAAGGTAAAGATGCATGGGATACACAAGTACTGTGCTATTATAGGAAGCATAGCCAATGTTTTTCATAGGCTAAGAACGTGTTCATAATGTGTGCATTTTACACCAAGGGACTGCAACTGCTGCATTAAAAAAAAAAACATATTATACTATACCTTAACAATAAGAGATCCTATTGAGTCCACCATTATGTTTTTCTTTTCTTGAGCACAAATTATAGCCACAACAAACTCATTTTTACACAGCCGGCTTTGCTAGATGATATACGGTAGACCTTTTGAAAGGTTCCCCTTGCCCTGTTAAGAAGAAACTCAGTAATACACTTTTTTAAAGGCATACTGTCATGGGAAAACATGTTTTTTTCAAAAATGCATCAGTTAATAGTGCTGCTCCTGTAGACTTCTGCACTGAAATCCAATTCTCAAAAGACCAAACAGATTTTTTTATATTCAGTTTTGACATGGGGCTAGCCATTTTGCTAATTTCCCAGCTGCCCCAGTCATGTGACTTGTGCCAGCATTTTAGGTGGGAGCTGTTATTTGGTTACCTTCCCATTGGTATGTTGTTAGACTGCTGTGGTGGTGGTGGGGGGAGGTGATATTCAAACTTGCTGTACAGCAGTAAAGAGTGGTTGAAGTTTATCAGAGCACAAGTCACATGGCTTGGGGCAGCTGGGAAATTGGTAATATGTCTAGCCCCATGTCAGATTTCAAAATGAAATATAAAAAAATCTGTTTGCTCTTTTGAGAAATGGATTTCAATGCATAATTCTTCTGGAACAGCCCTATTAACTGATACATTTTGAAAAAAAAAAAAATTCCCATGACATTATCCCTTTAAGGGCTGAATGGTTGACATTACACAGAACAAAGAAAATGCAGCATAGTGTGTGTCTTTCATTGGAACAATAGCCCCCGTAACATGATAGCAGATCTATTGTTGCATGGATAGGAGGGCAATGAATTCACTATTCTTTACAAGTTCAAGGCAATATATCATGCAGCAGAGACTAGATGCTACTACTTGTAGTTGCATCTTGGAAATCACTCAAGCCAATAGGCTGCACAGGTAACAATTACTGATATCCTTCCGATACATGAATTTAGCAATGAACAGGCCCATTTGGCAGCTTCTCTACCTGTGCATGGAGCCTTTTCATCAGTAAGCAGGTAACTCTCTCCCCATTGATCTCCATTATCATTGGACTTGGGCCAGCCTTATTGGCCCACTAACTGTGTGTAAAGACAGCTTAAGGGCTAGACCACAAGGGGGCGACTAATCTCCCTGAATTGCTTGCCCGTGTCTCACGCCCACTAAAATGTAAAGTCGCCTGCGCCTATTCACACGCGGCACTGCGTTTTCCTAATTTGCAGAAAATTGCCTCGTGAGGGAATTTCGAGCGACTTAGAAAAAGCAGCGCCACGTGAGAATAGGCGCAGGCGAATTAGCGGGCGTGAGACACGGGCAAGCAATTCAGGGAGATTAGTCGCCCCAAAGAAGCGGCGATTAGTCGCCAGGCGACTAATCTCCCTGAATCTTCCTGTGTAGTCTAACCCTTAGAAAAAGCTGGTTACTTTATGGCTTTCATATATTTTAGGAGACAACACCAGCAATACCAGTACAGCAAGCTCACACATGGTATTGTATATTCTTTATCATACTTTATTCTTGGAATTTTTAAAAACCGTAACACACACACAAAAAAAAGCATTTCAAAGGGATTATACTGTACTATAATTTACTGTTGCCCCGCACTGATAAACGGTATGTGTTGGCTTTAGAAACACTACTATAGTTTATATAAACAAGCTCTGGTGTAGCCGTGGGGGCAGTTATTCAAGGAAAAGGTTGCATAGAATATGCACTCTTCTGTAGAATATCATTGTATTCTATCTATTATCTGCTAAGTAGCCTGTGCTTTGATTGACTGCCCCTATGGCTACACCACAAGTTGTTTATATAAACTATAGTAGTAGCATAGTAGTGTTTCTCAAGCCATGTAATAGTTACTTTAAAAATGTTTTTTTTTTTTTTTTGGTGTTCCTTCAAGTGCCTGCTTAATTGCTTTTTTTCTTTCATTTTCTGAAAAGAGAGCTGCTCTTAAGCTTTTCAAACCCCTTGCCTTTCAAGTGGTTTGGTCTGTGGTTGAGATTGGTTTGAGAAATATTGCTGTTGTTTGCAGGTGGTCAGAAACCACAGGAATATGGCCACAGACATAGCTGTGCAGTGTGACAGGCGCAGTGTAGGGATGGGCACATTTTTTGTGCCTTGTTTCGCCTCGGAAATGACGCCTATAGACTTGAATGACGTTACACGTCTAAGGCTAAGGCCAGACGGGGAGATTCGGGGGCATTTTATCGCCTGGCGACTTCTCGCCGCGACTTGTAGCCCCCGAACCTCCCTGAACAGCCACTTACCTAAGCGCACCGGCGTTGCTTGAAAACGCCGGCGCGTATCCACACGGAGCGGAGCGCTTTTTGAAATTGCTCCGAATTGCCTGGCGAGGCAATTTGGAGCAATTTTACAAAGCGCGCCGCTCCATGTGGATACGTGCCGGCGTTTTCAAGCAACGCCGGTGCGCTTAGGTAAGTGGCTGTTCGGGGAGGTTCGGGGGCTACAAGTCGCGGCGAGAAGTCGCCAGGCGATAAAATGCCCCCGAATCTCCCCGTCTGGCCTTAGCCTAAAAAAATAAATTCAATGAAATTTCATCTGCGGTTTTCCTCCAGCTGCAGATTTTCGTGAGGCGAAACGGGTCAAATCAATCCATCCCTAGTTCAGTGATTTCCAACTCCTTCAATATCTGCTGACATCATGGGCAAGGTGTAGATCACCTTAAAGGGATCCTGTCATGGGGAAAGAAATTTTTCCCCCAAAATGCATCAGCTAATAATGCTGCTCGAGAAGAATTCTGCATTGAAATCCATTTCACAAAAGAACAAACAGATTTTTTTTATATTTCATTTAGAAATTTGACAAGGGGCTAGACATATTGTCAATTTCCCAGCTGCCCCAAGTCATGTGACTTGTGCTCTGATAAACTTCAATCACTCTTTAATGCTGTACTGCGAGTTGCAGTGATATCACCCCCTCCCTTTCCCCCACCCAGGAGCCTAACAACAGAAAAATGGGAAGGTAATCGGATAACAGCTCCCTAACACAAGATAACAGCTGCCTGGTAGATCTAAGAACAGCACTCAATAATAAAAACCCATGATCCACTGCGTACTATTCAGTTACAATGAGAAGGAAAAACAGCCTGCCAGAAAGCAGTTCCCTCCTAAAGTGCTGGCACAAGTCACATGACTGGGGCAGCTGGGAAATTGACAAAATGGCTAGCCCCATGTCAGATTTCAAAACTGAATATAAAAAAATCTGTTTTCTCTTTTGAGAAATGATTTCAGTGCAGACGTCTACTGGAGAAGCACTACTAACTGATGTGTTAAAAAAAAAAACAAACTTGTTTTCCCATGACAGTTTCCCTTTAAACTTCAATTTTATTAAGAATGCCATGTAAAATTGCACATTAGTGAAGGACTTGAAAAGTAGAACTTAACCCTAAAATATGTACTCTCTATCTTCAACGTGATTTTTTTTTTTTTTTTTAAAGCCTCAGCCACTTTCGAAGATTTCCAGATCCGCCCCCATGCATTGTTTGTCCATTCATATCGAGCGCCAGCATTCTGCGACCATTGCGGAGAGATGCTTTGGGGTTTGGTGAGACAGGGCCTCAAGTGTGAGGGTAAGTACAGCAATAAGTCTGCATTATTATGTGAACCTTGGGCAATAAAGACTCTTTAGCTGGGCAGCCCAGTTAGGAAACATAATTGTTCCCTTGCCTTTGAAAGCACTTTTATTTTTTTTATCTCTCCAAGGGCAATGATATTACAGACAAAGATATGTTTCATTATTGTAATAGCAAAGATAAAACCTTTGTAGTACTCACTGTAATAATATTCCAACCTGGACAATATACTGTAGGTTGCAGTCAGGGAAGTATTCCAGAGAAAAGCAGCCCCTGTGATTGTAGGGGGCCCCATGAGGCCCTAATTAATATAACATTTCTATAAATATTGGTAAAACAAGTCAACCTTTTTGGGGAGCTGAACAATAACTTGCTTTGGGGTCCGGTAATATCTAGTTACACCACTGGTTGCAGTAAAATGTAAGTTAAAGGAAAACTATACCCCCCGAACTATGTAGGTCTCTATAAAAAGATATTGCATAAAACTACTCATATGTAAAACCCTGCTTCATGTAAATAAACCATTTTCATAATAATATACTTTTTTAGTAGTATGTGCCATTGGGTAATCATAAATAGAAAATTGCCATTTTAAAAAATAAGGACAGTCTCCTGGGATCCTAGGATCCAACGGTGCACACAAACATACCAAACGAACTATAAAGTTAGGTCACATGAGCCAATTAACAGACAGAGTTGTGTCTTTTGCTTCCACACTTCTTCCTGTTACAGTTAGAGTTGAAATATTTCTGGTCAGGTGATCTCTGAGGCAGCACACAGACCATCACCCAATGGGGGTTCAAGGCAAGAGATGTAAAAGGGCGATATTTACTTAAATATATATTCCAGTTTGATAAGATTCTTTAATATGTCACTTGATTTGATATAAACTATCTGTTGCTCAAAAATTCATTTTCGGGGTATAGTTTTCCTTTAATAAATGGTGCATGCTACCAGTAGAAAGACGATATACCCTGTATCGCATTTTGTGTCTTTTTCAGCTGTGACCGTGACATCACATACCTTAATTTATGTGAGTGTATCCTTCAGCTGAGCTACATTGTACATCTCATTTTATGTGAATGATAGATGTATTGTATCTCTATATTACTTGCTGCTTCATATTTTACTCCTCGCTCTCTCAACTAATACATTTTCACTACAAGTGTTTTTCAACCTAGTGCTTCTTTTCTCTCTCTCTGTTTAGCCCCTAGTTTTTTGTTTCATATCTGAATGCCAGTGTCAAGTGTCGTCATGCTGTTACTATATTCTTGGGTTATTCACCAACACAAAGGAGGACACGACTTCACCGGCATACACTTAGGGCAGATTTACTAAAATTCAAATTCGAGGGTTAAAAAAACCCCTCAAATTGCATTTAAAGGGGAAGTGGTCGAATTGCAAAAAAATTAGAATTCTAATGTTTTTACTGCAATTCGACGACCACTTCAACCAATCGAACGTTCGAATATAAAAGATTTGATCGATTAAAAACGCATCAGTTAATAGTGCTGCTCCAGTAGACTTCTGCACTGAAATCCATTTCTCAAAAGAGCAAACAGATTTTTTTATCTTCAGTTTTGAAATCTGACATGGGGCTAGGTGGCAATCCTAGTCCTGACGAGGGATACTGTCAAGGGAAAACGTTTTTTTTTTCAAAATGCATCTGTTAATAGTGCTACTCCGACAGGCTTCTGCACTGAAATCCAATTCTCAAAAGAGAAAACAGATGTTTTATGTTCAATTTTGAAATATGACATGGGGCTAGACATATTATCAGTTTCCCAGCTGCCCCCAGTCTTGTGACTTGTGCCAGCACTTTAGGATGGAACTGCTTTCTGGCAGGCTATTTCTCCTACTTAAAGGGGTGGTTCACCTTCAAGTTAACGTTTAGTATATTTTAGAAGGGCCTATTCTAAGAAACTTTTCAATTGGTCTTCATTATTTATTTTTCATAGTTTTTTAATGATTTACAATTTTCTTCTGTTTCTTTGCAGCTTTCAAATGGGGGTCACTGACACCATCTAAAAACAAATGCTCTGTAAGGCTACAAATGTATTGTTATTGCCACTTTTTATTACTTATTATTCTATTCAGTCCATCTCCTATTCATATTCCAGTCTCTTATTCAAATCAATGCAGGGTTGCTGGGGGAATTTGTACCCTATAAACCAAATTGCTGACACTGCAAACTAGAGAGCTGCTGAAAAAAAAAAAAGCTAAATAACTATAAAACCACAAACAATAAATTGCAAAACCAATTGCAAATTATCTCAGAATATCACTCTCTATGTTATACTAAAAGTTAACTCCAAGGTGAACAACCCCTTTAAGTTACTGAATCAGTCTCAGTGGGACTTGGCTTTTACTATTAAGTGCTGTTCTTAGATCTACCAGGCAGCTGTTATCTTGTGTTAGGGAGCTGTTATCTGGTTACCTTCCCATTGTTCTGTTGTTAGGCTGCTGGTGGGGGGGGGGAGGTGATATCACTCCAACCTGCAGTACAGCAGTAAAGAGTGACTGAAGTTTATCAGAGCACAAGTCGCAGCTGGGAAACTGACAATAGCCTCATGTCCAATTTCAAAATTGAATAAAAAAAAAAAAAAATCTGTTCGATCTTTTTGAGAAATGGATTTCAGTGCAGAATTCAGCAGCACTATTAACTGATGCGTTTTGAAAAAAACATGTTTTTCCATGACCGTATCCCTTTAAGGTGTTTGAAGGTAGGGACTGGCACCCTAGCAGGTTTAAATAGTGGTGTTACGGTTGGCCGAAGGACTCTGACCCAAGTTACGTATGGTTCACCCTTACTAAGGGTTAACAGGTGTGGGTTTTGTCCAGGTCCGGTCTTAATAGCCTGTTCTACTGTGATTGTGAGCACTCGGGGGAGTTATACTGATACCTCCTCTTATGATAGCTATCCATTGCCTTACATT
The DNA here is from genome assembly GCA_024363595.1 of Xenopus borealis. Classification (NCBI taxonomy): domain Eukaryota; kingdom Metazoa; phylum Chordata; class Amphibia; order Anura; family Pipidae; genus Xenopus; species Xenopus borealis. Next base: position 88,445,346 of record CM044446.1, on the reverse strand, counting down.
TTGTGATGTTTCACTGCACTGTTTCCTGTGATGAACCGAAATGTTGGATAAATAAACCTAGTTTTTTTTCTTTATCCCTATCAATTTTGTTGTGTTATTCCTGTGTGTGCCATCACTTCTGTTTATATATATATATATATATATATATATATATATATATATATATATCTGTATATACATGCAGAATGCTGAAGCACACCAGGATTTTTCAAATCAAAAGCCTGTTTATTTAATCTAATAAACAAGCTTTGGTTTGAGAAGTCCCGGTGTGTTTCAGCATTCTTCATGGATATACTGTACATCTATTTCTCAACAGCACCCAGGTCTTTGTTCCAGAATTTTTTTTTTTAATTTAATTTTGCTTGCTAGTAATTGCATAATTACAGTTATTGCTGCAAAATCACACACATATATATGTTTGTGATCCTTTTTTTCCTTCCAGGTTGTGGTCTTAACTACCATAAGAGGTGCGCCTTCAAGATACCCAACAACTGCAGCGGAGTCCGCAAGCGCAGATTGTCTAACGTCTCGCTGACTGGAATGTCCAGCATTCGCACTTTGTCCGTTGAACCTCCCTCTAGTGCTCCTGATGAGCCTTTACTGGTATGAAGGGATCGGATAAGACCGCAATATCTGTAATATGTTCTACACAGCCTACAGAAATAAATATGTTTAGGGGGCACATTAATCACCTGATCAGGTTTAGGTAAACCTTGTGCACTGATCTAGTATCAGCCCTTGTCTGATGACGCATTTTTCTTTTGTAACATTCTTAACACATCGGTTGCTTTGGTTGGTCGTCTGCTTTATATAGACTGTTGGAAGGGGTTATGGCTGTATATGCAGATGCCTTTATATCTCCCTTCCTTGTCTGTGCTATCCAGGTATTTTTTCACGCAAGTTCATTTTAACACTTGGCTCTCTTCTCTCTCCCAACCTGCCTCCCCTTCCTTTCTCAGTCTCCTCTCAGTCCCAGCTATGAGGTATGTGATGTCTTTTCATCTTATTTTCCAACCCCAGCTGTTCATCCTTCCATGTGTCTGACTGCTGCCGCTGCAGGGGATTCAGCCATTAGCTGGTTAGTGCATTTATAGAAGGGAGCAGAGGTCAGAGTAGCATGGTGCCTGTGTAGGGGTACAAGGGGGAGAAAGGGGGGTGTAGGACTTTTTATGTTCTTTTTAGTAGGGATGCACCGAATCCAGGATTGTGTAAAGTGTAATTTTTCATCTAATGCAGCTCTGGGAGGGAGGGTCGCCAACAACCCAAAACTGTTCTAAATGGATACATTTAGTTGATACATTTCGTAGCTTTGTCCGTGCTGAGCAAAATCCCTGAGTTTCATTAAAGGAGAAATAAACCCTAAAAATGAATAGGGCTAAAAATACAAATTTTTTTATACTGAACTTATTGCACCAGCCTAAAGTTTCAGCTTGTCAATAGCAGCAATGATCCAGGACTTCAAACTTGTCACAGGGGGTCACCATCTTGGAAAGTGTCTGTGACACTCACATGCTCGGTGGGCTCTGAGCAGCTGTTGAGAAGCTAAGCTTAGGGGTCGTCACTAATTATCCAGCAGAAAATAAAGTTGGCCTGTAATATAAGCTGATGCTACAGGGCTGATTATTTAATTCTGATGCTAATTGAACTGGTTTCTGTGCTGCCATGTAGTAATTATCTGTATTAATGACTAATCAGCCTTATATTGTGACTATATTTCTATTCTGTCTGTACTGTATATTGTGAGTGGGTCCCTAAGCTCAGTAAGTGACAGCAGCACAGAGCATGTGAATCAGTGAATCAGTAGAAAAGAAGATGGGGAGTTACTGGGGCATCTTTGGAGACACAGATCTTTACTGCTAAAGGGCTGTGGTTGCCTTGGGCTGGAACACAAGCACAAAACATAATGTACAACATTTCTAGCCTACTTTTTGAATTTAACTTTCCTTGTCATTTAAAGGCAGCTGTTAGAATTGATACAATAGTTGCTAATACTCCAGAGATGCTGCTGAGAAATGTATCAAATGTTGCAAAATTGTAACAGTTTAGAGTCTGCATCTGAATTACTGAGCTGGCAGACTCAAACACCAGAGACACCAACATTCTGGGGAACAATCTGAAAACAACTGAACTGAACAACCCCTTTAATCGGGGAAAAGTTATTTCATATGTTTAGGGCTCCTTAAGGTGGCCATACACGGGCTGATAAAAGCTGCCGACGGACCAAGTCTTTCCAAGGCCCATGTATGGAGCCCTAGTAACGATGCACTGATTGGAATAAGAGGGTGGAATATGAATAGGAGAGGGACTGAATAGAAAGATAAGTAATAAAAGTAGCAATAGCAATACATTTGTAGCCTTACAGGTTATTTGTTTTTTGGAAGGGCTTTGTGACCCCCCCCCCCCATTTGACAGCTGGAAAGAGACAGAAGGAGAAGGCAATTTGAAAACTCTAAAAAATAAATAATGAAGACCAGTTGAAAAGTTTAGAATTAGCCATTCTATAACATACTAGAAGTTAAACTTTAAAGGAGAATTGAACCCTTTACCAAAAAAACCCTACCCCCCCCCCCAACCCACATAGAGTCCCCTCCTTCCCCCCAGCCTAGCTCCCACCCAGGGAAATGCTCCTAACTTTTTTTTACTTACCCCTCAGTGCAAATTCAGGAATTTCAGTTCACCGCAGGCGTCTTCTGGGTCTTCCGTAAACTGAGACATAGATCAGCGCATGCGCAGTTGGAGCAGTTTACCAGTTTGTGACAACTGCACATGCGCCGAACTGGCCTGAAATTGGCAAGCGCCAGAAGAAGACACGAAGACCCAGAACATGGCTGCGTTGAACTGCGATCCCTGAATCTTCACCTTGGGGTAAGTAAAACGTTAGGGGAATTTCCCTGGGGGGGGGGGGGCAGCTAGGCTGGAGGGAGGGGGGTCTATGTGGCTTTTTTTTGGTAAAGGGTTGAATTCAATTTAAATATGAATGCATGGCCATAGCTTATTGCTATAGATATGTTGTATAAATAACAAGTATAATAACTGAAAGAATGTAAAAAAAAAAATATGACACACTGATACATCCTAATTTTGCTTGTGTGTTTGAAGGTTCTGTAGTTCTGCAGAGACAGGGCTTCTGATACAGAGGGCTAGCATGATTCCTCCAGGATTCAGTGTATGTTGGTGTGTGCATGCAGAAGCATGGAAAACTGTGTGGCATATATGAGGTTTGATTTGGCTTGTGGCTAGTTGCTGCTTGTGGCTGAGCACCATACTGCACGCTGTCACCTCACCATTTCCTTTCTGTTTCCTGGATGCACAACACGCTCTAATCCTTAGCTGCCACACAGATGTGCTCTGCACTCTTTACCCCGCCTGTCCTTTTTGGATTGCACTCACTTGCTTAACCCCTTGTTTGATGCAGTTGGGATAATAACTTAAAACATATGTGACGTGTAAAGCCTAATTCACCAAATAAAGCCATGGAGAGTTGGACTTCTTATCCACTAGAAACCTTCTCCACTGCTTGCGGCTGCCTGTGCCGATGAATAACCTCGCTATGCACCTCCTCAGCACTGAACGGGTTATGGCACCTTTTCACTGAGCTTCCCATCAGCTGCAGTTTCCATCGTTTAATCTGGTTTTAGCAATCATTTCCTGGAGCCATTCCAGCCAGCTCAGCTCAGCTTGGAAAAAAAAATCCCTTGGAAATGGCCCACAGCTCAGACTTCGTATCAAATTTTAAGGCTAGAAGGCTCTCTCTCTTGGCCCAGCATGTGAGTGACTGTGGGCAAATGCAGTGTTTTTATTAGAGTTAGCACTCTGGTGTGCTTAGGGCCGTGTTAAACCAGCCAATACACAGATATTCTGCCGCCATAAGCTTTATACACGTGTGGTCTCTTAACATGAATCATTGCTGGATCAATGACTTGACTGCCGTGAAATAAAAATACCAAACAACCTTACCAGCTGTTTTTCCTTCACTTTAACTAAGGTTGCCATTTAAAGAAAATAGTAATGGAAACAATGGTGAAGCCTCCAATATATATCATCTCTCTCCAATATAAATCATCTCTGTCTTGGAAGTATAATTTACCCCACTGCCACGGATATTACAGATCCCTAGGATTCACCATCTTATTTTGCAAAGGCATAAACAGTAACTATAGATGTAAACCGATTTGGAATATTTTCTGGTGGTAAGTGTTGGGGTCAAAGAGGGTTCAAGATTTTTATTATTAGCCTCATATCTATTTATATAGAAAACATGGAAGAGCACACCCTAAACTTTTATAGCAACTTACCCTGGTAAATAAAGTGACATTGTACCGCACTCAACAGGAATACTTGTGAAAAAAAAAATCAAGATTTATTGAAAAATTCCTAGGTTTCGAACATAAACTGTTATCCTTGAGACAGAGCACAGTTGGTGTTGGAAACGTTGAATTTTTTTCAGTAAACCCTGATTATTTCACAAGTATTGTTACTATATATATATATATATATATATATATATATATATATATATATATATATATATATATATATATATAGCAAATAACCGCACTCACAGGACTTGCTCATAGAGAAAAAAGTGAAAAATGTAGTGGTGCATCAGATGTTAGACTATATATAAATCTGACATATTCTGCAGAGATTATACATCATTGACATCAGTCCCTGGTGCAGTGGGGCTTACAATTCAAGGTCCATATCACACACTTGGGTCAATTTTATCAGGAGCCATATATGTTTTTGGAGGCCATGGTTGTTTCTATAACTATTAACCATATGAGGATAACGGCTTGGCGCATGGATCCCCAACCCTTTGAACCCGTGAGCAATATTCAGATGCTTAAGGAGTTGGGGAGCGACACCAGCAAGAAAAATGTTCTTGGGATTCACAATAAGGGCTGTGATTGGCCATTTAGTAGCCCGTATGCAGACTGTAAACCTACTTGAGGCTCTGTTTCGCATAATATGTGGTTTTTATGCAAAAAAAACTTCCACATTAGTAATTAAAAAATAAGTACTTGGGTTGAGGCCACTGGGAGCAACAACCAACGGGTTGGAGAGCAACATTTTACTCACAAGCCATTGGTCGGGGATCCACTGGCTTGGAGGCTTCCTCTTCACAAAATTTTCTTCCCCAGCTGCCCCCACCCCCATTCATTTGAATGGAAAACAACTGAACACACAAGCACAAAGGTGTTCTAGGACTGTCATTGTCCAGTGAATGCAAGGTACCAGGGCTGACTTTGAGTTTGCTTCTGTGATGGCTCAGATGCACCAGAGAAGAAAATACCTCATATACCATTTTTACATGTGAATAACTGTATTGATTCACCATGTGATGGTAGAGCACTTTTACTTGTGTCACGGTTGTCATCTCCAAGAAAACCTGTTGTAAGACCAATTCACAGCAAATAAACTGGAAAACTTGTAGAGCAGGCACTGTGAATACAGGCATTTTTCCACCAGGCAGGTAAAATCACGTAGAAAAAGTTTATGTCCACATATACAGCCTTACGCGTTTCGTGTTACAAACACTTAGTCATAGGCATGGTGGAAGAATGCCTTTATTCTGAGTTCCTGCTCTACAAGTTTTTCAATGGAGAAAAAGAAACCTTTATTAACTATACTATGCCACTATAAAGATATACAAGGTATATTGTGGTGTTGCAGTTATTCAGTAAGTGCTATATTGCCATTTTTTTGTGAATGGATGTGGTTAAGCATGACTTGCGATTCCATTACCCGACCTTTCTGTGTTTAAATTCACAGCAAAAATCTCCATCTGAATCCTTTCTGGGTCGACACAGTAGATCTGGCTCGCAGTTACATATTGGCCGCCCGATTAAACTGGATAAGTTCTTCCTGACAAAGGTGAAAGTTCCTCACACATTTGTTATGCACTCATACACCCGGCCGACTGTTTGCCAACACTGCAAGAAACTGCTTAAAGGCCTCTTTCGTCAGGGACTGCAGTGCAAGGACTGCAAGTTCAACTGTCACAAACGCTGCGCAGCGAGGGTCCCTCACAACTGCCTGGGAGAGGACGCAATTAATGGAGGTAAATTGGGCATGCGATTTTACACCTTTGCTTTATGCTATGCAAATGTTTAATGTATGTTTTATGCTGAACTGCTTGCCCTTTATATTTCCTGTCTGCATTAATTTTGTTTTTAAGACCTACCTGATGAAATGATGGAGGAGGGCAGCGATGATAATGAAAATAGACCCGACATGGACATGGATGAATCCCCCACAACAGACTTAGAGGGTTCCATATCAGGCGGCCGTAGTGAAAATGGAGAAATGCAGGAAGCAGATCAGGATCAGGACGCATCAGACCGGACAATCAGGTAACTTTATTGCAGCAAGTAGGTTCAGCTGGAGATAAGAGATAATCAGTGGTTTTCTAAACCGTGACCCCCTTACCTTGGGGGCCCTGAATCAGTTGTTTGAGTAGGCTCGCCTTGAAGGCCAATTTGGGTGAGATTTGGAGTTTTACGGTAGAATAACACTGAAAGGTTAAACGTGGGGAGATTTGAGATGGACATTTCGTAGAGCAGTGGTTCTCAACCTTCCTAATGCCATGACCCATTAATCCAGTTCCTCATGTTGTGGTGACCCCCAACCATAAAATAATTTTCATTGCTGCTTCATAACTGTAATTTTGCTACTGTTATGAATTGTAATGTAAATATCGAGGAGTCTGGCAGAAGAAAAAAAAGCAAAAATCCACCAGAAGAAGCCCATTGGGAGACGTTGCATTCAGTCTTCAGCTCCCTCTACTCGGCTTGGAGTACTCTCTCTTACTTCCCGGAAGCAGCCGATAGCACTGAAATTGTCAGCTACTGCGCATTCCCTTAATAACAAATGACCGACCCAACACTATTCTTTAACCCACCCTGTCCGAACAATGGTTTTGTAGTTTGGACACCCCTTAGGTGACCCCTGTAAAAGGGTCGTTCGACCCCCAAAGGGGTCCCGACCCCCAGGTTGAGAACCACTGTCCTAGAGGCTCTTGTAACAATATGTGAATGGCTGATACACCAATAGTTTACAGTATTTATAACACTGTTGTGAACTAAGGGGCTGGAACCCCCCTGGGCCTCCAAGGAAGGCTTGACTTTCATTGGTCTAAGAGACTGGGAGCAAAAATAAAAAGCAAAGTTAGACAAGTCAGTCCTGAAATCATCTAATGCACTTAAAGATTACAACATAAGAAAACACAAGTTCAGTAGCATAGGTATGGGATCCGTTATCCAGGAAGCTCAGAATTACTGAAAGGCCATCTCCAATAGACTGCATTTTATACAAATGATCCAAAGTTTTATTTCTCTTTAATAAGATAATGCTTTATACTTGATCCCAACTTAGATATAATTAATTCTTTTTGGAAGCAGAACCAGTCTCTCGGGTTTATTTAATCTCGACAAAAGTTTCTAGTAGGCTTAAAGTACGTAGATCCAAATTATGCAAAGATCAGTTATCCAGAATACCCCTGTCCATAACATTCTGGATAACAGGTCCCATACCTGTACACTTGTAGCTGAAAGAAACACAGTAAAAGCTTTTTCACCAGACCAATTCATTGACTGATGATGAAGAATTTAAGTAAAATATTTACTGTAATGGGCCTGTGGCATCTGTAAAGACTAATGTTAGCAATGCATGCTTAGCTTCATTTCTTATTTTACAGTTTATTTACTTTCTTTCAGCCCTTCAGCCAGTAACAACATTCCACTGATGAGAGTAGTCCAGTCTGTCAAACACACAAAGAGGAAAAGCAGCAGCGTCATGAAAGAAGGCTGGATGGTACATTACACCAGCAAAGATCCCATGGTAAACAAAGGGAGAGGGAGCCATTTCCTCTATCACTGATTTATTTCTTCACAGGAGGACCGCGGATTATATGTTGACCACGGTTGCCAAATCAAATGGAAGCATTCTCCTCCCGTCGCCTTGTATGGCACCAGCCGCAGCAGTTTGGATGGTTTACCCTTTCTTCTACTTGCTTTATTTAAAGCAGGCCTGTCTAATGAAAGTCCTTTGTAAATTAAACATAGCACCTAAATAACTTTTTCCATTAAAAGATCCATACTGTTAGAATTGTGTTTAAATAACTGAGCTGTCAATCATTTATTGTCTGCCCTGCCTCTGTGCCTGAGCCAAAGAGGTGGGGCAGTCAGTTACTTTCACTTTCCTTTCAGCACTTCTAAATGTAACTGCACTGCTCACATTCCACCTGTCTCCTTCTAATCTATAATTGTGTAGGGTACTGCCCAGAGGCATTAGGACCCCCATTCTTGCACCTACACAAGATTTTGTTGCGCTACACAATTTGTCTTAAAGGAGAAGGAAAGCCGGTGCTCCTATCAGCAGAAAACTTAATTTCAAAATTCAGATTATATCAGAATATGACTTTGTAAAGATTGATTTAAAGTTGAACTATGCCTCTGGTACTATCAGAACACACACATGCTCAGGACCTGGGGTTCTCCAGATAATGGATCTTTCCATAATTTGGATCTTCATACCAGCATTAAATAAACCCCAATAGTATTGCTTTTTTCCCCCAATAAGGATTAATTATATCTTAGTTTGGATCGGGTACAAGGAACTCTTTTATTATTACAGAGAAATAGGAAATCATTTTTAAAAATTCGGCTTATATGATTAATATGGAGTCTATGGATTACGGGCATTACGTAATTTGGAGCTTTCTGGATAACGGGTGTCCGTAAAACGGATCTTTCCATAATTTAGACCTTCATACCTTGTCTACTAGATCAACACTTAACATTAAATAAACCCCAATAGTATTGTTTTGCTTCCAATAATGATTAATTATATCTTAGTTTGGATCAAGTACAAGGTACGGTTTTATTACAGAGAAAAAGGAAATCATTTTTAAAAATTCGGATTATATGATTAATATGGAGTCTATGGATCACGGGCATTCCGTAATTTGGAGCTTTCTGGATAACGGGTGTCCGTATAACGGATCTTTCCATAATTTAGACCTTCATACCTTGTCTACTAGATCAACACTTAACATTAAATAAACCCCAATAGTATTGTTTTGCTTCCAATAATGATTAATTATATCTTAGTTTGGATCAAGTACAAGGTACGGTTTTATTACAGAGAAAAGGGAAATCATTTTAAAAAATTCGGATTATATGATTATTATGGAGTCTATGGATGACCGCCTTTCCGTAATTCGGAGCTTTCTGGATAACGGAGCCCATACCTGTACATATAAACTGCTGAATTCTACAGCAAATCATTTTGCATAGCACAAATAGTGCATCTGTGGGACGATTAGCCATATAGTTCTATGAATTATGTTTTTTTGTGTGTTGTTGTCTTAGGTGACTTCTTTTCTTGGAAAAGAGAGAAGCCCCTTAGATTTAAACTGCATAGCTTTGTGTGAACATATTGACGGGAACAAAAATGGATAGTTTCATACTTCTACCGTTACCTGCAGCTGCCTGTAGATGTAATTTCTTAAGATAGCTGCAAACTTGTCCCATCCAGTGCTTTTTGGCAGGATTATTTTCTATGCCGTAACCTTGTCTAACTGCTGATTGTCACTTCTTGCTTTCTTGCAATAACAGAGAAAAAGGCATTACTGGAGACTGGACAGCAAGTGCATCACTTTGTTTCAAAATGATACTGGAAGCAAATACTACAAGGTAATTATTGCAGCAATTGAGCAACAACAGCAAATGTTTTGTTATGAAATTAATTAGAGGCTATTAGAGCAATCAACAGGCTGTATTTGGAAAAGCTACATCAAAATAGAGTGTAATATGACTTGCTTGGGTCATGCAAGGATCATTACATTTCTGGCCATACTGAATACTTGTGCAGCAAGGGAATAACAGCGCTTTTTCCTGTGGCTGCCACTTTTTCTAGTTCGTATATCATTGCACAGATTCCTAAATCAGAATTGAACTCGGGAAACCCAAAAGGAAAGGACCAGTATTTATGTGTAATGTAGATAAAGATCAAGCTCAATGTGAGTGATGTCTTTTGGTCATATAAGTCGTAAATAGCTAAATACATATATTGTCAAAGCATTTGCATGTATGCACATGTTTTGCTATTTTCATATTAGACGTATTTGGGCTTCAGCTTTCATTAGTTTATTATTCCTTAGCTAATCTTTAACTCTTTTACTTTCATTATTAAAAGAACTAAATCCCACTTACATACCACTTTGGTCTCCAGGAAGACCTTTTTTTTAACTGTGAGCCACATTCAAATGTAAAAATAAATTTCGGAGAAACACAAGCATGGAAAAAGTTCCTGGGGGTGCCAAATATGGGCCGTGATTGACTATTGTTGCCCCCTATGAGGACTGGTAGCCTACAGAAGATTCTGTTTGGCAATATAGGTATGGATCTTCATACCTTAAGTCTACTAGAAAATTATGTAAACATTAAATAAACCTAATAGACTGGTTTTGCTTCCAGTAAGGTTTAATTATATCTTATTATTCTCCATTTTTGATGGAGTCCATATCACCGATTCCTGTAAATCCAAAGTGAGCCAAAGGGACTTGCCCCGTTTTCAAAGGCATCCACAATAACTACAAATATATGTCCCAATTACAGTTAACATTTAAAATGGTACATACTTGACCCCACATTGTCCACCTTACGCGTTTCATACCCTCCGGTACTTAGTCATAGGTGTCTCTCATATAAGTTAATGGGAGAAGTCCTGAAGATACCTTGATCTGCTCTGGGTTTTGTGCAATAATACGAAGATTTCGTGGTTTTCAGGCAAAAATCGGAAAAACTCGTTTTTTTTTTCTCATGATTTTCAGGTTTTTTCCCGCACAGGAAATTTTCAGGAAAATGTATTAATAAATAAGGGTACAAAACCCGTGCGGATTTGGTCGTAGTATTTTTCAGAAAATATCGGGCAGATATCGATCGGTAAAGCCCGTCAGACGGCCCCATACACAGGCCAATAAGCTGCCAACTTGGTCTGTTGGCCACCTTAACTTGTAGGTAATTGCCAATTAGGCCCTTTTTATATGTATACAATCACTTCCATAAAGGTGTTTGCTATAAAATAAATAGGAACCATTTAAACAGGACCAAGTGTATTGAACATTTTTTGTAAATTGAAATAATATTCTACTTTCCACACTTAACATTTGTTTCCAAGCATGTGAATGCTTTCTATCATGACTTGAATATCCATTTTTATGCTTGTGTGTAAGTGTATATGCATCTAATCTGCAACTTGGCACATGTATCTTTTACGTTTTGTTTTTGGCACTAATTAAATCTCCCTTTTGCATTCTTTTAAGGAAATCCCTCTGTCTGAAATATTAACTCTGGAACCTGCCAAAGATTTATCCCTTCTTTGTCCTGGAGCCAACCCCCACTGTTTTCAAATAACAACCGCCAATGTAGTGTACTATGTGGGCGAGAACTTGCCTCATCCATTGGCTCCTGAAATGGGCAATATCATGCTGACTAGTGGGGCAGGTCTGGACGTTGCAAGAATGTGGGAGATTGCAATACAGCATGCTTTGATGCCAGTCAATCCAAAAGGAGCCAATGATGGCAGCAGCCAGCATCGTAAGTTGTCATATTGTCACATTTACATGATTGGCCCTTGCTTTAAAGGAGAACCAAACCAATACTTTACAAAACCCTCCCCCATAGACCCCCCCTCTGCTATCCCCCAGCCTACTTGCTACCCCGGGCAAATGCCCCTAACTTTTTATCACCCTTCGTGGCAGATTCAGGCGTCGGAGTTCACCACAACCATCTTCTTCTTCTGTAATCTTTTTCTCATTTTGGCTTTTGGGGGATTCCCTTGAGTTTCGGCGCATATTGCCTGGAACCGGGAATTTGCTCCAACTGCGCATACATCGAAAGACCGTCAATACATGAAAATTACCAACGAAGAAGAATATGGCTGCCGTGAACTCTGACACCTGAATCTGCTGCGAGGGGTAAGTAAAAAGTTAGGGGTAGCAGGTAGGCAGGGGGGGAGCAGGTAAGAGTTTTTTTTATGGGTTTAGTTCTCCTTTAAGAAAAATCTATTGATATGATTATTCTATTGAATCAAACAATGGTGGCCCTCTGTCTTTTAATGGACCAATTTAAAAAGAGAAGTTAAAATCGCTTCCTTCGACACAAAGTCGGTGAATAAGACCTGTGCTAAACATGTTTACCTATTGTTTAAGTGAAATTTTTTATTATGTTTTTTTTGTAATTTCTTGAGCAAAACGAGACCGAGAAACTGAAACTAGTTTCAGTTTTAAGCTTCCTGGTTCTTGTAATCAATTGTGACGGTAGTTAATCAGATTGCAAATATTCAGATAAAAACCCCTCTGTAAGATCAATAGCATATGTTGCGATTAACAGCATTTTTAGGCTAGACCCACACAGGGACTGACATGATCTAGCTGAAATACGCTGGCTGATTTCAACCTTACCATGGGCAGTAGCCTCCTCTCTTTTCCACATTGAATCAGCTTGCCTTGAGCAGACTTCAGCCCAAAACGAGGAGGCTCTTGCTTTCTTCGTCAAAACCCGCCGAGTTTGTACATGATGAGCCAATTCAATGTGGAAAAGAGGAGGAGGAGGTTACTGTGGGTGGTAGGGATGAAATCAGCCAGCATATTTCAGCTAGCTCCTTTTGGACCCCTTTGTGGAACTAACCTTAGACTTCAAGGATTTCCAGTTTGGGTGGGGGTGGCAAAACTTTCCATTGCCTATAGTAATAATAACAACCAGAGCCTTGTCTTTGCACCTGACTCGAATGCACTGGCAGAATCTAGGCAATTACCATTAAAGTCAATTGTGGGTAAATTTCTTATCCAGTAAAATGCCAGGGATCAGCCCAGGTGCAGTCCCCAAAGCAAAAGGGTAGTGGCTGACCGGGGGATTTGTCGCCTGAGATAAAAATACACGAAATGAAAGAAATTGCCAGAAAATGCTCCTCCATTGGAAATAACTGAAATCACAGACAGTAAAACCAGTGCATCACTTCATTCTTCCAAAGTTGCCTCGGGAGGAAACTTCAAGTGACTTCACGAAATGTAGGTGATTATGGTTATTTCTAATGGAAACACATTTTTGGGAGATTTGTCACCTGCATTCCTGCATAAATATTCTCCCCGCTCGCCACTGCCTTAAGACAAAACAGACACAAGAAAGGGAGGAAGGTTAGGGACTTTTTGATGCAGAGCTTATTATTATTATATGCTATTTAGCTGATTCCATAGAGAGAGTGGGAGAGAGAAAGTGGTAACTTAAATTAAGGATTTGTTATTGCTTCATAAATAAATAAGCCTCCTTGATCTTTGAAAATAAAGGTGGATATAGTTGTATGCTGCCTCTATCCTTTTTTGGACTAAACACACTACTTTTTTTTTTTTTTCAAAACTCATCAGTTAATAGTGCTACTCTAGCAGTCTTCTGCATTGAAATCCATTTCTCAAAAGAGCAAACAGATTTTTTTTTATATTCAGTTTTGAAATCTGACATGTGGCTAGACATTTTGTCAATTTCCCAGCTGCCCCTGTTCATGTGACTTGTGCCAGCACTTTAGGATGGAACTGCTTTCTGGCAGGCTGTAAATGAAGGAGTAACAGAGTGACATGGGTTTTACTATGGAGTGCTGTTCTTAGATCTACCAGGCAGCTGTTATATTGTGTTAGGGAGCTGTTATCTGGTTACCTTCCCATTTTTCTGTTGTCAGGCTGCTTGTGGGGGTGGGGGAGGGAGGGGGTGTTATCACTTCAACTTGCAGTAGTGACTGAAGTTTATCAGAGCACAAGTCACATGACTTCGGGCAGCTGGGAAATTGACAAAACTCTAGCCCCATGTCAGATTTCAAAATGAAATGTTAAAAAAACTTGTTTGCTCTTTTGTAAAAAAGATTTCAGTATAGGATTCTGCTGGAGCAGCACTATCAATGGATGCGTTTTGAAAAAGAAAAAAAAAGCATTTTTTTTTCCATGACAGTATCTCTTTAATAAAACAATCAATTAATGTGATTACTTTGCCTACTGACTTATTTTATCATTCCAGGAGACATCTCAACCAGCATCTCTGTTTCCAACTGCCAGGTGCAAGAGAATGTGGTAAGGATGTTCTTTTTGTCTTTCTGAGCGATAAGCAACATTAGTACGGTGTAAAGAGGTTGTTCACCTTCCAAACACTTTTTTCAGTTAAGTTGTTTTCAGATGTCACCTGCGTTTATGAGCGGGCGACAAATCTCTAAAAAATGCCTCTCCTTGGAAATAATTGAAATCACTGGCAGTATGACCAACATATTGCTAAATTGCCCAAAGGAAATACCGCCAATGGGTCATTCACTTATTTCCTATGGAGAGGCATTTTTTCGGGAGATTTGTAGCCCACGCTCATATATAACTTCGGACGACGAATCTCCCCATGTGCCACTGCCCCTAAATGTATCGACGACCCCCCCCCCCAGAGCTTCTTTATAAGGTGAAAAATTAAACTTTCCACTTCAATATTAGAAAAACTGTTACAAATAGAAAACAGGAAGTAATTGTAAAATGTCTATTTCTGGTGAACAATCTCAAACCAACTGAACTGAAAAAAAAAAGTAAAAGAAATTTATTTACCAGCCCCTTTAAGAAGCTCTTTCAATAGACTCAGTGTGGCCAAAAGTGAACATTTTCTAAAAATGGAAATAAAACTTCATTAGAGAGAGTGTTTATTATATATTCTGCTCCCCCGTGCCTGTTGCCTTCACCACTTCTTTCCTTTTCTAAGTTTGCTATTCCTGTCTTACCTTCTCATTTCCTTTCCCAAACTGTTCCTGCTTAGTCTTGTATTTTCCAGTTTTTCCTGCAGATTGACTTCCTATTTTTCTCTTTTCTTTTATGCTTTTGTATTCTCTCCTCTTCTTTCCTACCCACTTCCATGACTTTTTCAGTTCAGCTCATTTGGCTTCTTCTATAATCCCCTTTGTCCTATGTTCTTCTCTTCTCTGGCCCCAACACCTGGCCTGCTCTCCAAGACAAATTTGCAAGATGTTATAGTAGTTGGTGCCTTGGAGATGGTTTTGCTTTTCTTATGAACAGTACTTCAACTTTGCCAACAGGCTGCAGGTTCTGTGTGTTTAACATTTACTTGTTATGCTTAACACCTTCCTCAGCTGAATACCAGAAGAGGGTCTAAAGCATAAAGGCTAAATAACAACAAGCACACAGTACCTGCAGCCTGATGAAAAAAAGACCCTTGAAAGTAGCATTTTGTTTGATCTTAAAATTATCAGAGTGTAGCTTAAATGTTTTGTACGTGTGCTTTCTTACAGGATATTAGCTCTGTGTACCAGATCTTTCCAGATGAGGTTCTTGGATCTGGCCAGTTTGGCATTGTTTATGGAGGTATGTCAGATGCAGAAGTGAGGCCTAGTAATGCTGTATTTCCAGATCAGGGATTTCAAATGATTGTTACTGTTTTGGCTATATAAGTAGAAATATATATTGAAATTGCCAGGCCATGTAAAAAAAAAACAAACTAAATTGTGCAGAACTATAGGTTCCTTGCAGGATGCTGACACTTTGCACAGTGATTTGTCTAAGTTGGGAAACTGGGCAGCAAACTGGAAAATGAGGTTCAATGTTGATAAATGCAGGTTATGCACTTTTGCAAAAATAATATAAATGCAAGTTATACACTAAATGGCAGTGTGTTGGGAGTTTCCTTAAGTGAGAAGGATCTTGGGGTTTTTATAGATAACAAGTTGTCTAATTCTGGGCAGTGTCATTCTGTAGCTACTAAAGCAAATAAAGTTCTTGCATAAAAAAGGGCATAAACTCAAGGGATGAAAACATAATTATACCTCTTTATAGATCCCTAGTAAGGCCTCATCTGGAGTATGCAGTGCAGTTTTGGACTCCAGTCCTTAGGAGGGATGTAAATGAGCTGGAGAGAGTGCAGAGACTAAGTGCAACTAAACTGGTTAGGGGGATGGAAGACTTAAATTATGAGGGGAGACTGTCCAGGTTGGGGTTGTTTTCTCTGGAAAAAAGGTGCTTGCGAGGGGACATGATTACACTTTACAAATACATTAGAGGACATTATAGACAAATATCAGGGGACCTTTTTACCCATAAAGAGGATCACCGCACCAGAGGCCACCCCTTCAGACTAGAAGAACAGGACTTTCATTTGAAGCAGCGTAGGTGGTTCTTCACAGTCAGGACGGTGAGGTTGTGGAATGCACTGGCGGGTGATGTTGTGATGCTCATTCTGTTGATGCTTTCAAAAGGGGTTTGGATGATTTTTTGGACAGACATAATATCAAAGGCTATTTTGATACTAAACTCTACAGTTAGTATAGCTATGGGCATATATGGTTTGTGTGAAAGAGTGGAGGTGTGTGTGTGTGTATATGCTGGGTTTTAATTTGGAGGGGTTGAACTCAACCCAATTTAACTATGTACAAATGTGTACTTTGTTCATTTTTGTGAATGTAATCCTATTTTGTAAAGGTAAGCATCGGAAGACCGGAAGAGATGTGGCTATAAAAATTATTGACAAATTGCGGTTTCCAACTAAGCAAGAAAGTCAGCTGCGAAATGAAGTTGCTATTTTACAGGTATCCATCTGCGTTCCCTCGTTTATTGGCTGTTTATTAGAATCGGCTGGAAAATTAATTTTGCCTACTGACATTTTTCACTGTTCTTCTTTCTCTAGAACCTGCATAACCAAGGTGTGGTGAATCTGGAGTGCATGTTTGAAACACCAGAGAGGGTTTTTGTGGTGATGGAAAAGTTGCATGGAGATATGCTGGAGATGATCTTGTCAAGTGAAAAAGGACGGTTACCAGACCGTATTACCAAATTCCTAGTCACACAGGTAAAGGAAACATATGTATAACCAGGAGAGTACTAGAACAAGATAGGTAAATTTGAAGGCCGTTGAAACCTGGCTTTTATTGCATTCTCTTTACTCAAGAAAATCGCGTTATTGTAGAGTTATCAGCCTTAGAACTGATATGATCTGAACTGGAGATTTTCTCTTTGCTCTCCCAAATAATCCTTCAAGCTGGGGTGTGATTTGGGGTGACCTGTGGCTGAATGTTTAATGCACCAGTATTTTCCATATATTCTTTAACCTTGATGAGAGTTAAGGGGAAACCGTACCAAGTGTTTGACCTCTTATAGTGGTGGCACATGGGGTGATTAGTCGTCTTGCGGCAAATCTCCTCTACTGCGGGTGACTAATATCCCCGAAATGCCTTCCCGCTAGCAAGACTGCGAATCGCCGGCGGGATGGCATTTGGACTGCTTCATTTTTCAAGTCGCCCAAAATTGCCTTATGAGGAAACTTCGGAAAACCAAACAGATCCGTATGCCATCCCGCCGGGGATTCACATTCTTGCCGGCGTGTGCCACAACCATTAGGACTGAACTGAAAAAGTCCAACAATCACTGCCATGTCAGTGGCGTGTGTAATTTTGTTGACATTTTGTTCCTTTATACCCCAACATATTGTGCATAGCACTGTCCTTTCCCTAACTAATTCGCAATCTCCATTTTTCAGATCTTAGTGGCCCTGCGACATCTTCATTTTAAGAACATTGTCCACTGTGACTTGAAGCCAGAGAATGTGCTGCTTGCCTCAGCTGACCCTTTCCCACAGGTGAGTTCTAACTCACTAGAACTTGGTTACAGGATGAACCACTTTATATTAATGGGAAGTCTTATGCTTATGCTGCCAGAACAATACATAAGGAATATTGGTGTGTGAATTTTTATATGCAAGATAGAGACTGCAATTACTGCAGTTCACTTGTTTGGGAAGGAATGTGTATTGGACGGCTTTGCTAGAACTAGAGATGCACCGAATCCAGGATTCGGTTCGGTATTCGGTCAGGATTCGGCCATTTTCAGCAGGGTTCGGATTCGGCCGAATTTGTGTGCCTGGCCGAACCGAATCCGAATCCTTAAAATCATGTGACTTTTCGTCACAAAACAAGGAAGTAAAAACATTTTTAGCCACGCGGCTGGCTTTTGCCCTTCCTCTCACTAATTTACATATGCAAATTAGGGTTCGGATTCGGTTGGCTATTTGGCCAAATCTTTCGCTATGGATTCGGGGGTTCGGCTGAATCCAAAATAGTGGATTCGGTGCATCCCTAGCTAGAACTCATTGGTGAACAATAACATATCCCTGGAACAGGTACATCTGAATAGTTAATTGAGCCTGTCTTACATTAAAGGCATTATTCACCTTTAAATTAACTTTTAGTATGATGTAGAGCAGGGATCCCCAACCCTTTGAACCCGTGAACAACATTCAGAAGAAAAAGGCTTTGGGGAGCAACACAAGAATGAAAAATATTCTTGCGTTGCCATATAAGTGCTGTGATTGGCCATTAGGTAGCCCCTATGTATATTGTCAACCTACATTGAGGCTCTGTTTGGCAGTACACATAGTTCTTATACACCCAAAACGTGCCTCCAAGTCTGGAATTCAAAAATAAGCTCCTGCTTTGGGGCCACTGGGAGCAACATCCAAGGGGTTGGAGAGCAACATGTTACTCACGAGCTACTGGTTGGGGACCACTGATGTAGAGAGTGCTATTCTGGGACAATTTTCAGTTGGTTTTCATTTTTTATTATTTGGGGGTTGTGTGTTATTTAGCTTTTTAATCAGTAGCTCTCCAGTTTGCAGTTTCAGCAGTCTTGTCGCTAGGTTCCAAAATATCCTACAAACCATGCACTGATTTGAATAAGAAACTGGAATGTTATTAGGGTACGGTCTAAATAGAAATCTGATTAATACAAAGTTGCAATATCTGTGTAGGCTTACAAAGCATTTGTTTTTAGATGGGCCCCCTTTTGAAAGCTGGAAAGAATACGAAGAAGAAGGCAAATAGTTAAAAACTATAAAAATAAAATAATGAAGACCAATTAAAAAGTTGCTTAAAATGAGCCAATATATACTGTAACATACTAAAAGGTAACTTAAAGGTGAACCACCCCTTTATTTTCTGTAACATATTTTTTGTCATTTCCTTCAGGTGAAGCTTTGTGATTTTGGCTTTGCTCGCATTATTGGAGAGAAGTCCTTCAGGCGTTCTGTTGTAGGCACGCCGGCCTATCTAGCTCCCGAGGTGCTGAGAAACCGTGGCTACAACCGATCACTGGATATGTGGTCTGTGGGGGTCATTATTTATGTCAGCCTGAGTGGAACGTTCCCATTTAATGAAGACGAAGACATTCATGACCAGATCCAGAATGCTGCCTTTATGTACCCTCCGAACCCATGGAAAGAGACCTCTCCTGATGGTGAGGTTATTGAAATGCACAGATCTTTAGTTGAGATGGAAACCCACCATCTAACTCTAACTGAGAATCCGTTAGAGCGAAGGCATTCTATAGTCTTAATAAAACCAGGGTAATAGGAAAAAAGCCCTCCTTTCACTTGCTACAATAGCACTATTTGCACATCATAGTGTATATTCACACCATAGTGTATGTGTATAGCCCACAGTGGTCAAAAGGTTCCGCAGGAAAGAAATAATGATTGCACCTCTCCTGTTTGTGGGGAAATGCTGCATTTATGTTGTCAGGGCAACTTGAGCACCAAGGTTAACTGACAGATATTATTTCTGAATATGTCACTGCTCTATTATAGCTGTTTTATTCATGTCTATGACAGCTAACTACTGTATAAATTACTGCCAGGTCTCTAAAGAATATCTCCAACTTATAGTGGGTTTATTATGATCATATTCTTGTTTAAAGGAGAAGGAAAGTCATCTTGCACTTGGGGGTGCCAAATGTTCGGCACACTGAAGTGATTGTATTCACTTACCTGAAACCCAAATCTGGTGCTCCTATCAACAGAAAACTGCATCGGCCCAGGGTGAGCACCACGGAGCGATCCTCTTCCAGCTTCTTCTTTCTTCAAATTTCCCGGGGCAAACGCATGCGCAGTTAAACGAAGTAGCCGACTTTTTAGTTAAAGTTCGTCTTTTCGTTCTACTGCGCATGCTGAGCCGCATGAAGAAAGAGAAAGGCGGAAGAAGATGGGGCTCACTGGTATTATCCAGGGCCTGTGCAGTTTTCTGCTAATAGGGTTTTGGGTAAGTCAATAAAATCACTTTGATGTGCTTAACATTTGGCAACCCCAATTGCAAGATGACTTTCCTTCTCCTTTAATGAGAATCTCACAAATACCTATTAAACACATTCCTTTTTTTTTTTTT
>CM044446.1:88393243-88410189 GCA_024363595.1 Xenopus borealis | reverse complement strand
CCCATGTCAGATTTCAAAATGAAATATAAAAAAATCTGTTCTTTTGAGAAATGGATTTCATTGCATCATTCTGGAACAGCCCTATTAACTGATGCATTTTGGAAAAAAAAAAATTCCCATGACAGGATCCCTTTAAGGGTACCAACAGATTAACCCTCTCCTTATCTTCAAATATTGACTCAAAAATGAACTGATCTATGTAACCATCATATTTTAAAGAAAACTTTTTTTTCCTAATCTCTTGATATTGTTGAAGTAAAATGCAGAACATGCATTAGTATGGATTTTTTTCAAGACATGTTTACTTCACCTGTAATTCTGGTCTAGACTGCATCCAAAAACAATACATGGACATATCTCACAACTTTAAAGGATGGTTCACCTTTTCATTCCCTTTACTATGTTATAGAATGGCCAATTCTATGCAACTTTTCAACTGGTCATTCATTTTAATTGTTTTTTAATCATTTGCTTTGCTCTTTTGACTCTTTCAAGCTTCCAAATGAGAGTCACTGACCATCATCTAAGAACAAATGATCTGTATTTTGTTACTTGTTTTTTTATTCATATTCTACGCTATTAGTCAAATCACCCTAGCAATCAGAGTTTGCTGAAATTACAAACTGGAAAGCTGCCTGGAACAAAAAGGTAAAAAAAAAATCCCATTTTTACTTTCTTTAATGAAAAAGAAATCTATCTCCAATATACTTTAAATACAAAAAAAAAGTGTACAGTTTTTATACGAAACCTGACTGTATGCAGTGAAATTCTCCGTTTATTTACTGCTGTGGATGAGAATTGTCAGACGGTCTCTAACTTCTCTGCAGGGAAACACTCATACTTATGAACAGCAGGGGGAGCCCTCGCCTTAATTCCCAGCCACGCAGAACTCAAGCAGCTTTGTTT
The DNA here is from genome assembly GCA_024363595.1 of Xenopus borealis. NCBI lineage: Eukaryota > Metazoa > Chordata > Amphibia > Anura > Pipidae > Xenopus > Xenopus borealis. The sequence goes on along the minus strand of CM044446.1, from coordinate 88,409,283 downwards.
GTTTCCCTGTAGAGCAGTCAGCGACTATGTAGAGATTTGTATTGGATTTTATTTTTTCCTTTACATCCCCTTTACTGTTTCCAACTCCAGCTGCAGGGACAAAAGTCATGGAGCCAGATTTAAACAGGTAAACTGGGATTCTATTTGGAGGATTATTTTGCTGCAGCCACTGGTTCTGCAGAGTTGGAGAAAGTTAAACTTAAAATTAAACAATACAAAAACTAAATTATATAATTTATAAAATAAATTAGATTGCATGACAACACAGGACCCAGTGCAGTCTGTATATTCTGATTATTAACAAGTCTTGCTGTATCGGCTTCTGGCAGATATTATTTGACGTGTGCTGTTCTGTTAATTTATGACGATCCCTAAGCAGCCCAGACCACACTGAGCATGTGCACAGTCTTGGTCTTGCAAAGATGTATAACAAAGTTACAAGATGACAGCCCCCTGTGGCCAACTTTGAAGGCATAAATCATTTGTTTGATTAGGCTTGTGGTGCAGTAAGTTCATGTTTATGTTTAGTATACAAAATACAGCATTTCTAGCTGCCTCCAAGGACACATGTCAAATAAAAAAGTGGGACATATTTCAAAGTAGAAGGCCTGCTAAAGCACTGTTTGCACTGTTATGTAGAACGTATTGGAATATGAACAGTGTTACCGAATGGTACAAAGCTGTTACAGTCTACAGCTATGTTTTTAACATTGATTGTGTTCAAGCTCAGTTTTGGGGTTCAAGGCCGACATATAGTCAGGTCCCCTAAGTGCATAATACATTATTATTGTTACTATTTATTACTTATATTTCTTTTCAGTCCCTCTCCTATTCGTATTCCAGTGTCTCATTTAAACCACTGCTTGGCTGCTTAAGATAAACAAAACCAGTTCACCAGACAGCGGCTAAAGTGCCGAACTGGAGAGCTGATGAACAACATGGGAAGTAACTGAAAAACATTAATACATTTTAAACCAAATATAAACGTCTCAAATTATCAATGTCTGCACAGCAAAATAATTAGTTGAGGTCAGGAGCGCTGCTGAGAAACTCGCCTTTGACGGCAGCAGCCCATAGGTTACCGGGGTCGCCAAAAAGTCGCTCCTGGTAAGGTAAAGGGATCCTGTCATGGAAAAAATTTTTTTTTTCAAAATGTATCAGTTAATATTGCTGTTCCAGAACAATTCTGCACTGAAATCCATTTCTCAAAAGAGCAAACAGATTTTTTTATATTTCATTTTGAAATCTGACATGGGGCTAGACATATTGTCAATTTACCAGCTGCCCCAAGTCATGTGACTTGTGCTCAGATTAACTTTAATCACTCTTTACTGCTGTACTGCAAGTTGGAGTGATATCACCCCCTCCCTTTCTCCCACCCAGCAGTCTAACAAAAGAACAATGGGAAGGTAACCAGATAACAGCTCCCTAACACAAGATAACAGCTGCCTGGTAGATCTAAGAACAGCACTCAATAGTAAAAACCCATGTCCTGCTGCGTACTATTCAGTTACATTGAGAAGGAAAAACAGCCTGCCAGAAAGCAGTTTCCTTCTAAAGTGCTGGCACAAGTCACATGACCAGGGCAGCTGGGAAATTGACAAAATGGCTAGCCCTATGTCAGATTTCAAAACTGAATATAAAAAAATCTGTTTGCTCTTTTGAGAAATGGATTTCAATGCAGAAGTCTACTGGAGCAGCACTATTAACTGATGTGTTTTGAAAAAAAACATGTTTTCCCATGACAGTTTCCCTTTAAAGAGAGGAAATTCTGACTTTTAAATCAGAATTTTTTTTCTTCTAGTGCAGAGAGCGCAGTTGCACTAGAGATGTGGCCCCTCTGTAAGGCAGACACAACACTCTCCAGCCACTCCGGCATTTGGAAAGGTAAGCGGGGGCAGCACCTACTCTTAGTTCCGGCTGAGAGAGTTGTGTGATCTCCACTCTGTGAATTGCATTACTGCTGCTGCTGCTTGTCAACCCCCTCCCCTACATCCCTCCACCAATGGGCATGGATGGATTGTACACTTTAAGTTTTTTACTTTTTCAATATTTCTAGAGTGCTGCTGTCATTATCCAGCTTTAGATAATCTGCATTTCCCAACAGCCATTTGTACCGGAATTAGAAATTCTGTCTCTCCGGGTAAGGCTTATTTTTGTAAATCAAATAATTCTCTTCAAAATGTATCAGAGACAACAAGGGAATTGGGATTTGTGCATTTTTGGATATATTTATGGGGAGTTAATATTATGGTCATTCCCTTTATAGGGACACCATTTTTTTTAAAGGATTTTTAATAATTTTTAACACCACTCCTACCCTGTAGAAAACCGTACGATCGATTTCATCTGAAGGCTTTCTGAGCTACCCATGTGTATTTGAACTGTGGGAGAAAAAAAATTTAGAGCGCTGCATGCAAACATGGAGGAAAAAATAAAAAAACAGAACTAAAATTGAAACCAAGATCCAGAGCTGCCAAGCAGCAGTGCTAATCTCCAGTGTGAGTCTGTCTTAGGGCTAGTCCACACGGTAAGATTCAGGGAGATTTGTTGCCTGGCGACCAATCGCCGCTTATTTGGGGCGACTAATCTACCTGAATTGCTTACCCGTGAGTGCAGAGGACCTCTTGAATTTTTCTATATGTATTTTGTAGTCACAGCTAGTGATGGGTGAAAATGGCGAAATTGAAAAGTTCACGAAAAATTCATGAAATTTTACAGTTTTCACAAAAAATTCATGAAATTTTACAGTTTTCACAAAAAATTCATGACATTTTACAGTTTTCACGAAAAATTTGTGAAATTTTACAGTTTTCATGAAAAACTCGTGAAATTTACCAGTTTCTGCGAAAAATTTGTGAAATTTGAACTACACTATAAATTCGTGAATTTCAAGCAATTTCTCTATAAATTCGTGAATTTTTAACTATTTCGCTAAATTCGTGAAATTCAAACGTTTTCACTATAAATTCGTGAATTTAGAACGTTTTCACTATGAATTTGTGAATTTTGAATGTTTTCACTATAAATTCGTGAATTTTGAATGTTTTCACAAAAAATTCGTGCATTTTGAACGTTTTCACAAAAAATTTGTGAAAATCGGAAATTGATGCCAGTGAATTTTCTCTGGCGAATTTTCACATCCATTTTGCAAATTTATTCGCCGGCGGAGAATCGCTGGAATTCACCGCGAATTCGAGCTAGGCGAATAAATTTGCCCATCACTTGTCACAGCCTAATGGTTTTAAAATTAGTGGTGAGCACAACTTTTCCTTGTTTGTTCAGTAGTGAGGGCTGGTAACATGGGCTGCTGTTGGCACGGAGGGGGTTTTGGTGCTGCGTACATCAGTGGGTCCTAGGGCTGAACTCCTGGAAGGCCCAAAGTACTGCAGTCCATCAACTCTTTCTTAGATTATGACCATTACTGCCCAGGTCTACTTTTAGTGATGATGTTCCATGATGATCCATAAAAGCATTATTAGCATTCTGTTCCATGAAAAATATTACTTAAATATTGATTTATGATAAAATGTATATTGTTATATTTAACAAACAATTATTTCTTATGTAAACGTAACATAAGAAATATCTGAATGAAAAGCATGAAACAGGAGGGTGATTTAGACAAGCTGTTTGTTGACTTGAGTCTTGAATCTACTGATCACCAGCTAAAGATCTACTGGTAGATCCCAATCTACATTTTGGGCTCCCCTGCCCTAGGTCTTTCCTTATTTAAAACACTGCAATACACTCCCACATGACTGAACTGTACACTTCTATTTACCTGGCCTGATTTATCGAATACAGAAATTTTAAAAAACAATCCTTTGATGAGCTTCCAACCTACTAGATACCAGAAATCCTTCTGATACAAGGATTATAATACTTATAAAGTGAAAAAAGGTAAATACAGATTATTTCATGTTTCTCAGCCTCTCTTTGTGTTGGGACCTTATGTCCACAACATAACTCGCATTGGGGGGGCTACTCATTCGGATTTCAATGTATCAGTCTTACTCAGACATGTTTTCATTCAAAGTTTTTAACAGTTTCAGTTTTGTAATAAACATTCTTGAAAATGGCTAAATCAAGCGCTTTATATAACATTTTTAAAAAGTTTTGAGGTTTGATAAAATCTGATTTATTCAACTGAAATCGTCTTCACACTTTGGATCTGAAAGGGTCAGGAATAATGTTCTACTTAAAGGACAAGGAAAGTGTAAAATAGAATAAGGCTATAAATGCTGTATTTTGTATACTAAACATAAACATGAACTTACTGCACCACAAGCCTAATCAAACAAATGATTTATGCTTTCAAAGTTGGCCACAGGGGGCTGTCATCTTGTAACTTTGTTATACATCTTTGCAAGACCAAGACTGTGCACATGCTCAGTGTGATCTTGGCTGCTTAGGGATTGTCATAAATGATCAAAAAACAAAGCTGCTTGAGTTCTGCATGGCTGGTAAGTAAGGCAGGGGCTCCCCCTGCTGTTCATAAGTATGATTGTTTCCCTGCCAGAAGTTAGGGGCCGTCTAACAATTCCTATCCACATCACTAAATGAAGGGAGAATCTCACTGCATACAGTCAGGTTTCTTATAAAAATGGTACACATTTTTTAATTAAAGTATATTGGAGATAGATTTCTTTTTCATTAAAGAAAATTAAAATTGGATTTTATTTCTTTCCCTTTCCTTGCCCTTTAAGCTCAAGGTAAGCAGTAACCGCAGCCAGATTTTTATGCAGGGACCACACAAAGTCACCATTTGGACTAGGGATGCACCGAATCCACTATTTTGGATTTGGCCGAACCCCCGAATCCTTCCCGAAAGATTTGGCCGAATACCGAACCGAATCCGAACCCTAATTTGCATATGCAAATTATGGGTGGGAAGGGGGAAACATTTTTTACTTCCTTGTTTTGTGCCAAAAAGTCACGTGATTTAGCTCCCTGGCCCTAATTTGCATATGCAAATTAGGATTCGGATTCGGTTTGGCCAGGCAGAAGGATTCGGCCGAATCCGAATCCTGCTGATAAAGGCCGAATCCTGGCCGAATCCCGAACCGAATCCTGGATTCGGTGCATCCCTAATTTGGACACTAATAAAGGTTACCCTTCTAAGAATATACTCACTTTTTTTGTTGTTGTTTCTAGTTCTTTAGTTTCCTTATCTTTGCATTGCGTCATCATTGTTATATCCTCATATACAGTCATCTGGAAACATGATACAGCTATTACAGTCCATTTCCAGCTTACTCCATAAATAGACTGTGGCCAGAAGGGGAGAAAAAAAAAAAAAGTCTAATCTTAATTAGCATTTTGTGGCTGCAGCAAAAGTGCAGCGATGGGGTTAATGAATAACGCTTCCTTATTTGCGGAACATTCACTGAGCTGAACTTCTGCATATCAGTTTCTTTTCTTTCATATTCTGTACATTTTTCCCTGCATCAATGGAAGAAGGGCAAGGGTAATTGTTAGAATGAACTGAACGAGTGTAGAAGCACAGAAAGCCTTTCATGTGTAGTTGGACATGTGCCTTGCAGCGGAGGAAACAGATACCAGGAACCCCTCTCTATGTTACTATGGAACAAAAGGAAACCCTGGCTTGCGGCTGCTTAGCAACTCCATAGAGACAAGCCGGGATGTTAAACAGTGCCAGGGTGAAAGAGAAGGGAGCCCCTGGAGATGCCCTATAATGCAGACACATGAAATTGTAACTATATTGGGAACTCTGAGAGCCTGAAAGGCATGAAGGATCATTGAATTATGCAGGGGTGCCAGGAGCTGACGCACACAATTATTGTACAGGGAGCTGTACTCAGACGCATGTAAGTGCTGAACGCTGGTGGGATGCAACATGTGGTGTCCCTCCTGCGATTGGCGCTTACATGCGTCTGTGTGAGTACAGCCCCTTTTACAATAATTGTGTGCGTCTACTCCCGGCGGCTGAACAGAAGAAAGCGCAATGTAGAGTAAAACCAGTAGCACTCTGATATTCTTATGAAAGCAATTGAGTGATTTATTTAGCCCATGTGCATACAAAAAAGGGGCAACGTTTCGGACTCCACTGAGTCCTTTATTGTATAAGTGCAATCATAGTGTTATATAGAATATGCGGGATGGGCTTAGTAGCCCCACCCCTTCACAGTGACATCACATATAATAAATATATAATATAATATCCATATAAATAAGCATAAATTAGTGCAAAAAAGGTTGTGTATAAAGCACTAATTTATATGGATATTATATATTTATTAAATGTGATGTCACTGTGAAGGGGTGGGGCTACTAAGCCCATCCCACATACTCTATATAACACTATGATTGCACTTATACACTAGGCTTGATAAAGGACTCAGTGGAGTGCTACTGGTTTTACTCTACATGGCATTTTGGATCTGAAGGGCAGGCGGAGGTCATCCAGTTTGAGCACGTGACACCCTCATTTGGGAGATTTGATCAAGGGCTAGAGCACTTCGAGATTTTCAGAAGAAAGCGCAAGGCAGTGGAGCGCACAAAAAAACGCCTTCTATTGAATGGCCAATTCTAAGAAACTTTTCAATTGGTCTTCATTATTTTTTTATACTTTTTTTTCCTTTTTTTTAATTATTTGCCTTGACTCTTTCCAGCTTTCAAAAGGGGCTCACTGACCCCATCTAAAAACAAATGCTCTGTAAAGTTACACAATTATTGCAATTGCTACTTTGTATCACTCGTCCTCTCCTATTCATATCCCAGTCTCTTATTCAAATCAATGCATGATCTCTCGGGCAATGTGGACCCCAGCAACCAGACTGCTGAAATTGCAAACCAGAGAGCCAAATAGTAAAAACCAGTTTCACATTGTGTGGGAATATCACTCTCCACATCATACTAATTTAAAGGTGAACAGGGATCTGCTCACAGCTTGGCAATCATTTAAAGGGGGCGTTCAGCTCTGAAATGTTTTCCCAGCGCTGTCTATGTCATAGAATGGCCTCATCTCAGTGGTATTTCATTTAGGGGCAGATTTACTAAGGGTCGAATTCGTGGGTTAAAAAACCCTCAAATTCGACCATGTGAATATCGAATTCGAAGGATTTTACCGCAATTTGATTGGTCGAATGATCGAATAGGTAATATTCGATCGATCAATAAAATCGTTCGAATCGATCGATTCGAATGATTTTATCGATCGAATATTTCCTAGTCGATCAAAAATAACTAAACCCAATTCTGTAGCTTTGATCTGGCGAAGTAGGCGGTCGGATAAAAATTTAAAGGGGAAGTACTTCGACAGCCGAATATTCGAATGAAATTTTATTCGAATCATTCGATTCGATCGATTTTTCAAAATTCACCGGTCGAAGTGGTCTTCAAAAACAATCGAACATCTTTTTGAAGATTCGATCGAACCTCGACTCCTTCATGTAAATTTAGTAAATCTGCCCCTTAGTCTTCATTTTGAGTTTTTGAGTTTTTTTTCCTCTTCTGCTTCTCTCTCCAGCTTTGAAATGGGAGGGTCACTGACCCCACCAGCCGAGCATCTATTAGGGCTCTTACAGACGAGCGTTTGAAGCTGTGCTCCCCTGCGTTCTGGCTTTAAATGTTCAGCTGCAGGGGGTTGACGCATTCAGTTTTTTTCAATGTGGCTGTACTCACGCAGGAACAATGCAGCATGTTGCGTCTCAATCTGCGTTCGGTGCCTACATGCGCCTATGTGAGTACAGCCCCATTGTAAAAACCTGAATGCGTCAACTCCTGTACTCCCCTGCAGGGGGCCTGGCCGGTATTTTACCGGCCTGGCCGGTATTTTTGATGGCTGATCCCAATGTTATTAATAGGGGAAAAAAGATAAATACATAGGGGGAAATTCACTCAGATGCGAAAATTCGCTAGCGTTGGCTTTGTAAACGTTCGCCGCACTTCGCCAGGCGAATTTTCGCCAGCACTATGCAAATTCACTAAGATGCAAATTTGTACTCAGGGTGGCAAACTTTAGCGAAGTAGCGCTACCTTTAGTTCGCCAGGCAAAGCGCAATAATGCTAGCGATGCCTAATTTGCATACGGCGGGAACTTAAGCGTATAATAGTATATGTTACAGCCACTACATTCCACTACACAAGCCCAGGAAACCTTTAATAAATAAAATAAAGTTGTCCTATTGCCCTACATGTGCCCCCTGTATAGTTGTGTTGCCATATGTTAGGAAATGTAGAGGGTAACCCCCCCCCCCCAAAAAAAACATATTTTTCAGACTATCACCCTACAATGTTAAAACACGCCAGCATTTTTTTGGGACAGAAAAATTTTCCATTTTTTTTTCAACCTCCTATCTACTGTATTGAACTTCGCCTGATCTGACCAGGTGAAGTAATGTCTAGCGTAAGTGGTAAAGTTCAGGAAAATGTCGATCTTAGAGAATTTCCGTAATTACGATCCTTCGTCAGTGCGCAACTTCGCCTGGCATAAGGGTGTGAAGTTGCACAAGTATATCTACTTCGCTAGCGAAATTTTGCCAGAGTCCGTGTTAGTGAATTTCTGAAGTTGTGAAATGACGTCACGCTGGCGAATTAGCACAAGCGTTAGATGCTTTGCGCTTTAGTGAATTTCCCCCATAGGAAGGCTGGTAGTTTTTTCAAGAAAAGGTGGCAACCATACCTGCGACTGAATGCATAAAACTGTATGGCTACAATGTGAATGCTCCTTTCCCCCTTATTTTTCTATTCATGCTCTGTTTATCTTCTAGTCTCCTTCTCAAAGCACCATCTGGTTGCTTGGGTAAATTTCACCCTAGCAACCTGGTGGCAACTCAAATTCCAAACTGCTGAAAGAAAACAAAACCCGAAATCATTCAAAAACCAGACAGTGAGCAACGTAAATAATTAGCATTCGCTGTAAAATGTTGCTTTACCGTGTTCAGATACCAGTGTTATATACAGGAGCTGCCGTAGTTCAAGCACTGGAATAAAACATCAGAGGGGAGACTGAGAGACGTCACAAGGGATTCCCAGTAACTGAATGTGTGATTACAATTTCCTTGTGGAATACGTCTCTTAGGAAGTCCCTTAGGGAATTAAATATAGATTGCTGACTGCATACAGATTTTATGGATGAGTCTGATTGTGAAGCTGTAAAAAATGCTTTGGCGCATAACAACCTTGCAAATATTAGAGACCAGGAAATAGAAGAGGAATCTGGCCCTCGGTCAGTTAAAGAGAAAATCATAATTATTCTGGTAATGTGAAAGATCTGATAAGTTCTCTGACTCAGCCAATCATTCGTGAACTGTTCAGCCTTCAGTTAACCAGCGTGGTTTGCCATCTTGTGGCCACTCTGTGTACTACAGCAAAAGCATTTACTAGCCAGAGTGCTGGGCTGGTGATGGGCTTTCCTGTAATTACAAGCAGCATGCCTCCAATGCACAGATTATCTATTCAATAAAAGACAATTCCTTTGTATATACATTAAAGGGATCCTGTCATGGGAAAACATTTTTTTCTTCAAAATGCATCAGTTAATAATGCTGCTCCAGCAGAATTCTCAAAAGAGCAAACAGATTTTTTTTTATATTTCATTTTGAAATCTGACATGGGGCTAGACATATTGTCAGTTTCTCAGCTGCCCCAAGTCATGTGACTTGTGTTCTGATAAACTGCTGTACTGCAAGTTGGAGGGATATCACCCCCTCCCTTTCCCCCACCCAGCAGCCTAACAACAGAACAATGGGAAGGTAACCAGATAACAGCTCCCTAACACAAGATAACAGCTACCTGGTAGTAAAACCCCATGTCCCACTGTGTACTATTCAGTTACATTGAGAAGGAAAACAACAGTCTGCCAGAAAGTAGTTCCCTCCTAAAGTGCTGGCACAAGTCACATGACCAGGGGCAGCTGGGAAATTGACAAAATGGCTAGCCCCATGTCAGATTTCAAAACTGAATGTAAAAAAAATCTGTTTTCTCTTTTGAGAAATGGATTTCAGTGCAGAAGTCTACTGGAGCAGCACTATTAACTGATGCGTTTTGAAAAAAAAAAACATGTTTTCTCATGACAGTTTCCCTTTAACATAGAGTTATACTGGGTTAACAGCCTTCCATAATTGCATAGCTTATTAAAAGGAAGATCAGGTAAGAATTATTTAAAGGGGATATAAACCCAGAAATGAATTGATGAATTCAGAGTTCTCCTCTGTTGACTTTTAGGGGCAAATTTACTAAATTCACATCTATTCATATAAAGGATTTGAATTTCGATCAAATTTTCAAAAAGATTCGAATTCGAATTTCGAATATGCAAATTAGGTAAAGTCGACCAGTGACCAGTAAATTCGATCGACTCGAATGATTCGAATAAAAATCTCTTCGAATATTCAAATACTCGACTATCGAATTACTTCCCTTTTAAATTTTTATTTGACTGCCTAGTTCGCCAGTTTCAATCTGTCGAAGTGGCTTTGGCGAATTTTGATTGTATTTTAAAAATGATCATTCAATCGAACTTTTATCATTCAATCGTTCGACCAATCGAATTGCGGTAAAATCCTTCGAATACGAAGGATTTTAATTCCCTAACTATTCCGATGGTCGAATTTAGAACTGGTCGATTTAGTTGGAGCGATTTTCAGAAAACAGTGAGAACTTTTCGAATTTTGATAAATAACCCACTAAGGGTAAGGTCACACGGGCAGATTCGGGAACATTTAGTTGCCTGGCGACTAATCGCCTCTTCTTCTGGACGATTAGTCGCAGTTCCCCGAACTGCCTTCCGCCTGCTAAAATGAAAAATCACTTGCGGTGATGCACTCGAGAGGAAACTTCGGGCGATTTCGGAAATCGAAGTGCTGCGATAGTCATTGCAATGGCGTTTTCTCATTATAGCAGGCTGCTTATTTTTTCTTTGCCCAGGCTGCTTTTTGCACCGAGTCCAGCTCTGCTTGCTGGGTATTATGGGCACTGATGATTTCTGGGTATTAGAAGCCACACCTGTACCTGCAAACTGACAGCTGCTTACAATATTTCAGTTCTTTGTTTTTTCAGGCTGTGCACATGGATTATCATCATCATCCTCTTTTACTGCTCACAATTAGAGCAAGAGCTTCTATAAAGGACCTGTGTCATTCTGCCTATGAATGGAAACTCTGCAACAAATGTGCCAACACTTAATCGTGCCTAATTCCAGATGTTTTTTATATTTATAACAAACAAACAAAAAAAAAGTAAATTTTCCTTTCAGATTCCAATTTAGGCTTGAATGAATCCCCAGCAGTTTGCATAAATTCTGTACTTTTGTTTCCGCCGTCGCTGCTTGATTTACCTTTGTTTCTGCAAAAATGTTTATCTGACGTTCGCTAAATAGATCTCTAAAGGACGAAGTACACGAAGGCGCCGTAAACAAAATCACGTGGGTGCCTTTCCCAATGCGAGCTGTAATGAGGGTAATAAAAGGGGCTGAAACACTCTCACAGGGCAATGCTTCATGGAAGAGTTTGGAAAAATGACTTCAAAGGTTTTTTTTTTTTAATTTGCTATTACATATATATAATGATTTCATAGGCAAACTATTGTGGGAATGCAAAATAATATGTAGATTCTCATTTTATTGGGTCCAGAACCACAATGACTGAGGCCATTGTCACTGCAAGATCTTATGTGAGGCTGGTTCCAACTTACTTCCCCTTTAATTCCATTATGTGAATGTAATCCTGCTGTAGGACTGGCATCATAGAGAATTCAGTTCAAGACTGTTATGAAGGGGAAGGGTTTGTTGAGAGAGCGGTGGAGTTGGGGAAGATTTGCTGGCATTTGTTTATATGGGATAGCATGATTTCTGAAGGTAATATAATGACAATGAACTATAATAGTTTTATTATTAAGCTATGAACCCCATTGCACAAGCCTCAAGACCCCATCCCAACCACATCCATTGTGTAAAAGTCAACTAATGCCCTTTAACAGCTGCACGTCAGGGGAGGGGAGCACAGGCTATAGCCTAGGGGCCCAGTGTGATCATGGGCCATCGAATATTTTTCAATTATTATTTATATTTGCTTTTTTTTTATTTACATCTATTTGCACTGCTGGGTCCTGTTGGGTGCACCTGCTGGGAGAAGAAGGTAAATAAGGTGCATGAGTGTGTGCCCAGATTAAACCTGACCGGGTGTAGAGAGCTTGGTTGTAAGAGAGACTGGATCTGCCTCCATCTGGACCCAGCCATAGCCTTAAAGTGGGGTCTGAGGATGTAGTCTAGGGGGGTGGTTGATAAAGGTTCGTGGTCTGAAACATTGCACTACTGCATTATTAAAACTGCAAGGGCTTGTCCTGTAAACATAAGTCTTGTGTGCCAGTGAATTCTTTGTACAGGCTGGACTGGAGGTTGCCAAATCACTGTGCACCAATGGATTGTGTTAACGGGGTGCGTACGCTTCACATGGTCCAGTGGTAGTCTCGGGGCCCCACATCTCATTAATCTGGGCACAGGGTAGTTGCCATGTTCCGTCCCCTCACTTTGCTCCACGACACTGAACAACATCCATGGTTCTGACACTGTTCAGCGTTCACAACTGAGACTGGAGGTCATTCAGCACCAAAAACAATTCTCAAGCTTGAACACCATTTCCCTTTAAACAGGGCCGGATTTACATAGCGGGTGCCCCTAGGCCCACTGCCATTCGTCGCCTCCGTACTCTGCCCTTTATTCGCAAATTTTCATCATAAAGATTGGAGCAATGGGGATTGGCGCATGGGAAATTTAAAAACACGATCATATCTCCTGCGTATCCACAGTGTTTCTGGACCAATGTGGGTGTGGCTGGGCAGCATGCCGCCCCCTAAGATCCTGTCACCCTAGGCCCGGGCCTAGGTGGCCTTTCCACAAATCCGGGCCTGCCTTTAAAGCCCTTCTATTCTAAATGTGGCAATGAGCACCTACTCTATAGGGCAAGTGTCACTAATTATCCTTTACTCATATCAAGCCAACAAGTTAGCCCCCCACCCCAGAGGAACACAAACTATGATCTCGATGGTCAGTCTCCTCCTGAGACAATTCACCTGTATATGTTGTTGAAATGTAGGGTTACTCAAATGGTTGTAGTAGATTCAACTTATTCGACCTTTAACCACTGCTTCCGTCCGTTGAAGCCAAATCTCTATTGCAAAAAGGAGTTGTGGTTAATAAATGGTCTAAACGCAGGTCTTTGCTGCAAAATCTCCAAGTGCTTTATTTGTCACGACATGTTTCGAATTGTTGAAATGTAGACATAAACCGGAATATCTGGAGACAGACAGAAGGAGAAAGTTACACCCGTCAATACTTTTGGATGTTAGTGGTGGTCATGGATGTGCAAAGCAGAGACAGTAGGTCTCAAGAGTAATTGTCTCTTAGTCAGTTGTAATAACATGACAATAAGGCAAAGTATTGATGATATATTGAGGGCATGTGGTGGGGAAGCATGAAAAAGTGGTCTTGGATGTGGTTAAAGGTACTCTACTAGGATCCTACTTCTGTTCTTATTCTCTCCAATGCTCCAGGCTTCATGTTCTCCTGTGGTGCTACAGAAACGCTGCATAAACCTTAAGATTTCTTATGGCATTCGTGAGAACATCTGTACCTTTCAGTGATAAATAGATGCTAGATGTTTCATTTATGGAAAAATAGCACATTTTGGCAATAATTAGCTCATTTTGAGATCTGCTGGTGATATTGTGGTTGTTTATGGTCTTTATTTAAAGAGTAAGTGCTTCCCTGTTATTTCATTACAAAGGAGGGAGCGTGTCCCATACGATGTTATACTGTCAACAAAGTCTAGATGTCAAGCTCTTGGGGCCATGTATTTACTGTGGACTGGTTTTGTTCAGTTTATTTCTTGTCAACACCAGCAGAGATTGTTTTGTCCCTTGAGTAAGTTGCTCATCTTTTCAAGTGTTTTGTTGATCGTGCACCTGAGCTTTGTCTCCAAGGACCAAAAACATGTTTCTGTAACTAATAACTGCAGCAGTCTCAGCTGGCAATGGCAACTCTTAAACCAGGTCAGTAACAACCTCAGTTTTCAGGTGCTGAGACACAAAGGATTCAATGCCACCTGGGCACAGTAAAGGGTGAAAAAGAACATCACTTATACCAGGGATATTCAACACATGCTGTGGGATTTCATGTGAAATTCAATGACAGCTTGAAGTCTTTGGTGGTAGTTGTTGATGAGGCTCTTTATCTTCTCAGACAGTAAAGCTGCCCATTCCTCCAGGTAAAAAGCCTCCAGTTCCCATAAATTCTTGGGCTTTGAATGAACTGCATGTTTGAGGTCTCCCCAGGGTGTAAACTTTTGATCAGGGTTATCCTTTGGATTTGGCCTGATAACATGCACACAACTTGACACAAAAGGGTTAGAATGGCTATTAAAGGTAACAATCTTCACCCGGTGATCTGTTTGCTTGTAATTAGTGGGTGTTTACAAAAGGTCAATGACTTTCTGGACTCCTGACAGACCCTTGTATCTTTAATCCAGTGCTGCACTGATGGTTTTTGGATTCTAAGTCATGGGGAAAGCAAAAGAATTGTCAAAGGATCTGCGGGAAAAGGTAGTTGAACTCTATAAAACAGGAAAGGGATATAAGAAAATATCAAAGGAATTGAGAATGCAGTGTTCAATCTCTAATTAAGAAGTGGAAAATTGGGGGTTCTGTTGAAACCAAACCACGTTCAGGTAGACCAACTAAATGTAACACACCCTTGAAGTGCACTTTAGCTGTGGTTCTGTGGAATGTGTGTGACTGCTTAACTTGTGCCCAGGAACCCCAGTATACCCGTGCAACTCCCAGTACCTGGTGTTGTTTAGTGCAGCAATAGATCTAGTCAAACAAGTTTCTTTGCAGCAACTCTAACTTGTTTATTTAAGTTGACAGTGCGGTGATGTACAGCAATAATCCCTCCAGTGGGATAGGCAATACACAGTACAGGTAGTCAGAGCAGCAGAAATGACAGATTCAAAGGATCATTACCACTCTCACTAGGCAATATCCCTCGGGATGAACAAAACACTAGGGTATCTTGGCACCTGATTTGGTCCTTACCTCACCCACTGTATTCAGCCTGGGGTCTTGGGTCTTGGCCACCTATCTGGTCCTCCACTCACCCACTGTAGTCCCTGATCTAGTGGTTTACACACCATGGGGTCCTAACCCCACTACTTCTCCTGATTGGAGCGGAAGCTGCTCACTTACTACCCTGAGGTTGCTCTCACTAACTACACTGTAGTTGCTCTGTCATTGGCTACAGCAAAATAAAGTGAAGGCTCTGGAGTGGACATCTCAGTCTCCTGACCTCAATATCATTGAGCCACTCTGGGGAGACCTCAGACGTGCAGTTCATGCAAGACAGACCAAGAATTTACAGGAACAGGAGGATTTTTGCCAGGAAGAATGTGCAGCTTTACCTTTGTCTGAGAAGATAAAGAGCCTCATCCACAACTACCACAAAAAACTTCAAGCTGTCATTGATATTAAAGGGGGCAATACACGGTATTAATAACTGGGGTATGTAAACTTTTTGATTTGGGTAGTTTGTGTAGTAATTATGATTTAAAAATAGTAAACACAGTTGTCTGACAATAAATGGATTCAACCAACCACTAACCATGAGTGAAAGAAAAGTTTTTGTGTTATCATTCATATTCTCTGAAAAATGGAAATCATAAATTCTGCCAGGGTATGTAAACTTATGAGCACAACTGTATGTACAATATATATATATATACTTGCCTTAGAAAAATGTTGATCTTTGTATTTGATACCCGGGTGCCGCTGTGAGGAAAAATTGATGAAAATAGATTTAAATCAGCGCACTCCTGGGATCTTTTAAAAATATTTTTTAACTTTATTCCATGAGAAATGAATCGACATTTCGGCTCGTGTCTAGAGCCTTTATCAAGATGATATATATATATTCTGGATAACAGAAAAAATGAAATAAACCCAGTAGGCTGGTTTTGCTTCCAATGCAGTTCAACTGACTGGTGTAGGGGAGTTCTCGGCATATAGACTCTTCCAACAATCCAATC
>CM044446.1:88366213-88390307 GCA_024363595.1 Xenopus borealis | reverse complement strand
TGGGTGGGGATCAGGGGTGGGGCTTGGGTGCTGGGGTGGGCGGGCCGGCAATTTTGTTGTGCAGGGCCCTGTGATTTCTAATGGCGGCCCTGATTGGCCCAGTCTGACCCTGTCAGCTAGTAGCATTCACCTGTTTAAAAAATCATGATAATGGGTACAGTATGTAGCATGTCCCATAAAGGTCAAATAAACTGTTATTTGCCAGCGGCAAGTTGTTCACTATATCTCCTTGTAGTGGATATTACCCCTTTCCAATGCTGGGGACCCAGGGCAATCAAATTTGCCCTCTTTCAGAGCAACTATGTGCAATATTTTCATACAGCAGTTCTTGTTGAACAAAGCAGCATTTCACACATATGGTCCTAAGTAGTGGGGTCACTGGGGGCTTATATAGCAAGATCCTATTGTAACCTAGGGGGGCTGCACAGGTTTTAGCAAAGCTCTGCATTATTTCTAGGGGTGTGTGCTGGAAAATGTGACCAAGATACTTGTAAAATCTCTATTGTGATAGGCTGAACTTGTTCCCATACCATAATAGTGTCCCGTACTAAAGCTGGATAAATATATACCGTATTACTCAAATGTGGTGATAGGTCACTGGTACCCTTGCACTGGTTACAAAAAGCAAAAGGCAGGACAAATAGACCCCAGATGCATGGATCCAATAGTTGCTTAAACCATTCAAGTGACCTGGAAAATCAGAGTTATTATTCTAAAGGATTAAAATTGGATCTGACCGCCCCCACCCCCATCCTTAGGGGATGACATTTTGGAAGAAGCACCAGGGAGGAGGGGTGTTTGGCCATAGGAAATAGAAACAATTGAACAGAGAAGAGATAATTAGGGAACTGTTGATTAAGCTCATTCCTGCCTGAGGTCAATGCACACCTGCATGGAGCTCCAGGGTATGATCAGCTCAGTGAGCAAGGCATGGAGATCATTGTTCTAAAGCTCAGCTGGGGTTTCCTGTGTCCCTGCTCTTTAACTAGAATAGAATGTGAGCTCATGAGATTAAGGGGCAGATCTACTAAATTCACATATATTCACATGAGGGATTCCAATATTTGATCGAAATTTCAAAAAGATTTGCATTTCGAATATGCAACTTAGGCAAATTCGACCAAATTCGACCATCGAATATCCGAATTCGAATGATTCGAATATTCAAATGTAATTTTATTCGAATATTCGAAAATTCGATGGTCAAATACTTCCCCTTTAAATTCAAATTCAATCACCTACTTCGGCAGATTAAACCTACCGAAATGGGGATCATTCCCTAAGATCGAATTTGAAAAATTTGATCGATCGCTAAAAATTGTTCAAATATTCGATTCGAATATTCGTTCGAATTTTCCCTATTCGATCGTTCGATCAATCGAAAAATTCCCCACTATTCCCTGGTCGAATTTCGAATTTTTTTTGCATTCGAAATTCGACCCTTAGTAAATCTGCCCCTAAAAGTCATAATTTCGACTTTTTAAAGTGATAATTATTAGTTTAAAAGTCATAATTATGAGTTTTAAAAGTCATAATTCATCAGAATTGTTTTTTGCTGGCCCTAGTGCTCTTCCGTATTTGAGCCATCAGAATCCCTGGGTTTCATTACAGGCAGCTGTTAGAATTGATACAATAGTTGCTAATATGCTACAGATACGGCTGAGAAATGTATCACTTAAATGTTGCAAATTGTAATAGGTGAGAATCTGTTCCTGGATCACTTGTCTGCCAGACTCAAACAGCAGAGATACGAACATTAAAGGGATACTGTCATGGGAAAACGTTTTTTTTTCCAAACTAATCAGTTAATAGTGCTGCTCCAGCAGAATTCTGTACTGAAATCCATTTCTCAAAAGAGCAAACAGATTTTTTATATTCAATTTTGACATGGGGTTAGACATTTTGTCAATTTCCCAGATGCCCCTGGTCATGTGCAGTGAGAAGTCATTGAAGTCCCAGAATTTCTGCAGGAATTCTAGTTTAAGTAATGTTTTAGCAGACTCAAAAATGTTCAATGAACTTTCCATTTACAGTACATACAAAGGTTTGAAAACATTCCTAACAGGTGAGTATCGTAACATTAGCAGCTGCTTAAAGGTTACTAACATCTCTGGGAAAAGACTAAATTGTGTTAACACGTCTGCAGTGAAGAACAAATGCTGCAAAGCCGCTACCTGAAACTTGGTTCTGCTCTGCTACACAATCCACCCAGTGCCATGGCAGTTGCAAAGTGGCTTTCAGTGTACAGTATAGTCTGACCTATATTTACAATGGACATCAGTCACACAGCCTATCAATCAATCCCAGAATCCTCAGCTGATTTCTGGGATGGAGAAAACTGGTGCCAGCAGCTTGTGCTCATATGGCTAAGAAAATGTAGGAAGGGACCTTGAATTATAGATTCCTCACTAGGAATGGATCACAATTTCCTCTGGGTACTATATAGATAAAGGGTAATTATAATATATATTTCCATAAATTATATATGATTTGAGAGGATGAAATTCTTATTAGTTCTAAAGCTGAATCTTAAACTTGATATTTCATTACTAGTCGGGCATGGTCATAGGAGGACAAGATCTTTGGATGTCTGGCAGTTTAATAAACTGAACAAATCAAATGTTCCCATAAAAAGGAATTCTGCTCATGCTCTAGATTAGTGGTCCCCACTTATTTGGCACCCCAAGAACATTTTTCATGCTTGTGTTGCTCCCCAACTCCTTTTACTTCTGAATGTTGCTCACGGGTTCAAAAGGTTGGGGATCCCTGCATTAGATATTTATTTTACAGAACGTCGATCTCCCATAGACTGTAAGATAATTTATTTTGTCAGTTCATATTCAGCTGGTTGGTCCAAGCCTATAGAGATTCAGAATAAAGATGGCCATAGGCACACAGATATGATTTATTTCATACAATATTCAGTATGTGTATGAGAGATGAAACAACCAATATCGGAAAAAGACTTGGCTCCATCTTGTCAATACGCCAAAGTGTACAATTTTTATTGAACACCTTTGGAGGCACTCGAAGGACAAAGTTACTGCTGAATTGTCAGATAGAGGTAGAATTCCATTGTTTTATACCTGCATAGCTGGTGCTTCAGATATGATTGTAGCATGTATGGCCTCTTTAAGGTAGAACTTTATAAATGTGAATGTCTTTGTGCAGGGCAGCCATCAGGGGGCACAGGGTTGACTGTTGTCCTGGGCCCAGGGGAATTCACTTTCTATGGTGGCCCAGGCGTGTTGCAGAAGAAGTTCCGGAAAAGATCGAAGAAGCTTCTATGGAAAAGACCGAAGAAGACCGCTCCAGAGAAGAACAAAGAAGCCGCTACAGAAAAGAATGAAGATGTCTCGACGCAAAAGGGCCCCACAATTTCTGATGGCAGCCCAGTATTTATGCCCTAAAACAGCCTTAAAGTGCTAAAAAAAAAAAAGGAACATGTATCTGTGGAAATTAAGTTGCACGCAAAATATAAGGAGCTCAAAGCCTCCCAAAGCCGCCCCCAGCCCAGTGAACCTTAGTCATGGCGACCCTCTGACACCATTATTTCAGTTACGCTGGGCTGGGGGCGGAGTGATCCCTCCATAGGTTAATTACAAATGGAAACAAACTCCAGCCTACTGGCTAAAATGTAAATTGCCGGCAGGAACTGCCTTCCCACCAGCTAAAATGTAAATTGCTGGCAGGATTGCACTTGGAGTGATTCATTTTTTGAAGTTGCCCGAAGTTGCCTCACAAGGAAACTTCACAAGGAAACTTCTAGCGACTTCGAAAAACGAAACACTCCAAGTGACATCCCACCGCTATTTACATTCTTGCCGTTGGGAAGGCAGGGGAAGATTAGTTGCCCCAAAGAAGGTTTGTCGCTGGGCGACTAATAGGGTTGCCACCTTTTCTTGAAAAAAATACCGGCCTTCCTATATATACTTCTTTTTTTCCTATTAATAACCATCAAAAATACCGGCCAGGCCAGTAAAATACCGTCCAGGTGACAACACTAGCGAATCCAACAAAAATAAAGGCCAGGCCATTAAAATACCGTCCAGGTGGCAATACTAGCGAATCCAACAAAAATAACGGCCAGGCCAGTAAAATACCGTCCAGGTGGCAATACTAGCGAATCTGCTCGTGTGTCTCTGCCCTAAAAACCTGACAACCATTGCGTTAAGGCTCTTCGTTCTAGGAAAAGGTCTCATACCTTACTTCCCAAAAATTCAGAAGGACACACCTGTCACAACACAGTAAAGAAGGGGAAATCCCAAAGATTTGAAGGCCCCAGGTGAGGTGAAAAGGGGGGTTGTGAAATCTGAACTAAGAGCAAAGCAAAAGCCTAAACAAAAACATAAAAAAAGGAAAAATCAACCCTCCCTTCGGATTCTGCAAAAGCCTTTTGTTTAACATGATTAAGTCTTCTTTGTTTCATTACACACATCCAGGCAAAACAAACACACAGGGAGAGATAAGCAGCAGGCCCTCTCAATAGGAACCTCTTACCTGGCTTGTGTAGGATTGATTTTATCAGCTGAACAGGTGCAAATGTACAGGGGGAAAAGTGTGAATTGCTGATGTTGCTGATAAGGCAACATACATTATCATGATGGCAAAGTATTTACCCAAACAATAGACAAGGCATTGACTAATGGCACACAAACTAAGCACTACACATACAAACTGATTTGTAGGAGTGTCTGAACTAATTGCCTTATTTTCAGTGCTTTCTCATCAGTGTTTTCTGCTAAATTTAGGGGCCAATTTACGAAATTCACGTGAAATGATCAAAGTTCGATCGAATTCATCCAAATACCAATCGTACTAATTTTTCGGGAAGTCGGATGTGCAAATTTGGCCTCTTCGCTCATCAAATAGATCGAATGATTGGATATTCGATAATTCAATGAAGGAATCCAAATTATGGATTCGACTGGCCAGTTCGCTAGATTGAACCTACCGAATTGTAATAGAAGCCTATGGGAAGTTGTTTCGATGTCAAGAAATCTTGGGATTCTTGTTGCTTAGAAGGTCTTTTGTTAAATGTCCAAAAACGGAATCACATAATGAAAGTAATAATTATTAGGTATAATTAGTGATGGGCAAATCGGCTGCTTTCGATTCACCGAATTTTTTGCGAAGCCGATAAGATTCTCAAAATGCTGCCGCGTCTAATTTTGGACGCGGGCGTCCATTTTTGGACACCGGCATCCATTTTTGGACACCGGTATCCATTGCCGGCATTGAAAAAATGGACGCCCGCATCCGAAACGAGCCGCAGGCAAATTTTCGCCTGCGGCATAAATTAATCATTGCCAATTTGATATAAAGGAGTATGTCCACAGTTTTGGAGGGCAGGTGTGCATGTGCCATACTCACTGCAATAAAAGTTGGTAAGTGAAAAACTATTTGCAATACTAAGATGTGTGCCTTTGCATGAACAGGTTTTCCTAATATTTGCATTTCGCAATTTAAAAGTGGAGTAACTGTAGAGGGGGGCCCAGACTGTGGGGTCTGCTTTCACTGTAGCTAATAAATATCCCCCTCCTCCCCAGCCGCTGTCATACTTGTAGCAGGAAGGGGGTGCAAGTCGGGTTGGGAGTGGGAGGAATCAGGGTGGGGCATAAGCATGATGTGGGTGGGGCAGAGGCAGGATTGGAAGTGGGCGGGCCCCTCTGAAGATTTTTTTTTTGCAAGGGGGCCCGGCGCACTATAGTTACGGCACTACAATGAAATATTCTTTTTTAGTCTGTTATTACATTATGAAGTTTAATTGTGCTAGAACTTTTTGCCGCCCCTGGAAGCTTGTGGGGTGCTGCTGCTTGACTCATTGGTGCAGCACCCCTGAGTGAGAAGTTTTATTACATACATTGAGCATTAGTGCAAACTATTAAATTCATTCCTTTTATCCCACTGTCGGAAGTGGTTGTTAAAGGGATACTGTTTTGGGAAAACATGTTTTTTTACAAAATGCATCAGTTAAAAGTGCTGCTCCAGCAGAATTCTGCACTGAAAACCATTTCTCAAAAGAGCAAACAGATTTTTTTATATTCAGTTTTAAAATCTGACATGGGTCTAGCCATTTTGTCAAATTCCCAGCTGCCCCAGTCATGTGACTTGTGACATGTTACTTTAGGATGGAACTGCTTTCTGGCAGGCTGTTATTTCTCCTACTTAATGTAACTGAACAAATAGTTGGACTTGGCTTTTACTATTGAGTGCTGTTAGATCTACCAGGCAGCTGTTATCATGTGTTAGGAAGTTGTTATCTGGTTACCTTCCTATTGTTCTGTTGTTAGGCTGCTGGGGGGGGAAAGGGAGGGGTTGATATCACTCCAATTTGCAGTACAACAGTAAAGAGTGACTGAAGTTTATCAGAGCACAAGTCACATGACTGGGGCACCTGGAAAATTGGCAATATATCTAGCCCCATGTCAGATTTCAAAATTACAGGGATACTATCATGGTAAAACATGTCTCCAGTAGACTTCTGCATTGAAATCCATTTCTTAATAGAGCAAACAGATTTTTTTTATATTCAGTTTTGAAATATGACATGGGACTAGCCATTTTGTCAAATTCCCAGATGTCCCAGTCATGTGACTTGTGCCAGCACTTTAGGAGGGAACTGCTTTCTGGCAGACTGTTGTTTTTCCTTCTCAATGTACTATTGAGTGCTGTTCTTAGATGTACCAGGCAGCTGTTATCTTGTGTTAGGGAGCTGTTATCTGGTTACCTTCTCATTGTTCTGTTGTTAGGCTGCTGGGTGGGGGAAAGGGAGGGTGTGATATAATTATAACTTTCAGTACAGCAGTAAAGAGTGATTGAAGTTTATCAGAGCACAATAAATAATGAAGGCTGATCGAAAAGTTTTTCACAATTGGCCTTTCTAGAACATACTAAAAGTTATCTTAAAGGTAAACCACCCCTTCAAGGACTGTGAGTTTTTATTTGTGCAATAGTTTTTCTCTTTGTGACTTTTATTACATTTTCCCCTGAATCTTTATTGTAACTCTAAGGGGCAGATTTACTAAGGGTTGAATTCTCAAGGGCTATTTGCCCTCGAATTCGACCCTTCTACGATTTTTGAATGAAAGTTTGCTAAAATTGTAATGAAATTCAATGGTTTTTGCCCGCTATTCGGTTTCTTGATAAAATCGTATGATTGAACGATTTTACGAAAAAATCGTAAAAAAAAACGTTCGATTGTTCGAAAAAAACGTACAAATCCAACGATCGAAGGGTTTGTTCGTACGATTGGTATTCGAACATAAAACTTAGAAAAGAAGCCTATGGGGGGTTCCCTTAGGCTTCTATTGCAATTTGGTAGGTTCAATCTGGCGAAGTAGGCAGTTGAAGAAAATTTTAAAGGGGGAGTACTTCGATCATGGAATGGTCAAATGATCAAATATTCAATCATTCGATCTATTCGATACGATCAAATTTAGCATATTCGATGATCGAAGTGACCAAATGTGCATATAGTGTGTGAATCCTTCACACGAATTTAGTAAATGGGCCCTTAAGTTATATGATTTT
This sequence comes from Xenopus borealis, assembly GCA_024363595.1. NCBI lineage: Eukaryota > Metazoa > Chordata > Amphibia > Anura > Pipidae > Xenopus > Xenopus borealis. The sequence continues at coordinate 88,382,774 of CM044446.1, read as the reverse complement.
CACATTTATTATAACAGTGTTGCAATACAGCAGAAGTATTTTGTTTCACATTCTTCCTCTGCATACAGTGGGCACAGCAAAGGTGCCAATTACATAAAGCAGTGCTGTCCTACTTTTACCATGAACCGTACATTATTATTATTATTAATAATAATAATAATAACATGTATTTATATAGCACCAACATATTTCGTAGCGCTGGTACATTCACTTTATGAAAGGAAGGCAGGATGATATTAAACCTATGATGCAAAAAAAAGGTCAGTAGAACTCATTTGGCCATAAAAATACCATATTTTTCTCAAGAAATATCAATCAAGCTTTTGGATCTGGTGTCAACCTGAGACTCATATAGCCTGTAATGTTCAGTGCCTAGCCATAGGTAGGGTTGCCACTTTTCTTGAAAAAAATACCGGCCTTCCTATACATTTATCTTTTTTTCCTATTAATAACATTGGGATCAACCATCAAAAATACTGGCCAGGTGGCAACCCTAGCCATAGGGAGGATACCAGTGAGTTGACCAGTCTGGCCAGATGCTGAGCCAAATCAGGCTGATCAGTGCTATCAGGATTTATAGTATACCTGCTGGGGTAACAATGCAATGATTGTGCTGATGGCCCTTTAAGTACAGGTGAGCTATGCACATGTTGATTTCTCTTGTACACAGGAACAACATATACTGTATTTAAATTAAGGTATAACAGTAATTTGAAACACTGTACAGTATGCTTTGTTGTTTATCAGAATAGAACGTCTCAGATTAATCTCCATCCTACATTTACAGAATGAAAGCTAAATGATAATGAGGCAATTCAGGAAAAACAGATTCAGCATAAATTACAGTTTAAAAGCACACAACCTCTCTCTCATTAGCTTGTGTAGAGTGTCACGTTACACATTTTCCTCTTTCTCTAGCTGACTGGCTCATTATAAATTCCATGCTATTATATTTAAGGGGACTTTCCTCTGCTTGATTAGCCCTTTAGTCTTGGTCTAGGTCACTGCCCGTGCCGGTGTTCAGCCTCCCAATGTGTTTCTGGGAAATGTGCACCAAAGGGGAGAACTCAAGTGCCAGGGACGGAGCCACGGGAGAATTTGTATCCGTAACCAAAAAGCTACTTCTGGCACCTCTGAAAATGCTTTCATTTCAAATGTTATTTTTCTCTCACTCTCCTTGACTCTTTACATTGCTATTATGATAATGGGGAACCAAGCGTCCATTAAAAGCAAACCATATGTTCGCCGGCTTGCTGTGAAAGAAAAAGACGTATATTGTCCCCGTTGCCTAGGCAACACTTTCATTCGTTTTGTCAGGGTTGGGCCCGATCATTTAAATTGCAAGTAAACAAGCAGCCTAGCGTTGCCACATGGGTAATATTTACAGCGTTTCTGTTGCTAAACAATGACAAAATGAAGTATTTTTTTTTTTTCCTTTTTACTTCACGTTAACAAAACGCAGCGTGCGGATTTGTTTTGGGCTCATGGATCCAGCCATTGGTTTTGGGTTGTGGATACGTTTTATCCTGGCATGTTGCATATCCTTTGCAAATGACTGGTATTAGATTAGATTAGATTATCTGACATGGCAAAGAATCAGTGTGTTTACATGTAAATTTAAATCAATTAGAGGCCTCATTGTATCTGCCAGTGGACTTCTAAATCTAAAGCTGGCCATAGATGTAACAATTACGATCTTTCTTGGAAAAGACCTTTCCAAGAAAGATTGTTCATTTCCATTCACACATGTAGAGCTGAATCGTCAGATAAACAGGTAGAAACAATAGAATTCTACCTGTATGTGACGATTCAGCACTAACAATGGCCGATGTTAAAGATTATTTCCATCCAGCCCGATCGACGAGCCGACCAATATCCAAGTCTTCTGCCGATATGTCAGCTCATTTCCCACCATACTGCATCGAATATCATACAAAAATTAGCTTTGTACCATATTATCTGTGCGTCTATGGCAACCTTTAGATCACCTTTCAGAACAATGCATACTTCACCTATTTAGTTTAACCATCTTTTGAAGAAGCACCGCTTTCTCTTACAAATAACAGGCCCAGACTGTGGATTCTGGCAAAGGTCAGAGGGGCTGATGTAAGATGCCATCAACAATCAATATCTATTGGGCCTGTGGGGGCTGTTTGGGCCTAACTTTAAGCACAGTTGGGGTTGCCACACGGCCGGTATTTTACCGGCCTAGCCAGTAAAACACCAGCCAAGGCCGGGGCTGGTATTACAAATTTACCGGCAATGTAGCTGCCGGTAAATTTGTAATACCTCTTAAAAATGGCCCTTGCCTTGCTTTAAATCCAATGAAAAACTTACCTCTCTCGCGTCTTCAGCCGATCGCTTGCGTGGCTCCGCCCCCTTTGATGTCACATCACACCCCTTTTGACTTCACACCACGCCCCCTTTTGGCCCCGCCCCCACCAGCCAGTAAGGAATTTTTCAAAAGTTGGCAACCCTAAGCATAGTCAGAAGCAGTGCCTGGCCAAGCTGACAGACAGGCCACCCGGTCACCAAACCCAACCCTTTGGTAGTCAACCCCATGTGGGGGGGTCATGGCAACTTTTTCTGAAGTTGCCTCATGATTCACATTCTTGCTGGTGGGAAGCCTATTTGAGGAGATTAGTCGCCTGTGGTAGAGGAGATTTGTCGCTGGTCAACTAATCTCTTGATCTGCCACCACCCAAAGAAGAGAAGGGAGAGCAACGAGAAGGGGAAGGGAAGGGGAGGGAGTGACAGAGTATACAGCATTTTAGATTTTTTTGGGAGGAGAGAGCAGCAGGGGAGCGAACCCAGACTAGGGGTAGGCAGAAGACCTTTGAACCAGGTACCTGCTCAATGGCCCCACATTGTTGTGCCTTAGGCAGTGTGTTGATATTTGCTTATGTTAATAAAGTTTGTTATAGAAAGAGATGCACTTAGGTAGGGTTGCCACCCGGCCAGTATTTTACCGGCCTAGCCGGTACAACACCTGCCAAGGCCAGCACAGGCAGGTGCCTTTTCTGCCTACGCCTACTTCCAGCCCTGGTCAGGACCTGACAAAAGACCTTTTTTCATTGGCTGCTTCATAAAAATCTAAAATGCTCTATACACTATTGGGCCTGTAGCAAAGGATGTTGTACTTCACATGTCTTGTACTTTAAACAAGGCTGAGTTCTACCAAGTTTGGGCAATACCATACTGTAACACCACCACAATGTGGTACTGTGCTCTCACACAAACAGAGGCCTTGCATACATCCAATACAGCCAATGGACCAGAGCTGTGGCTTTTATTTCACACTCCTTCCTTCCTGTTACAAAACCTGCGTCATTTCCTGTCACGTGATCAGCAAGTGACACACGGACACACACAGAGCATCACAAAATGGTGGCTCAAAGCAAAGCAATGTAAAAGGGCAATCTTTAGTAGTATGTATATGCGAGGTTCTTCGACAGGTCATTTATTATTATACTCTGTGAAATAAAAAAAGACATGCATTGTCCCTGTTACCTAGGCAACATATTTTGTTAGCAATTAAGACACACTGCTGACAGGAGGGGAAAAGACCAAGGCTCTAGCACATATCAATAACTAAGGATGTATTGCATCAACTGGAAAAGTGAAGAGGGGTTACAATATTTTATGCATGAAGAAAAAAAAAAAAACCCCTCAAAATTCATGCATTTTTGCCACCGTATCTTCGTGTCAACATCAGAACTGCCCTGGATATTTTAAATGAAGGTCTAGCTCACACCCGGCTAGATATTGTAATGCAGTATATACCTGTGTGATATATATTGGATTGAGGCAAAAGAAGGGTTGAGATGAGCCCAATCACATGCAGTTGTCATAGATTTATTACGTCTACCTTCCAATAGATGGAAATGAAGGCAGTGCACTACAATGTTTCTTTCTATCCATAGCTTGGTTTACATGGCAAGTGGTAACTGAATGTCTCACAGCAGAATTACACTGATAAATGCCCATCATTTTTTAACACACTAGTAATACTTTTGAGTTTACTGGTGGGATCCAGATTTGAGGTCAACAGGCACGTGCAAACGTGTGCCAAATTAAAAAAAAAGGCTGTGACCTTCCCATGTGTTACTAGGGTTGCCACCTAGCCGGTATTTTACCGGCCTGGCCGGTATTTTTGGTAGTTGATCCCAATGTTATTAATAGGAAAAAAAGTTAAATATACAGGAAGGCCGGTATTTTTTTCGAAAAAAGGTGGCAACCCTATGTGTTACATAGAGCAACTCGCATTCCTTTCCATTTTCATTCTTTTTCAGATCCTCTTTTCTAGAACTTACTTATTGTAAAATGCTCCTTTTGATTCCTTGGACGCACTTTTATGAAAAATTGTAGTAAATCTAATTTTTTTTTTTGCTTGTGGAAATGTAACCAAAGTTGCTGTTTTTTTTCAGAGATGTTCAACAAGGTTCTTTCTTGATCATCTCTGTTTTATTCTATATATATGTAGTTTACTGTTTTTGAGATGTCACGAAACAATGCTTAAAATAACTCTAGTATGATTGCTGCTCTTGCATATGACAGTCCAGCCTTACATTCTACTTTCCTGCCTTTAAAGGGGAATTCAACCCCACCAGCGCTAAACCCCTCCCCCGTAGGCCCCCTCCTCCCGGCCTACCTCTCCCCCCGGGCTATTGCCCCTAACTTTTATATTACTCCAAAGGGCAGGTCCCTTCCTACAGGTTCACAGGCACCATCTTTGGCCACAACGTCTTCTTCCTTCTTTCATTGGCGATGGCGGTGCATGCGCAGTAGGACGCATTTGCAGGTTGGTACCACAGGCGTATGCGCAGTAGTACCAACCGGCAAATGCGTCCTACTGCGCATGCGGAAGAAGGAAGTAGATGTTGCGGCAGAAGAAGGCGCCTGTGACCCTGCACAAAAGGACCTGCACTTTGGGGTAATAGCCTGGGTGGGAGGTAGGCCAGGGGGAGGGGTTTAGGGCCAGCGGTGACAGGGACATCCCATGTGCAGTAAGGGAGGCCATACATAGGGTGACATGCCTGTGATCAAATTTATTGCTGGGGAAAAACTGAATATTGTACTGTTGATCGTTCATTGATCCATTGGGCCCAAACCAGTGAGAAGGAGCTGTAGCAAAATGTAATGAATCCAGGGCCGGATTTACCTTGTGGGCGCCCCTAGGCCTGCTGTCATTTGTCGCCCCTGTTCCCTCCCTTTCTTTGCTCAAATATTCATCATCAGGACGGAGCAATGAGAATTGGCACACAGGAAATGTAAATTTCTGTACCAATGTGGGTGTGGTTGGGCAGCATGCCGCCCCCTAAAATCCTGCCGCCCTAGGCCTGGGCCTAGGTGGCCTCTCCACAAATCCAGGCCTGCATGAATCATTACAAAATACATTGATAGCTGGAGGCATGAGCATGCAGCCACTAGACTGAAGAGTGCAATAGAAGGGAACTGTAGAATTTTAAAGAAGCAATATGCATCCATATATAATATAAACCCAGTTCCAATCGTTGTACTGAGCAGTGCAGAACAATACAATCAAAAAGCACTTTCATTTAACATTTGATCGCACCTCCAAGTGATGAGATGGTATTTAATCAGAAATAAGAAAATCCTTGTTATCCACAAGCCTGCTGCCCCAGGTGTTTGCATATTATCAATATAAGCTGTATTTAATTGGCACATGCCGAATAAGAGTGAAAATTGCTCCTTAATGTGGCTGTTTGCACAGTTAAGCAGAGTGGTAATGTAGGTAGTATTAGGATTATACTGTGTTCACATAAATGAAGATTTGTTTATGGCATGAACTGATGTTTGCAGGCTGCCATAAATAACTTTTTATTTGCATTTCTCACTCCCTGCTATGTAGAATTCTAACCTGCCAAGAATAGTTGAGCTTTCTGTTGCATAAAACTCCCCCAGCTTGCTGAAAATCTTGGGTTTCCACCATTGAGGTCTATGATCTTTTTATCATATACCACTGAATGTTACATTTTGTTTGTTTATAAAAAAAAATTAATGTTAATATTGTGTGCCTTGAAAAGTCATTGGGATCTAATGAGAAAGATTTAAATGAGAGCAGTAATAAAGCACTGTGCTTCTCATATAGGAGGAGATAATTAATTAGAAAACAAGCCCGCTTTACAGTTACATACAGAAGCAGCATGAGGCCAACCATTCCACTGCAGAATCATGTCACTCTTGTACTAAAATAACAAGCTGCTGCATGGCAGGGGGAGCAGAGGAACGCCATGTGTTGGAATGCGCAGGGTAAGACCTTTCATGGGTCATCATGGTAGGGAAAAGGTAGAACAGCAAGAGATTGCAGCAATTACAGGCTAAAATTAAACCATGTTATCAAATAAGCATTTAATTAGGTTTGTTAACATTGTGTTTGTGCTACATGGTATTTCTGGAGTCAGAGAAATATTTTCATGATTAGTATGTGCTGTCTCCATCATCTGACTCCCCAACAATGACATGTTGTACACACTGTAGGCAAAGCTGCCCACACATGGAAGTATTTTCATACAAATCACTTACACGTGACCGATTAATAAAGCTAAGCTTTCAAGTGTTATAAGTCTTTAGAACAATGTCCTTTACTACAAGTAAAGCAGTTTGGTATATTTTCCAGTTTGAACAATAAAACAATTGAACAATGATTTGCAATGATTTTTTTTTTTTGCTGCTATGTTTTCCCGCCACAATGCAGCATTTCCCCCCATGGTTTCAATCAGGACTGGACTGAGAATCAAAATAGGCCCTGGCATTTCAGGTTCATAGAGGCCCAATCAGCCCACATAGAGGCCCAAACAGTCCCCACCAGCCCAGTAAATACTGACTTTCTATGGCACCTTATAGCAGCCCATCTGGCATTTGCCCTAACCCACAGATTGCCAGTCCGGGCCTGGTTTCAATGTAATTATGGTTCCAAGGAGGAGATGTGCCTGACTTATTTGTTGGTGACTCAGATTGATGATTGAGGTTGCAGCAATCCAGGGTCCCCACAGTGGTCTGTATCAGTAGGAGCAACTGCTCTTGTTTCAGAAAGGCAGAGCAACTTCAGGTACCACTGCACTATAAGAGCCATATTTCTGTCTTAGCAAACGGAAATTTCGCTCTTAAAGTTACCCAATGTGGATTTTTGGTCGCAGCCATTTACTGCTGCCTGTTTTCACCTTTCTTAAGGGCAAGAGCAGCCCTGCAGACAGGAGGCAGGTGGAAGACAGCAGCACCAAGTGCAACTATATGGAAGGAACACATGTTGATACATGTACCTTGGGATAAATGGGATTTTTTGAGCAAATGGGGAAATTTGTTGGCCTGCAAATGTAGTGCAGTAAATCAATGGTTTATATATGTGCTCCAGTCAAATCAGGTCTTTGATCTGCCTCTCAGGCCTAATGTCATGGCTACAGCAGCATTGCAGATGGGGAATCAGAGTCCAACACAGGGGGTGTCGGGGGAAGTCAGGATAGCTTTAATTTTTAACTTTCAATGTGTCAGTATTACTAAAAAATATATTATTTTTGTAAGAAGGATGTATATAGTTCCAAAAAAACCTTATTATTGTAGAACCGTGCAAAGTGAATACTCTTATGGCAGGGCTACAATGCAAAAACAGTAGGGTCAAAAATATTTGGATGGTATAGCTAAGCTATAAATACCTCCCTGCTAGTAAGTGTATGGCCTATCTATTGCTCATGCTCCTTGAAAGTGTGTATAACAGGAGGTCTATTGAAAGAATGGCAAAGGACTTTGCCTGTATTGCATCAGCAGCGTAAAGCATATACCTGAATATAATGCACTAGGATCTTCTAAAGAGATGCCTGTCTAAATAGTCTGTCATATGGATGGATGCCACATACAGAAAACCAACGCATGGGTTAAAACACTGCTTGGTGCAAAACCTTATGTTTTAGATGTTACCCATGAGTTCATTAAATAAGTAATTACATTGTAAACTCAACCAGAGAAAATACATATTTGAACAATGTATAATACAGTATATGTATTCAGGCACCACATCAATGAAGGCTAATGCTCTATGTATGCAAATCTTCTATGGCAGTAAACATAAAAAGCTTGTGGTTTCAATCAAAGGACACATGGGGGCAGCAGCGTTACAGAGCAATCCCTGCTTGTTCCATTAACCCATGCCATGCTTAGGCATAAAGCAGTAGCACAGGAACTCATTTCCCTACACCCAAAACCCACAGCCACCCTAAGTGATTGGAATTGTATGAGGTTGGTCATGACACAGGTTAAAATAAAAATGCAACATGCATAAGAGATTTGTTATAATTCTATAATATTACTTTTATGTTTATTTATTGCAGTTAAATCAGAAATTATTAAAAGGATTATGTTGTTCAACCAAGCGTGGATTAAGGCTGGGGACCTTATCTTGTGCTGTCATTTATTTTTAATAGTTAGCAATACTACACCTTTTTTTCTGTTAGTCTCCAAACTGTTACTAATGTTCCAATCAGCATTCGTTTCACTAAGGGTCCTTACACACGGGCGTTTTTACCTGCGCTCCCCTGCGTTCCGTTCTGCTGCGTTCAGCCGCAGGGGAGCGCAGGTATAGACGCACTCAATTATTTTCAATGGGGCTGCACTCACACGAACGCATGTAGGCGCCAAACGCAGGAAAAATGCAGCATGTTGCGTCTGAATCTGCGATCGACGCTTACACGTGTCTCGTGGGTACAACCTCATTGAAAAGAATGAGGTGCGTCTAGACCTGCGCTCCCCTTTGGCTGAACACAGCCAAACGCAACGCAGGGGAGCGCAGGTCCAAAACGCCCGTGTGTAAGGGCCCTAACGCGTGTAAAGTACAAGCTTCCCAAAACTACACGAAATGCTAATCTCCTGTATTTATATGTATGCTTGATGTTCACCGACAAAGACAAGTGATTTTCAACTGCTGTTCCCCATAGGATAAGAACAATAGCCCACTCCACACGTAATAAAATGAAAACATTGTATTGCCATACCCAAGGCCTTGGATTTACTAGTACTGGTTACTAAATATGGGTATTATCCTGGAATTTGGAATATGAAAGAATATAAAGGCATGGGATAAAAATTTTGGGTCAGTTGACTCCCCCAATGGTAGTGGTGATGAAGAAATGAAATTATGTATATGGGGCTGACTGATGAAATTCCTACTAATTGTGAATGTCCTGTTGGCTGGAGTGCTGAAACAAAAGTCCAACAAAGGGAGAAGGATTCTATATAAAATCTTTGTATTTTCTGTTTCCATTCAGCAATGCCCTGCAAAGCCCCTAGTCTTGATTTTAGCCCCATAATACAAGGACCTCTCTAAATGTAAATAAAAAGCACTGCCCCTGCTGTCAGAAATAACATTATGAAATGAAAGATAAGGCCCCCATTAACTCATGGCACCACCATGTAACCTGGAATTGTAGTGATTTCTTCTCCCCTGCAGTGGGACTTTGTCTCGGCTGTGCCTTTCGAGTGGGAATTTTATTTCTCTGCATTTTATGTGGCAAAGGGAGCAATACTATTATAGTTACTATAGAAGAGCCTTCCTCTAATTGTCAATATTTATATGTATGTATAGAGGTCCATACCCTGGGGAGCACTAAATGCCCCAGGTATTGCTGCTTTGCTCTGAGCACTAACACAAATATTCAGCCCTAGCAGCACAGCCCTGTCCTTGCTGCCTGCCTCCTGACACTCCCTAACTTCGGCCTTCCTTGGATAGAATGTCAGTGCTTTGTCCAAGGGGAAAGCTGTATGTCTCTGTGCTCTGAAACCATTTGGAGTGCATAGACCTAGTTTTGTGTTTGTGTAAGGTGATTGTAGGTGTCACTGTGCACAAGAGTATACTGTGCATACATTGTACTTTCTATACTGCTTAAAAGGGTTAGAGTTCAAGCTACTGTTGAAGTGTAATGGCTGCATGAACCTACAAATAAAGCACTGTTATACTCTGCTCATCCTCAGCTACCATAACATAACAAATTGGCGACGAGATGTCACTTCTACCTCCATAGCAGCCTGCAGCTTTTCTTCCAAACCGTGGTGAGCCTACCATACCATTCACTGCCTGGGAGCAGAGGGACAGCGTATATTCTATACATTAACATTACCAGATGAGACTTATGAAACTGCTGTTACTGCTATAAAGAACTTTTTCGTGCCAAGAGTAAATGTGGTTTCTGAAAGATATAAATTCCACCAAAGTGGACAACATAATGACAAATCCACAGAATAACTTGTAGCAGCTTTAAGAGAGCTGGTTGTTACCTGTGAGTTTGGGAATCTAACAGATGAAATGCTAAGAGGCCAAATATTGGAAAACACTAACTCACCACGCATTAGAGAGATACTGCTCCTAGAGCAAGATTTAACCCTTGCAAAGGCTATTACAGTTGCTAGCCAAATTGAAACAACAGTGACAGAAACTAAAACTCTCAGTCAAGGAACTGCTGGGAATGTACAGACTGGGGCCTAATAATGCACAGTCACAGGCACAATACAATACTAAAGGGATTCACCTATACTGCAAAACCGTGCTACAAATACAAATAAACAATACTGCTTCCAATGTAGTGCAACACACTGCAAATTGTGCTACATGTCATTCAAAAGCTGTACAGTGCCACAAATGCAAAAAAAATTAGCATATTTTGCTAAAATCTGCCATAGTTCTGGTAAAGATGCTCATGAAATCACTGCTTCAAACGTTATGGTATTGTCACGGTTAGCTGCCTAAATTCAGAACCGATGCTAAGCACCCTGTTCAACAAGGCTTAGGCAAAAGAGTAGTCAGATCAGGCTGGGTCGGGGCAGGCAGAGTGTAAACGAAGTCAGGCAGGCAAGGGTCAAACCACGAGATCAATCAGAGGGATACGGATAAAGCGTTACCAGGCAGGGTCAGGATACAGAAGCAGGATCGTCAAAAAATAAGGCAGGGGTAACAACAGGTATCAGAATCAGACACAAACAAACTCAGAAGCACCAGGAACTCACAAACTATGATCCTATAACGGGCAGTGAGAAACTGTATAATGGCCCTTTAAATACTTAAAAGTTTGTGCCACTGTGCCAATAAATACAGGAGTGGCGCGCCATGCGTGCCCTAAGAAGCAATAGTGGAAGAACAGGAGCGTGGCGGGCGTCCCCTCTGAGGGGGCTGCAGACGTTCCTGCAGACCCCCTCCCACTAGCCCACCAGGGTACGTCGCTAGAGGTATTAAGTGTGGATAAAGCTGATACATTTATTCCAGACAAGTTTATATGCACTGTCAATGTCAATACTGCGTCTGCTGACAAGGGACACTCCATTAACCTGATGCTTGATACAGGTTCAGCTGTTTCTATACTAGCAAAGGATGTTTTCTTGAAATACTTTGCAAAAGATCCACTTGTTGCACCTGCCCTGAGACTGGTCAGTTACTTAAAGGATCCAATCCCTGTGCTTGGTTGCTTGCCAGTGACTGTACAATTTGAATTAAATACTGCAAAATGTGACTTTTACATTGTGAATAAGGGTACTGCTATACTTGGAATGGATCTCTAAACTAAATTAAACCTACAATTAGTAGATGGTCTCATTACTACAACACCAGTGTCTGCCACACAGCCTGTGTCTACAATTTCACCACAAAGCAACACATCACTGGACTGTGCAAAGAACTTTGTACACAAAGTTAAGTTGATACCAGGTGTAAAACCAGTACGCCAGAAATTGAGGTGATTGCCCTACTCTATAAGGGAGACTGTCTCACAGGAACTAAAAAACTGGTAGAGCGAGATGTGATTGAAAAATCATGGGTTTCACCAATTGTTGCAACAATGAAGAAAACTGGAGGTATTTGATTGTGTGTGCACTACTACGTGAAACTTCAAGTCTGGTTTGGTTAGAGACTGCTCAACCTAGCTTATAAATAGTGAAACAGTGATTGTGAACAGCATTAGATTTATTTGATTCTGCACTGCCCACTATGGTCACTACAGATGCTTCAGACTATGGGGTTGGTGCAGTTCTCACCTAGAGGGAAATTCCCTAAAGCGCGAAGCGTCTGACGCTAGCGCTTAATCGCCAGCGTGACGTCAAGTCGTAACTTTGAAAATTCACTAAGATGACCATTTTACTGAACGTTACCACTTACACTAGACATTACTTCACCAGGTCAGACCTGGCGAAGTTCAATACAATAGATAAGAGTTTGAAAAAAAATGTGGAAATTTTTTCTAAGTCCCAAAAAAACGCTGGCGTGTTTTACCTTTGTAGGGTGATAGTCTGAAAAAAAAGCAACATTTTTTTGGGGGGTTACCCTCCTTCCCCACTACATTTCCTAACATATGGCAACACAACTATACAGGGGGCACATGTAGGGCAATAGGACAACTTTATTTTATTTATTAAAGATTTCCTGGGCTTGTGTAGTGGCTGTAACATACACTTCTATTAGACTTTGAAATTTGCACCGTATGCAAATTAGGCATTGCTAGCGTAAATGCGCTTTGCCTGGCAAAGTAACACTAGCACAACTACGCTACCGTTTGCCGACCTTAGCGTAACTTCGCACTTTCGTGAATTTGCATAATGCTTGCGAAATTTTTTCACCGCTTAGTGAATTTCCCCCCTAGATCCATTCTGATCATACATAGAAAACTGTTGCATTTGCATTCAGAACACTTATAGAGAAAGTATTCAACACAGAGACAGAGCGTAAGTATTCAACACAGAGACAGAGCGTAAGTATTCAACTGTTGAAAAAGAAGCTCTAGCGTATGTTTGGGCAACAGAAAAATGGAGAACCTACCTATGGGGTAGAGAATTTACCTTATGCACTGATCATAGCTAGTGATGGGCGAATCTATCCGAAAAATTAGCGAAACAAGTCGCGGCATGTTTTTGACGTGCGTCGCGTAATTTTCAGCATGCAAGTCTTTTTTTTTTGGCAGGCGAATTTTCGCTGGCGTTTAGTGAATTTATTCACGCCTGGTAAATAAATTCGCCCATCACTAATCATAGCCCTTTAACTACACTACTTACAACAAAGGCACTAGGAAGAGCTGGAATGTGTATAGCTAGATGGTCAGCAAGGCACTACAAACTGCAATACAAACCAGGTCTGAAAAATGTTACTGCTGATTGTTTGTCACGTCTACCTGCAGCTTCTGATACGCTGGATGAGGACATAGAAATTGTAGCATTGACTGATATATTATTATCTACAGTTACAGCTGCTGATTTTAAGCAAGCTTGCCTCACATGTCCAATTCAAGTTAAACATTTAGCAAAATGGCCAAATGCTGAGAAGAAACTCAGTCCTGATCTTCAACCTTACTACAGGATTAGACACAAACTGTCCTTAGTAGATGGCTATGTTGTCCATGGAGCTCACCGTTTATTGGTTCCAGAAACCTTGAGAGAAAAGCTCATACAACTTGCACATGAGAGTCATCAAGGAATTGTACGTACAAAACAAAGACTACGAGAACTGTACTGGTGGCCAGCAATGGATGGTGATGTGGTAACTGCCGTTCATTCTTGTGTTACTTGTTACTACCAGAATCAAGACAAAACAGCTATCACACATACACCACCACTTCAGCCAGTACCATTCCCTGATTCAGCATGGGAAAAACTTGCTATTGATATTGTGGGTCCTTTTGCAGATGCTCCTATAGACAGCATAGAAGATAAATAAGGCCCAAAGCATTTATTTGGATATAAAGCGAGATGCCTAATGTGTCATATTAAAGTTAAATAGCAGAAAAATGCTTTGCATATTCTCAAGAATATTCAGTAACAATGACCACTTAGAAGATATTTGGGGCACACAATATAAAGTACAGTTAAGGTCTTGCTGTCGGTAGCAGTTACGCTAAGAGCTTCCTCAATTACAGGTATCTGCTACTCCAAAGGTCACCCCATAATCTCTTTGGGCTTTCAGACTCAGCAAAGGTATATTTAGCACCTGTAAAACAAGTAAAATACCCACGTTGGCGTAACGGTGGTTCCTGCCCAGTTTTAGTTTCCACTGATATTTTACATTTCAACCACCGCCACTTGGATTTATCGGAGCAGCTTACTAGTAAGATTGCGCCAATGTCATTATACATGAGGTTGTTAACAAGATTAACGTCTGTCAGCCTTTTTCTCCAGTGAACCTTGCCTAACTGCTAGTTGATCCAGCTGATATAGAACTAACATGGAAACCATTTCCCTGGCTCTAGAAAGCTGCTCATCCATAAGTTCATATTGGGAGCTGTTTATTACTGTGTTGAACGTCACTCCATCTGTTTAGCTGTATGGCTTCTAGAACATGCCTCTAATGATCCAGTCCAAGGGGAAGCAAGCTTTGCATCAGTTTCAAAGTCTTAAAGGAAAACACTCTGTGCTTTTTTCCTAATGACACCATTCAATGGCGATTATTTTTAGCTGTCATGTTGGTGGAATCAAATTAGTAGAGACTGGAGAATTGTAACCCATTTCTTACTCACAGATTGTGTAGGTTCTATACTGGACTCACACATACATATTGCGTAGTGGACTCCCTGAGAAACCGAATACACACACAAACATTGGTTTTGATTGGGTGCCCATTTACCTTTACCTTTTTGAAATATGAAAGGGATATGAAACACCTAGAGGGAACCCATATAAACACAAGGAATACCTATAAACCGGGCGCCTATTCCTAGGTTCCCAGAGCTGCAATGAAGCAGTACCATCCACTGCACCTTTATGTTTTCATTCATTTATATATAAAATGGGAAATTTTTTAAGCCAAAAAATTGCTTAAAACAATAAAGTTCTCAGGGTTCCAGATAGGATCCATGATATTTTCCCTCTGTAGAAGTGGTGAGCATCATTGTCATGGACATGATCCCATAGGTTTCATGTATCTTTATAATTCCTTTCTAAGGTCATACATCTGAATTGTTCTCTAATTAAGAAAATTACACTACTAATACATCTTACTGGGGTCTGAAATGTTTGCAGCAGTGTCACTAAATACAGGTTTCACCCCATGGTTGTATACAAATTCCCTTTCCCTAGTTGTTCTGTATATTTGGGAATTATTTCAAGTCCTGTAAGAGCATTATCTATCATGTTTGAAGCTACCAAGCCCCTGCAATCCATATATAAAGGATTCTCAAACCATTTTGAAGCAAAGAAGAGTCTTGCTGGTGTGTAATTAAGAAGAAAAAAAGATGCAAAAAATATTAGAATGTGTCATGGAATTACTGAGAAGTACATACTGGGGGTAGAATTAAAGCACAATCTGGTGTGGAGTTTGTAAATAGTGACACTTCACATGGCCAATACACATACACCTTTGTATGGATAATCCCATTCATTAGGCAGCAATCTGCTGTTTAACAGGTTGGTTTGTGTGGTGCATTGTCTGCGACATTCACTGTTGTGTCGTTGAAACCAAATGCAAGCCTTCTAATCTTAATTGATGGGTTGGGTGCGCTAAGGTGAAGATTTAATTGGGAAATGGAAATAAAAGCTCTCAGTTTTAGTCATTTGAATGGCTAAAAAAACTAAGTTGCAGGGAAACAGAGACTAATTGGTTTGCAGATTCATTAACAATGTCTCATGAGACTCTACACTCAAGCATAGAGTTTCCACTGAATTCTATACATGGTAACTTTGCATCGAGGTGTATGGCACTAGAGTTATACCAATTTTAGGGTTGAGTTCATCATACAATAGATATGTATTGGAAGCACAGCCGGTGTTAGAGTCCTGCAGCCCAGAAGGTGTGAGTGACCCATGGGCACAAGGCAGATGTCTAGAAACATACAGTATATAGTTTATGAATGTTCAAGGTTCATGTATATCACTTCTGAAACTAGAAGCTACAAACACAGCTAACCCAACCAAGTATTTTGCATATGCTCCATACATATCCAGGTATATATCATGCACTCCCAGCACATTCTGTTGTGTTTTATTACTGAACAGAGATTCATGAGAATTCAAATGATCTTTAATTTGTGTCTCTCAAGATGTTGCTGAGTTGCAACTCCATCATTCTAATAAGAAGGCTTTTGTTGGAAGACTGGGTAGTTAACATTAACTCATTGTTCTAGACTCAGCACCATGCACAAAATAAATCCGTGAAGGAACATACAAAACAGTGGCACCTAGAGCTCTCAGATATGTTCATTAGTATGGTCCATTTCCTGATCTATGGAATCTATATTTATTACCGCCTATAAATTTAGAAACTTCCACAAAACATTAGCACCTTTCAGAGCTGTTTTATTATTTATTTTCCCATAGTTTTGTTCCTGTAGACTCTTCAGTAACAAAACTGGGCACAAAAGTTTTCTTATCCAGCTAAATCTGTTTCTCCCAATGAAAATGTTGAGACTTCTTGGAATTCCACTGCCCCGCTCCTCAACAAAAATATTGGGGTCAGCGAATTTGGAATGCAGCGAAATAGACAAAGGACCAATATTATAATGCCCATCTGATTGTGGTGACATTATGGTTTAAGACTGTTGCTCTGTACAGTCATGTGAAAAAGTTTGGGAACCATTTTAATTCTTTG
>CM044446.1:88347513-88364505 GCA_024363595.1 Xenopus borealis | reverse complement strand
TTCAGAGGAGAGTCAAACAGAAGCACAACTTGCAATTGGCCACCTTAAATTCCTTTTCTCATGATTGGACACACTGGCCTTTGAAGTTCAAGGCTTAACGAGCTAATCTTACCAATTTGGTGTTGCCAATAATCAGTATTGAGCAGATACATGCATTCAAATAAGCAAAATTACTAGAGTACCCAAAACTTTTCACAGCTAGTTTTTCACATTCGATTTAATTTCATATAACCGAATACTGCTTCACTAAAAATCTTTGTTCAGAATACACCCCAGTACTGGGAAATGAAAGACATACCACTGTTTTCTTTTTAGTTGAAAGTGGAGTAAATTATTTTGCAGCCTGAGAGGGGTTCCCAAACTTTTTCATAGGACTGTAAGTGATAGCTGCTCATTGTATTGGCAAGAATTCCAACCCCTCCACCAACAAATGGCTTAATAGGAAGTGTGTAAAGTCTGGAATGCAGAAAGGTAAGTTGCAGTGCCCTTTTCTAGAGAGACACAATGTTCAGGGTAATCTCCCTCCACAGGCACTTGGGTGATGTTGTGGCTGGACATGCAGGTGTTACTCCATCCGCTCTTCCCAGGCTGTCATCCTGCAGGAGGTCACAATGGGAGAATAAGGCTCTCTTGAGCAATGAATGAAGAGGAACTCTGTTTTGTGACTAATTTTTCATCTTTTATTTTATCTCTCCTGATCCGCAGAGCAGAACTAAGACCCCCAGGGGCATGCACAAAGCTGATGAACAAATACAGAGAGGTGGCATGTTTTGTCTGTTGTAGTTCTGGCCCTTTCAAGCAGTGGTACAGAACTGAAGAGGGAGCACACACCTATTATGTCTCTTCATTATGCACAATGAGCAACAATTGCCAAATATCTCAAGAAATATTAACCGGATAGATTGATTCCTTATTCAGCCACCAATTGCCCATTCCTGTTGAATGTGGATGATACAGATCGACTCTGCCATTTTCATTTTATTATTTCCACCATTATATCCTATTTGGATCCCTGAAAACTTTTTGGTTTTAAAGGGCTTGTTCACCTTTGAGTTACTCAGATGTAGATAGTGATATTCTGAGACAATTTGCAATTGGTTTTCATTTTTAATATTTGTAGTGTTTGAGCTATTTGGCTTTTTATTCAGCAGCTCCATGGTTTGCAGTTTCAGCAATCTGGATGCTAGTAATGTCCACATTACCCTAGCAGCCATGCATTGACATGAATAAAGCCAGCCATAGACGCAACAATCTGATTGTACAAATTGAGCATTCGTATGATTTTCGGGTCGTGTTTGGAGTGTCCCGAAATTTATCTTGCCATGCTGAACACTCGTCTGGTTGATCGGCCAGGGTAGAAAGTTTCTGTCGGCTAGCGATCAAATCTTTGCGTGTATTGCAGATCATATGATTTTCAGTGGGAGACTGTCACTATGTTTTTATTGTACAACTTTCCTAGGATCCCTGTCAGGGGCAGAACGTCGGCTGACCTGTGTTTTTACTACTTTATTTGATCTGAAAGTAAGTGGCAGGTCGGTAGACGGGGAAGTCCAATGGTTCGATGATTCAAACGATCGGATCTTTGCGTCTATGGCCAGCTTAAGAAACTGGAATATGAATAAGAGACGGCCTGAATAGAAAGATGAATAATAATTAGCAATAAAAAATAAATCTGTCGCTTTAAATATTATTTGTTTTTAGATGGTGTCAGTGACCCCCATTTGAAAGGTGAAAAGAGTCAGAAGAAAAAGGCAAATCTATAAATCTACAAAAAAACAATAAAATAAATATATAAAGCTGAAAGGTTTATTAGAAATTGCCATTCTATAACACACTAAAATGTAACATAAAGGTGAACCACCCGAAGGGGAACATCGCACTTTACAGCAGTATACAATGAAGGAGTCATGTAAATGTATACACGGCTGGTACAGAGTAAAAACAATAGAGGCAGAGCAGAGATCATCAAACAATGGGGCAGACCCTCATTAGGGGACTGAAAGTAGTACATAGGGGGACCAATACTGAAAAGTAAATAGGATAAGATGTAATAGGTGAATGATTTGGTATGACACACAGGTTATTTATATGCTGTGCTTATACAATTGATTTCTTTGAAGCTTAATTCTAGTCAGTCTTTTGTGTTGGGAGGAAACTTAGTGCATGTTCCTGACCTCCCCCAGAAAGCCTTGCAAAATGAAGCTAGCTATAATGTTTATATAAAAATATAATGATTTCTGGAACAATTACCCAGCAAAACCCAGTGACATTAGGGCTTATTCACGGACACTATTCACCACGTGTGCAGTGGTGCACGGAGCCTGTAGGTGTCACTGTACACAAGAGTATACTGATCATACACTGTACTTTCTATACTGCTTAAAAGGGTTAGAGTTCAAGTTACTCTTGAAGTGTAATGGCTGCATGAACCTGCTAATAAAGCACTGCTATTACTCTGCTCATCCTCGGCTACCAAAACATAACATGCACCACTTACAATGCAGAGTTTTCCCCACAATTATTGTATAACAGAGGACCTGTGTGGATTTGTCCTATAGCAATTGCATATGTTCTGTTAAACGAATACTTTACCTTTATGTTAACTTTTAGTAAATCTTTGCAACTCTTTCATAGGTCTTCGTTTATTTATTTTTGTTTTGGAATTATTCACCTGAATCTTTCCCGCTTTCAAATGTGGGTCGCTAACTCCCTGCAGTCAAAAATCTACTGTTCTGACTGTGAGGCTACAATTGCACTGTTTGTTCATTTTTCTTTTAATCTTTTTATTCAGGCCTCTCCTATTCATCTCCCAGTTTTTCATCCACACCACTGCCTGGTTGCTAGGGTAATTTGGACCCTAACAACCTGATATTGCAAACTGGAGAGCTGATGAACAAAAATAAATCATTTAAAGGGATACTGTCATGGGAAAACATGTATCAGTTAATAGTGCTGCTCCAGCAGACTTCTGCAATGAGATCCAATTTTCAAAAGAGCAAACAGATTTTTTTATATTAAGTTTTGAAATCTGACATGGGACTTAACATATTGTACGTTTCCATGCTGCCTCCAGTCATGTGATTTGTGCTCTGATAAACTTTAGTCACTCTTTACTGCTGTACAGCAAGTTGGAGTGATATCACCCCTCCCCCCAGCAACCTAACAAAGGAAAAATGGGAAGGTAACCAGATAACAGCTCCCTAACACAAGATAACAGCTCCTGGTAGATCTAAGATCAATAATCAATAATAAAAGACTTATTCAGTTACATTAGGTAGGAGAAATAGCCTGCCAGAAAGTAGTTCCATTCTAAAGTGCAGGCACAAGTCACATGACTGAGGGCAGCTCTGAAACTGACAAAATGTCTAGCCCCCTATCAGATTTCAAAACTGAATATAAAAAAAATCTGTTTGCTCTTTTGAGAAATGGATTTCAGTTCAGAAGTCTACTGGAGCAGCACTATTAACTGATGCATTTTGAAGAAAATAATAAAAAAATTGATTCTATCATCCAGAATGCTTGGGACCTGAGGTTTTTCTGACTAAGGGGTCTCCCTGTAATTTGGATCTCCATACCTTAAGTCCACAAGAAAATGTAAATATTAATTAAACCAAATAGTATTGGTTTTATTAAATCTTAGTTTGCACCGAGTTACAGGATTCTTGACAATGGATCCCATACCTGTGCCCAATTCCTTTGTGCCACCATCTACTGAAAATCTGTTGTTTTGCAGTCACCTCTAGTGGAGACTGTTTCTGTGCAATCATTTACATAAGCGCAGTCTAATTATTTATACAAAATAAGCATTATTCTCTGCCCTCTTTTTCAATCACTTTAGCTGAGGTAGTGTGGAGGAATTCTGATGAGCCTTGCCAAAGAAAAGTTTATAGAGTAGTTGAATAGAAATACATGTGAAATCAGTTGTATCCAACAGTGATCACTCAAGATAAGGTCTGCTCTGGGATGACTTGCCTGTGAATGACAGGTGTAAGGAGACTGCAAAGAAACAGATGGCCAGGCTAACAGACAGAAGGACACATTCATACCTGGTCTCTTGCTGTCAGTTGGGCAGGGGATTTGTATTGGGATGTGCAGGCGTTAGGATGGGGATGCATGTACCGGTGCCAGATTCAGCACACAGATGCACGTAGCCAGCTGTGAAGTTCTGTCCTGTCCTACTGCTCCCACACCAAACACTTCACACAGTCTGTCGCTCAACAGATGTTCAGAGCTGGATGAAAAACTTCTCATCTGGGATTTGTATCACTCCACAGGTAGAGGAATGGCAGCAGCTGCAAGATATCGCAAATAATCATACAACAAAAACAACAACACATCTGTCTAGTGGGAGATCATATTTTCCTCCTTGCTTTCAAATACCTCAGCAGTTTTTTTTATCATTTCAGATGGAAATAATGGTCAGCTGTTTAGCCAAAGTGCCCACAGGAAATTTTTGGAATGGGCAGCTAGAGTAACATGTTTTCAGTGCTGAAAAATATCTTCATTCCTTACAAAGCAATACTGACAAAGCTTAACTTCCCTGTGTCAGTGTCTTTGCTGCAAACAAGACTCCTGTATACCTACTAGTGGTTTAAATGACTTCAATTAGAATGCGGGTTCACATTTTGGATAGGCAATGTCCATTCAAGAACAGACCATTTTTGAGTGTACACAGGATTCAATAGATCAAGGGTGTCTAAAAGGTAGATTGGGATGATGATCAGTAGATCTGTCAACAAACAGCTTGTCACCCTCTTGTTTCATGCTTTTCATTCAGATATTTATTATGCTAAGTAGAGATGCACAGAATCCGGGATTCGGTTCTGGATTCTGCCTTTTTCAGCAAGATTCGGATTGGCCGAACCAAATTGTAATCCTAATTTGCAAATGCAAATTAGGGATGGGAAGGGAAATCACTTGACTCCTTCATCACAAAATAAGGAAGTATAAGATGTTTTCCCACTTTTTCTCCTTCCTGCCCCTAATTTTCAATGCAAATTAGAATCAGGTTCAGTATTCGGCCAAGTCTTTCACGAAGGATTCAGAGATTCGGTCGAATCCCAAATAGTGGATTCGGTGCATCCCTAATGTTAAGGTTACATAAGAAAGAGATGTTTATATTTGTTTATATTACAAAATATATTTTCTCATAATACATTTTTCATGGAACAGAATGCTAACAATGCTTTTATAGATATAGATCACAATGGGACAACATTACTAAAAGTAGACATTGCATTAGTGAAGTATGTTCACTTCTGCACTAGATAAAATGTAATATATACAGGTATGTGACCTGTTATCCAAATGCTCGGGACCTGGGAATAACGAATCTTTCTGGATCTTCACACCTTAAGTCTACTAAAAAATCATGTAAACATTACACAAAACCCAATAGGCTGGCTTTGGTTCCAATAAGGCATGATTATACTGTATCTTAGTTTGGATCAAGTAAAAGTTACTCTTTTATTATTACAGAGAAATAGGAAACAACTTAGAAAAATTTGGATTATTTGGCTAAACCATAGTCTGTGGGAGATGGCCTTCCCGTAATTCAGAGCTTTCTGGATAACAAGTTTCCGCAAAACAGATGCGGAAATACAAAAATACAAGCATACTCCATAACCTCACACCTATACCACCTATCTTCATTTTCATTTACATTTGCACCAAACACATACAAAAATATTTTGCTTTGTGACCAAATGATTTGTCAGGATATGTAAGATAAACCCTATAAAGAGAACTGAGAAAGAAGTTGTATATCTGTGATGGTCCCATATTGTGGAATGGTGACAGATGTAGACAGTAGAAGAAGTTCGATACCTTTTATCGGTATACCATATGGTTCAAGAGTAATAAGCTTTAGAAACTCATTATACCATGCATAGTAATGAGCTTAGTCTGGACTGAATGGAACTTGGATTGCACCCCAGTACAACCCACCCTGATGCCAAAATTGGGAAGCCTGGTCAATGTGTAAATGTGAGTATATCTGTGATAAAAGCTACAGTGCAGAATGAAAACAATGGTGGGGACCATCTGGAGCCCAAGGAAGCACCCAGGTTTTGCATCAACCAACACATTTTTACTGAAAATCCAGTCTGTTGTTCAATAAACTGAAGTTGCCACCACCCTGAAAATACATTTTAGAACACAGAGGAGCTTATTTTATTATATATATATCTACATATATATATATATATATATATATCACTTTGAGAAAGGCTAGATTGCTAGCCTAAACGATGGGCGTTTTTTGCTAATAAACAGCATAATTTTGTGGTAAGTCCTGTGAGTGCAAGCTTTTTTTCACTATATATATATATATATATATATATATATATATATATATATATATATATATATATATATATATATATATATATATATATATACAGACACACACACAAAATAAACTCAAAGTTAAAAGTGAAGCTATGTTAAAGCCTATAGCAAGTAAGAGAAAGGCTAATAGAAGTCTTGGAAACTTCCATGCTGCTACCAGGGCAATAGAGAATGGGCATATTTTAAAACAGCGATTTCTGTGAAAGAGAGGCACATACAGTATATTTACATTGGAATGCAAACTACTGGTTTCTAACTGCAGGTAGCAATGCATTGCAAATGGACCTGACTTCAGCAGTATGTATTCTGTGCTAATATCATAAAGGTTTAATTAATGTAAATTGTGCTCAGAAGAACTCTACGAGCAATATTTCTAAAAGTTAAGGAATGGTTCTCCACAGAGCCAAAGGTCTGGGAAACACTCCATGTATCAAGGATTTTGTATTACAGATTGTGGGATTCTGTGGGCAAAGGAAGCAATTAACCAATTAACCTAGCTGCTGTGTTTTGAAAAGTTTGGCTTCCAGCTCACTGGGCCCCCTGTTAGAAGAGATGGGAGCTGCTCAGTGAAACTGCTCTGACAGAAACCACAGTATACGGAACAGGTGAATACGTTTTTTGTGTTTTGTGCAGAATCAGAATAGCTTACGACATGTTAGAAAGGGAAAACAGTTTCGCTGGAGGACAGTAGTGGGATTTTATTTTGTTTTGTGTAAGGGGGCAGCCTGTTGTTTGATATACAAATTCCAATTAAAGGAGAAGAAAAGGCATTTTTCATTGGGGGTGCCACAAGTTAGGCACCCCAAGTGATTGTACATACTTACCTCACACCCTGGGTTGGTGCTGCTATGAGGAGAAAACTGCGCTGGTCCTGGGGTTCGTCCAGCGAACTCCATGGAGCAATCGTCTTCCTTCTTCTTCTTTCTTCAAATTTCCTGGGTCAGACACATGCGCAGTAGAACGAGATAGCGTCTTCTTTGTTAAAGTTTAGCTTTCCATGCTACTGCACATGTGCACCTGCATGAAGAAAGAAGAAGCTGGAAGCTCCGTAATGCTCACTCGAAGAACCCTGGACCGGTGCAGTTTTCTGCTGATAGGAGCACTGGAGCTGCAATTCCATGACATTAGTGATTTTAGAGAAAGTAAGAAAGTGACACCACTAAAATTAGACTGTTGATAAACAGGCCTCCACATAGCATTAGGCATGATTGAGCAGTGTACCTACACGTAGGGGGTTATTTATAATTTTAATGATAAAATCTGAATTTTTTGTGGATAAAAAAAACTCATTTTTCAGAATGTATTAAAGGGGTGGTTCACCTTTACGGTAACTTTTATTATGTTATAGAATGGCCAATTCTAAGCAACTTTTCAATTGTTTTTTATTATTTATTTGTTATAGTTTTATAGTTATTTGTCTTTTCATCTGATTCTTTCCAACTTTCAAATGGGCGTCGCCGTCCCTTCTAAAAAAACAAATGCTCTGCAAGGCAACAAATGTATTGTGATTGCTACTTTTTATTGCTGATCCTTCTATTCAGACTCTCTCCTATTCACATTCCAGTCTCTTATTAAAATCAATGCATGGTTGCTAGGGTAATTTGGGCCCTAGTTACAAGACTGCTTAAAATGTAAATTGAAGAGCTGCAGAATAAAAAGCGAAATAACTCAAAAACCGTAAATAATAAAAAATGAAAACAAATAGAAAATTATCTCAGAATGTCGCTCTCTACATCATACTAAAAGTTATCTCAAAGGTGAACAACCCCTTTAAACCCCAAAAAGTCAGAATCTGAAAATCCTCCATCTCAGACCTGCCAAGGTTGTATATAAGTAATGGGAGAGGTTCCTATCCTATTTGGAAGTTTCTGTGATCTGCGCTGGAATTAGCCCAAAAATCCATCTATTTGGACTTTTCTGGAAAAAAAACAAAAAAAAATGGGCTTTTTGGAAAAATTACCAAAAAATCATACGATTCCAGAAAAAACTCAAAACAAAGGGGCTGATTTACTAAGGGTTGGATTTCAAAGTGGAAAATACTTTGAAATTCAACCATCGAATTTTTTTGGGGGTAATTTTCGATCGAAAAACGGCTTTCTTCGATCTTATGAAAATCGTTCTAATTGTTTGATTTGATCGAACGATTCGAACAATTTTCACCGAAATCCTTCGATTTCTCAGAACTTTCTCAGAAATTTTCAGGACAATGAGGTCCCCCATAGGCTAAAATGGCAATTCAGCAGCTTTAAACTGGGGAATAGTCGAATTCGAAGGATTTTTAAAGGGCCAGTACTTTTCAAAATTTAATAATTCAAATCAGATTTTGGGCTATTCGATAGTCAAAGTAGCCCAAAATTACTTTGAAATTCAAATTTTTTAAATTAAAATTTTATTAGAATTTTTGCATTGAGCCTATTCGACCCTTAGTAAATCAGCCCAAAATGTACAAAACAAATTCTCGCACAATTTTCTTTGATTTTCCCTAAACCAAGTAATTTGTGCTTTTTAAATAAAGTCAAATTGTGGATTCTAGTTTGGTCTGAGTTTTAATTTAAAGGGAAACTATCACGAAAGCTCTAATACATCTGCTAGGAAAGGAACACCCCTATAAGATATATTGGATCATCATCTGACACCCAACTGCTGCATGAAGACAGAATGTAGCAGTGCTGGGCCAACCGATGGGCGGCCTAGGCAACCCAATCATGAACCCCCCGCAAGTGTCTCAACTTGAGTGCCCCCAAACGCAACTTGCACATGCATGTGCAGTAGCATAGGGAAAGGTGGGAATGAGGGGAGAGCATCGGATGGGAGGGAAGAACGTCGAATGGGGGTGCTGTGTGATGGGAGGGGAGAAAAGAGCCACAGAGGGGAGGGAGGACAGCAGGACACAGGGTAGTGAACAGGGATTACAGGTAGGCAGAAAATGGTATAACAGGTACGTGCCTGGCACCCCTCTGTTGTTGCGCCCAAGGCAGGTGCCTCTTCTGCCTACCCCTAGTTCCGGGCCCTGGAGTGTAGAGAAACAGATGCTGCAAGAGGAATTGTGAATATAAACTTTAGAATATTTAATTGGTTGTATTTGCAAATTTCCTTATTTCAGTATGATGAAGCTTATGTAAAATTTAAATTTTTGCGATAGTTCCCCTTTAAATACTCAGATTTTGATTTAAAAAAAGGCCTTAAGTATGTGCTGGAAAGTCCCTAACTCACCAGCAAATTGCTGACAGAGCACTATTACTATTATTAGCAATATACAACTGAACATGGTGCCACTATAATATATAACTGAGGTAAGGACTCTACTCCTTGGAACCTTTCACACACTCCACAATGGATACTCTTCAGGCTAAAAAAGAGACATGGGGGGTATGCATGGCATGTTAGTACTTATGAATGCTTTGCTTTGTAGCAATATGCAGCATTTCATGAAATTTTAAAAAAAAGTTTTGCTATCACTTGGTCTCGAAATATCTCGAGCTTTGAATGTCAAACTTCCAGTCAAACCTCAATTCGTTTGTATCTTTAAGATCTATTTTTGGAGGTGCTTCTACGATTCTGATTGTAAACAATATACAAAATTATACATTTTATAAATCATAAAAAAAATCAGCATTTTTAATCTCTTCTCAATGTTTACCTGAAAAGTATGTTTATATTTTTATTCTACGGTTGCTCAGGTGCCGCAATAGCTTCATATGTGAAAATCCTTGTGCAAGAATCACACCTAAGCAGATGGAAAGTACAAGATTGTAATTTTCCCTGCCCTGCTGGTACAATTTCAAATATTTAGTAAAATAAAAATGTATGAATATTCATATTTTGTACCTTTATTCTGAGAAGCTTTACCTCTGTTATTCCTCCTGTACATTCTTATATAAATGTATATATATTCCATTTGAACTGTTCTTTACATTACAGCTCTATACAACAACAATATAGTCCTTCCATTTTATCATCACTGAAAATGATTTAAGATAGAGTTTTTTTTTTTAACTGATAACGTATATTTTTGCAGTAATTGGTGTCTTTCTCTGTTGGAAATTAGGAAAGCTTGTATAGGCAAGCATGCATGTGTAATTTAAACGGAATACTTACAGGAGTTGTTTGTGTGTATAAACAATGATTAATATATTTAATAGGGATGCATGGAATCCACTATTTTGGATTCGTCAGAATCCCTGAAAACTTCATGAAACATTGGCCGAATACTCAACGAAATCCGAATCCTAATTTGCATATGCATATGCAAATTAGGGACAGGAAGGGAAAAAGTTACGTGATTTCCCTTCCTGCCACTTATTTGCATATGCATTCGGATTTATTTCGGCCAGGCATGAGGATTAGGCTGAAACCCAATCCTGCTGAAAAAGCCTGAATTCTAGCCGAATTCCAAACTGAAATCTGGAATTCGTGCGTCCCTAATATTTGTGGATTACAACATATACAGGCAATTACAGGAACACTCTATTTTATTCTAATATTCAGATGTTTAAAATTATTTTTCTTTTTTTTAATTAAGAAAAAAAAAATATAAAACAGTACCTCGTACTTGATTTCAGATAAACTATAAATAATCCTTACTGGCGGTAAAACAATCCTATAGGGGGTTATTTATCGAAGGCCAAATTTTCAAAGTTATGTGAATTTTTACTAACTCTAATAAATTCAAATGTACTCATAAACCGAATAGGAGGTTATTTTGTAAATTCTTTATTTTTTAAAATTTTCAGAAGGTAAAGGGTACAGAAAGAAGAAGGAGGGTAAGGGGGTGGGAAGGGTAAGACTTTTTCAGTACATATTCATAATCATGGTAATTGCTGACATCAAGGGGCAGATTTACTAAATTCGTGTGAAGGATTCGAAATTCGATCGAATTTTAATGAATATTAGAATTCGAATTTTCAAATACCTTTTTTGGGCACTTGGACCATCGGATTTTAAAATTTGATTGATTCGAATTATTCGAATAAGAATCTATTCGGTCATTCGATGGTCGAAATTACTTGCCCTTAAATTTTTTTTTCGAATCCCTAGTTCACCAGATTAAACCTACCGAATTGCTGTATAACCCATTGGGTTTTTTCAGCATTTTTAGATCTAATAATTAGGGATGCACCGAATCCAGGATTCGGTTCGGGATTCGGCCAGGATTCGGCCTTTATCAGCAGGATTCGGATTCGGCCGAATCCTTCTGCCTGGCCGAACCGAATCCGAATCCTAATTTGCATATACAAATTAGGGCCAGGCAGCTAAATCACGTGACTTTTTGGCACAAAACAAGGAAGTAAAAAATGTTTTCCCCTTCCCACCCATAATTTGCATATGCAAATTAGGGTTCGGATTCGGTTTGGTATTCGGCCAAATCTTTCGGGAAGGATTCGGGGGTTCGGCCGAATCCAAAATAGTGGATTCGGTGCATCCCTACTAATAATAAAAAAAATGGTTAAAATTGTTTGATCAAATTTTTCTTATTTTTCTTATTTGATCGTTCGATAAAACGAATTGCGTTAAAATGCTTCGAATTCGAAGGATTTTAATTTTATTAAAATTCGATGGTCAAATTCGAGGGTTTTTTTATCCCTTGAATTCGACCCTTGATAAATCTGCCCCTAAGTGATACCTAAATTGACAGTTATTATTCATCTTATCTAAGTGGTTTAGTAGTATCTCAAGCATCTTCTAGCTGGTGATCAATTCTCTGAGATACATGAAAGTACTACATTAAATAGAGCAAGCTATCTTCAGTTCTGTGATATTAATTATAGGGATTTTATATAGGATATCCAGGGGACCAGATTTTCCAAAACATGGCACTTTGGTTATGAATAATATGAGTTATTTCTTCCATTTGCCTTATCTCTTCTGTATTTGTAATCCATTCTCTTAATGCAGGTGCGAGTTCAGCTTTCCATTTCTTTGGGACCATAGCTTTTGTAGATTGGAGAAGGAAAAGAGTGTGCGTGTCCCAGTGACTAGTGATGTGCGAATTTATTCGCCAGGGGCGAATTCACGGTGAATAAATTCGCAAAACGCCAGCAAAAATTCACAAAAAAAGAGTCGCGACACGCGTCGAAAACGACTCGTTTCGCAAATTTTTTGCGAATTTCGCTGGAAATTGGGTAGATTCTCCCATCACTACCAGTGACCTTTCCCTCCCTCATCTAAATTTAATAATATTTAATAGTTGTTTTGTATATTACACCTAATACCTCCTCCCAGTATTGTTTCACTTTGGGACAGGTTAACCATATATGTGCATGGGTGCCTATATCAGTGTTACAACACCAACATAGATTGGAACAGTTGGAGTACATTTTCTGCAACTTGGCTGGGGTGTGGAGCCATCTAGTAAGCAGTTTGTAGTTAACTTCATTTGTTTTTGAAGCTTTAAATGTTTTATATTGAGATTTAAATATACCCCTACATTGCTTTCCTGATACGTTTGTGCCCAATTCTTTTTCCCATGCTCTACAGAAAGGCCAGGATTGCTGGGAGGTTGTTTTAATTAGTAACCTCTATGTTTTCGAAAATGTATTAATCGTGGGCACCGGAGAGATCAGTAGTTGTTCCCAGTTGCCTTTTCCAGTCGTAAGACTTTTGTTTTTGTGTATAGAAGTGGAGCTGGTTATATCCCCATAGATCTCTGGGGTGCTTTCTCCATCTTCTTTGAGAAAATTCAATGCTGAAAACTCCGGCGCAACAAAAAAGAACTGCTGTGTGTCAAAATTGAGGTGCGAACATTTTTATAAAAATGGTCGCACGTCAAAATTATTTGCCCATTGACTGATGCATTTGGACAAAATAGTTGCAGGTAAAAAAATTGACGCTTGTATCAAAAATAATTTGACACCCATTGACTTCAATGCCTTTTGCAAATTTTCACCATCGGGACAGATTCACCCATCACTAGTTAGGAAGGCAATTAACATCTTCAAATGGTTCAAAAGACCTCTGCCATTGACTTCTACATGAACACAACAGGTTTTGGGTGGAGAAGTATCGAATTAGAACTGTTTCCAGGGTAAAGGTGCGATAGATCTCAAATTCGAGTTGGTGGTTTTAATTTCGAAATTGTGAATTTTGACCCCCAAATTGAACTTTTTAACCTTAATAAATCTGTCCCTTAATGTTTGATTATTTTTTTTAGCAAAATTAATGTATCCAAATGATAGAAAACCCCAGGCCTCAATCATCCTGGATAAAAGGCCCCATACCTGTATGCATATTTCTATCATCTGTAATCATAATAATAATAATGATAATAATAATAATAATAAATGCTCTTGCTAAGAATTCACAGTAACAGAGAAACAGACAAGGAAATGAAACAGAAGCTGATTCCCCAGTGACAGACAGCTATCACAATGGAAATAAATGATAAATTTAACAGTCTGAAAAGTAGTGCCCTCTTGACAGTGATTGACCTCTGACCTGCAAGCCTGACTAACACAGGGTAATTGTTGCAGGTGCAGGGAAGGAACCAACTTCTGGAAGCCAGCTTACAAAAGCAAGTGGAGGAGGGAGATTGACCTCTCTGGTGACAAATCAAGGACCTATGCCTTTAAACAACAGTCAGTAGAATAGAGGGTGAAAGAGAATGAACAAGTAGGAGAGGAAGTTAGATGAACTACAATGACAAAAGTTAGGAAATAGGTTTCAAAAGAGAGGTAAGACTGGATAAACATGGGGAGTCTGGGAAGAGTGAAAGTTTCTCTCCATTTTTACTTTAATGCAATCTCTTGCTGCGAGGCAAGTATTCTATCAAAATGCTCTTTGTCTTGAAATCTGTCTTTTCAAAATCAGTGTGCTGGTGCCATATGTGCTACTTCAGGTTAAGTGGCCATATTGAGTTATTTGTTAGAATTAGTTGCCATATTGAGTACTTCTTTATGTCTGTTGGACATCTATAATGGTTTAGGCCATAGGTGGCCATCATCAGTGCTCTTTGTTTTATTTTCCATAGTGATTGCTTATCTTCATTTATTGGGTATGTCAAGTGTTTATCCTAGATTTCTCGGCCATACTGAGTGCTTTCCTATGTTTCTCGGCCATATTGGCTGCTTCCCTACATTTCTTGGCTATTCTAAGTGCTTCCTGAAAAGAGGACTAAACCTTAAAAATTAATATGACTTCAAATCTCATATTTTATGTACTGAACTTGCACCATCCTAAAGTTTCAGCTTGTCAATAGCAGCAATGATCCAGGACTTCAAATTTGTCACAGGGGGTCACCATCTTGGAAAGTGTCTGTGACACTCACATGCTCAGTGGGCTCTGAGTATGTGAGCATCTGAACTGCTATGTAATATTTATCTGTATCAATTACTGTTCACCCTTGTATTGTGAGTGGGTCCCTAAGCTCAGTAAGTGACAGCAACACAGAACATGTTAATCAGGGAATCAACAGAAAAGAAGATGAAGAGCTACTGGGGCATCTTTGGAGACACAGATCTTTACTTTTAAAGGGCTGTGGTAGCTTTACACTGGCACAGAAACCATAATGTACACATTTCTAGCTACTTCTTTAGCTAAGCAGTAGTTCTCCTTTGAGTTCCTTAGCAATACCGATGGCTTCCCTAAGTTTCTTGGCCATACTTAGTGCTTCCTTAAGTGTCTTAGCCATACTTAGTACTTCTCTAGGTTTCTTGATCATGGCTGTCTATGGCATCTAACAGCAGCCCCTCTGACATTTGGCAGAATCCACAGGTTGTCAGACCTGCAATTATCTCAATTATCTGCAATTATCTCAAAACAACAAGCAGGTGCCACAAGTGACCAATGTGAAAAAACTCACAGAGTAGAATCAGTGGCCCTGGTTCTCCTGGCCCAGACCCCCAGCTTTGGGAGCGGAGCACTAGAGGGAACACTCTAGGAAATCTATCTATCTATCTATCTATCTATCTATCTATCTATCTATCTATCTATCTATCATCTATCTATCTATCTATCTATCTATCTATCTATCTATCTATCTATCTACATCTATCTACATCTATCTATCTATCTATCTATCTATCTATCTATCTATCTAATAAACTGCTTGTGGTTTTGCCCCAAAGAAATATATATACATGTAGTATCAACTTGCATTTTCCTTGGTGATCTGTTTTACTGGCTTTCATTCTGGTCGCTCTTATTGGCTTTAATTAGCTCTACCATGGTGGCTGACATATACTGTATATCAATGCCACAGGATGATCTGTTCCACCTAATCTGCGTTAAAACATTAGAACTGAGCAGGTTTACACATCAACACTTAAAATACCTGCTGAATGCAAATATTTTTGGGCAATTATTTGCCATAGATAGATTATGTAGAAACTATTGCAGTGTGTTTTAAGGTCCTAAACCTGACATTTTTCAAACTGTGGAACTGGTCCCCCTGAATGGGCCTGGAGCAGTTGATGGGGGGCTTAGCCTAAAGGCTACATTGGGTGAGATTGAGGTAGAAAATAATTGATGTACAGAAAATATTTGTTGTCCTAAATATTTATGAACCTAAACTAATGCAACGTAATATGTAAACTTGTTGAGCTTAGGAGGCACTGGTATATGTCTGGATCTGCAAGGGGGGCCTGAGTTGCAAAATCTGACAGCCACTGTGTTGTGCTTATCTGGTTGCAGGGAGGACTAAAAGTAAAGGTTTATTTGAAGAAGAAGTAAATTTTCAAGGATTTAGTGAAAGGCTTAAATGAATAAATATTTTCTTTGAAATGTCACCACTCGCACACCCTCTCCCGTAACCACTCATTAGAATTACACTGTTCAAACCCACAGTCAGTGATGGGTTTCGTCAAATACAATGGCCCTAATATGCAACCATCCCAAATGTTTGGCCACAGAATATGAAAGGGGAACAACAAAAATGTCAGTGTTATCAGGTCGACTGGTCTGGGACAGGGACGCTCTTCTGTTTGGAAAGTCAAAATGACTGTCAGGTTCCTCCTGAAGGTCGGAGGTCACACCCTATAGTTATTATTTAGTCATAAAATGCTTTGATGAGTAACCTGATCACAGCTCGGTGTATACAAAGCCAAAGGATAATTGTCTGTGGAAAATGACGAGATTAGGTTACTCTTAATAGACTGCCAGGCTTCCATATAGCAAGATAAATGCAGAGTCTGTGGTGAAAGGGGTGATGGGAAACCCCATCTGTTTGGTTCCTGTTGGTAATTATATAAACACAATAAATAGACTAGATTGGGTTTCAGGATCAGCCACCATTTTTAAAATAATGGTGTGAAACGTAGTTAACCCACTGGCATCTGCAGGCTGAACGAGTGACACAGGGGATGGCAGATAGTCAGTGGCAGTTGCTAGTGCAGAAATGTGGAACAGTACTGGAGCTTTGGTTCCCACATATTCACACATTTCTGCTCAGTACCTCACTACGCCTCTTGTATTGGTCAGTATTTGTCTGTAATGGTTGATATATAAACCCGAAATAGTAAAGAGGAAAAAATTGTTTACCGCACCATCTGATTATGAATCACCCAAAATGGAATTCCCTTGGCCACTGGCCACAAGACTTATCTGTCAGGATGTGCGGACAACTCCTATGATTGAGAAATCAGTGAATAGCAACAAAGGGAAGGAAAAAGAGGAGTATATGGCGTCGCACCATCCCTCAAGATAGAGTAA